>CAUOFW020001475.1:0-91093 GCA_963454935.2 Ilex paraguariensis | reverse complement strand
AAAATTCATCAAATGAATGTAAAGTTCGCTTTTTTGAATGGCTTTCTTGATGAAGAGGTGTATGTTGAATAACCTGAGGTTATGTTTTGAAGGGGTAAGGAGAGAAAGTTTTGAAATTAAAAAAGGTTTTGTATGGTTTGAAGTAAGCACCAAAGGCTTGGAATAGTAGACTTGACGAGTACTTTCAAGCAAATAATTTTACCAAGTGTCTCCATAAACATGCTCTTTATGCAAAGGTGAATGATAATAGTGATATACTCTATGTTTGTTTGTATGTGGATGATTTGATCTTCACAGGATATTGTCCAAGAATGTTTAAAGATTTCAAGAGAGCTATGACTAAAGAATTTGAGATAATCAACATTGGGCTTATGTCATACTACCGTGGAATTGAAGTGAAGCAAATGAAAGAAGGTATTTTATCTCTCAAGAAGATTATGCT
Organism: Ilex paraguariensis; assembly: GCA_963454935.2. Classification (NCBI taxonomy): domain Eukaryota; kingdom Viridiplantae; phylum Streptophyta; class Magnoliopsida; order Aquifoliales; family Aquifoliaceae; genus Ilex; species Ilex paraguariensis. The sequence continues at coordinate 90,651 of CAUOFW020001475.1, read as the reverse complement.
AAAGTAATTTTGGCAAAAATTCAAGATGCAAGATTGTAAGTCGGTATGCACACCCGTTGAATGAGGTGTAAAATTATCAAAATATGAAGATGGAGAGCATGTGGATCCTACCCATTTCAAGAGCTTAGTGGGAAGCTTGAGGTACTTAACATGCACAAGGTCGGGATATTCTTTTTGGAGTTGATCTTGTAAGTCGTTATATGGAAGCTCCTACCATGACAGATTTGAAGGCGGCGAAAAGAATTCTTAGATACATCAAAGGTACACTTGATTATGGATTTCTATATTCTTGTTCTAACAATTTCAAGCTTGCGGGTTATTGTGATAGTGATTGGGCCAGAGATATGAATGATAGAAAAAGTACTACCGGGTATATTTCTTCATGGGAGATACCGCATTTACTTGGAGTTCAAAGAACCAACCCATTGTGACTCTTTTGACTTGTGAAACCGAGTATGTGACGGCTACATGCTTAAGGTTTTCGTTGTTATCCCTAACCCCTAAATATCATCCCTCAAAACGTATTGTATATGGATGGAGGGGAGTGTCACTCTCCCTCGGAATGATGCAAGAGATAAGGCAACAGAATGGTGGATAGAATGGAATGAAATGAACAAAATATGTGTGTGGAATGAAATGCGTATGTGAACAAAAGTGCTCCCCAAGTGCAAGAAGTCTTTTGTGTGTCGTTGTTTTACTTGGAAAAGTATTCTAAGGTCGTCTCCTAAGGAGAGGAAAGTTTAAGTGTGTGAAAGTGATTTTGTGAACAAAAGAAAAAGTGTAAAATCTTGTAGTTGGTTTTGGTGAGTTTTGTTCTTTAATGAAAATGCAAGAAAACAAGTGTTGGCTAATCCAAAGAGGTCATTTCAATGGGAATCCCAACTCAACACGAAACTTTCCTCCAACGGTGCATAGATGAACAATTGATTCGTGGGAAGCTACGGATGAGATGGTGAGGATCCAAACATAAACCGTGACCGGGCCAACAGAATATCAAAGACTCACAACCACATCCACTCTCAACTCAGTCAAACCGAACCATCGTACACCGAGAGGAGGAAAGGAAATGAGTTGAAATGGCATGTTCACGAGGAGGTCTCCCACTACAACAAAAATCATTTTTTGCGACGATTTTTTTCGTCACTAAATTAAAAAAAATCGTCTCCAAAAGTTTTTTGCGACGTTTTTTTTTCGTCGTGTGTTCGTTATAAAAAGTATTTTGTGACGCAAATTTATTTTCATCGGAAAAAAAAAAATTGCGACGAAACAAAATTGTCGCTAAAAGTTAAAAAAAACGTTGCTAAAATATATTCCACCAGATTTAGAAAATAAAAAATATTATTTTAATTAATTTTTTGCGACATAATAAAATCGTCGCGAATAATCTTTTCATAAATAAAAATAATAATTTAATTACTTTTTAGCGACGTAAAAAAATCGTCGCAACTAATTTTTTCATAAATAAAACATGTAAAAATTATAATTTAATTAATTTTTAGCTATGTAAAAACATCGTCGCGAATAATTTTTTCATATATAAAAAATGTAAAAAATAATAATTTAATTAATTTTTAGCGACGTAAAAAAATCGTCATGAATAATTTTTTTATAAATAAAAAATGTAAAAAATAATAATTTAATTACTTTTTAGCAACGTAAACAAATCATCGCAAATAATTTTTTAATAAATTAACAATCTAAAAAATAATTGAATAAATACATTTGCGACGTATAAAAATCGTCGCGAAAAAGCTTACTCCTGCAATTTTTTGCGACGATTTTTATTTCGTCGCAAAAAAATTCATTTTTTTTATTTTACATAAAAAATGATATTTTAATAAAATTTTTCACCTATACAATAATAATACTTGTGTTCAATAAAAAACCAACACAATTCCACATCTTTTTAAAAAAAACAAAATGTTATTTCCAAAAAAAATTAATTACAAGAATCAAAAAACAAGTTCTAAAAATAGAAAAAATGGTTTTAATCTTTCAAGGGGATTTACACCATCTCTAATTACATTTAATGTCTCTTAAATTTGAATAGCTCCAACAGTCCAGCTCCATGCCTTGAAATACCATCTCCAAGCTCAACACTATTCAGAATCTGCATAATCAAACTAATCACCACACACAACCATTCCATTTGAAATATCTGCCAACATGATTGTTTTATGCTTGTCACAAACCTATCAAATACATGGAAAATATTAGAACTAAAAATTTATAGGCCATCAAGAGAATTCAAAGTAAGCTCTATCATTTAACAAAACAAATCTATCAGATGATATCCAAAATAAATTGATCTAGAGAAAACATTGTATTAAACGAACACATGGAAAAGTTATAGTTACATATTCATTTTAGACAGTGAAAATAAGTTTGTTTTAGGTACCATTCAACTTGTCAATAAATTTGGATAGAACCATGGCTATAAGTATAGTTGGAGTAGCTCATTATTTACTACATATGACGTTAGGACTCCCAGATCTGTAAAGAGTAGGGTATCCTATAGTTAATTATTTATATCCACTACTTATACACAAAAAAAAGTGCCACTGTTTTCATGACCAGTTATTGACTTACACCACCTCAGAATGGAGTTAAAACCATAAGTACCCCTACAAAATTTAGTGTAAAATCCAAATGAATATTACCATCGCCTCTTACAACCAGTAAAAGAATATTAGGCAGCACTTTTGAATTATAATTTACTTACACGTGAACAGTTTAATATTTTTTATTGTTGACAAGTTTTGAAACAGATCACCCATATGGTGCCGTTGATCTACCGAATCATTCTAAATTTTATTATAGTGGTAACACAAGAGTTGCACTGACATTTTCTACAAAAGTAGAATCCTATGAATTACCACGTGCCCAACCTATGGTAGAGACTAGTATTCGTAAAAAAAGCCACCAGACACCTGGTGGGTAAACACTGACTTAGAATCAGAAAGAAGCATGTTGACATGTACTACTTGAATCAGGAAGTTGTAGTTCTTACCATTGGAGCCAAGAATAATGCAGCATCTGCAACCCGAAAAGTAACAATAACATTGGGTTTGTACCTTTTCATACATTCAACAATTGGAGCATCTCCCATATAAACACCAGTGCCCTGCGTAAATATAACAGAAAAATATCAGCCAATTTTTTATATACTAGGGAAATGAGGAGGATGGAAAAGGAATAACAGGAAGTAAATGCTTTAAGTATAAAGAAACAGGGATAGACTTAAATTCTCATCTGCAGGTCCCCACCCCCTCGCAGAAGGGGCAAAATGATAGAAGCATACAAGCAGAGCAGCAGGAAGCAGCTGACAAACCAAGAGTAGCTGAAAATAGAGCAGCAACAAACAAAGGCAGACTAGCTGAAGAGACCAGAGAAGCATCAGAGAGGCAGCTGAGAGCCAGCAGAATGCAGCAGAAAAAAGCCATCTGAGAGGCAGCAGCATCAGAAATTCCAGCTGAAACACAACAACTGCAGGAGATCAGGGGCAAAAATTCCAGCTAAAACCCGCAGAAGAAGGCTGAAAAGCCATGAGAAGAACCAGTAGAAAGTGAACTGAAAGATCACCACATCGAAGCTAAAAGGAGCATTTGGCAGACTTAGAAACCATAAATAGCAAATATAAACCAGCTGAGAGCAGGGGCAGAGCTAGGATCCTCTCTTAGTGGGGGCAAAAAAATGACTAAAAAAAATTCACTAATTGATAAAAAAAAATTTCAAGTTCAAGCAAGACAAAGTGTTTTAGAATCAAGACTAATTTATTATATGAAACTACAAAATAAAATTTCCTTTAAAATATGATCTATAAATAACTTTTAAATCTCAAAAATAGGTTATAAGTGATTATTTTTAGTTACTTACTAAAAGAAAAAATGTCAGGGATAACTTCACATTTATTTTCCTCAATCCAAAAATAAAACATTTGTTTCAAGCGGGCAATGAGGCAGTGAACTACTAAGTTGTTTAAAAAAAAATGAAAAAAAGACTTTGATCACTATTAATTCTCAAAAACTTACGGGGGGGCAAGTGTATTAAATTTAAATAAAGTTAAGTCCTTAATATGTCATATGTATAGCTGATCAAAAGTTCAGTGGGGCAAATGCCCCCATACCTGATTACATAGCTCCGCCCCTGGCTGAGAGAACCTTATAAGAAAGCAGATGAACACCAGCAGAGTAGGGGAGATAGGAGAGCAGCAGAGAAAGATGAAGACTAGAAGAAAACCAGCTGAGAAGACTAGAATAGCCAGCTAAGAGGCAGTTGAGATCCAGCAGAACAGCAGCAGTCAGACTGTTCACGTGAACAGTACACAGAAGCCCAATCAAGACAAAGTGTTTGCGCAATAGAATAGGTGTGTTTCACAAAGGTTTCCCTATTGGTAGAAACAGCACAGATACTGCAATCAAATGTCAATCCAATGTTAAAACAGAAGAAATAAGTGCCAAGCAATATGCTTAAGTTACCTGATATGGGTATGTGAATAATGCTAGAGAACAGACACCAATAAGTACACCCTAACTAAAGCATACAGATAAATGGAGAATATGCTTTCACTGAATCCTTAATATTTTACAAAGATAACTTCTTTTAGTTTATTCATTGCGCTTAGAAACTGCACCCATACAAAACTTAATATTTAATCAATGTGGACTGAAAGACATACCATTTAGATTATTCAATCAATCACTGCCAAAATCTTCATAACTGAAGCCTTCTGATATAGTGTCCAACCTCTTACCGTCTCCTGACGGGCCAGGGCACAATAATCATTTACCCTCCTGAATAGAGAACAAGGTCAAATGGAAAGAATCTTACCTTGGTGGTCTCCCCTATCACTTGGATCGAAGTAATTGTCTGTACCTGCTTCCTGGAAGGGTGACCTAGAGTAGCTCTCCAATATATCTGAGGTGAAATAAAAAAAGGGCTTCAGGTCATGTAAATGTGTGAAGTAGGATAAAGCTCTTGCATCTTGGCGAAAAAATTTCTAAATGAGTCAAACTAACTTGCTGACAATGTAGTTGATCCATCAGAATTCAACACACACACCCACACATACACACATAGATAGAAAGAGAACCCGAACTATTAGAAAAGTCAGCTGCCAAGTCTGATAGACTGAAGTTTTGAGGTATCTGTCCTAAAAGTCCAATTGAAGAGACATTGGCATCCAGGATTGTTCCATTCAGTGGTTGCGAATTAGACTCTATGCTGCTGAAAGATGAATATAAAGCATCCCCAATAGCAGGACGTGTTTCCAAGACACTGCCATCAGCACCAAACAAGTACTAAGAATTTCTGACATATCCAACTTCGGATTTGATCATCCCCCCATTCATTCCTTGTATCATTCCCACATTTGAAACCTGAGCCAACAGTACGCTTGGTGGTACATCAATCCTTCTGGCATGAGCAGAGATATCAACAGCTGTTTGCTGGCGTTGGTGAAGTGATGACCCACCATTGGGGAATGCATTTGGTAAAGTGGTATCTATAGGCTGTTGCATGTTATCAGGCTTTAGAGCAGGTCCAGTTTGGTCTGTGACATAGCATGTTGTGTTCTGGTGCACTGTAGCAAACACCACTAATATAATTAGTAGGAGTTAGACCAATCAGACTTTGGAATTTATAGCAGCTGGATACTAAAGTGAAGCACAGATTATTAACAAAATTACTCAAATATTTTTCACGACGCCTAAAAATAAAATTTGAAAGGTTCAGACTTGCAAAGTTCAATATGCTGGTATGCAGGAACATAGCCATATTCTATTGAGTATGTATCGGGCTTTAAAGGTTTTCCATTGTATTTAACGGAAGCCATGGAGGATGTTACTACCACCCTTTTGATAGATGAAACTTTTGCATATGATGTCAGAACATTAAGTGTTCCCTTCACAGCAGGCTCAATTAATTCTGCCTGAAACATGGAAATCAAATGATAAGCAGCCCTTTCTATATACAGTTTATCAAAATAAGCCAATAAAATCCTTTCCTCTACTATCATGTCACTACCAACTTTCCCCTGCAAAAAATTTCATTGATCGCTCTAAGATGGGGAAAAAGAGGGAAAGATGGGGAAAGAGGAAAAAAGAGTTGGGTAAGGGGAAAATTTTTTAAAAAAAAGGCAAAAAATGCCTAAAACGAAGTCGTTTTATTTTTTTAATATTATATTCGCCTACGAAAATAAAAACGTCGCGATTTAAAATTTATTTTATTTTATTTTAACTTTAAATGTGGTTATAATTTAAATGCTGCGACGAAAATAAAAAACGTCGCAAATTAAATTTTTATTTTTTTAATATTTCAGACAAACTTATAAATTTTCTTGACAAACTTATAAATATTTTGGACAAACTTATAAAAAACGTCGTCAATTAATATTTTTATTTTTTTTTTACTTTAATAACTAAAGTTAACATTCTACTCGCAAAATATTTTCCCTAAAAAAATTTTCACAAACCAACATTACTTTTTTCCCTTTTTTCACATTATGCCACGTTTATGTATATCGAATACAAAAAGTATAGAAAATCACCAAAACCTATCCCTCCCACAATTCTTCCTCCCACGACCTGTCCAATACCTCTGCCAAATTTCCACTTGGGATTGAGTCAATCTGCAAAACAAAAAAGTGAAAAAAAGAAAAAAAAATTCAAGAAAAACCCCCCTATTTTCTCTGCTGAGAGCTACCAAACTGACACTCAAGACAAAGTAGTTTTTCAAATTCACAGAGTAATAATTAAGGAACAAGAAAATAGACACTCAAAACCACTAATTCCAATAACTTAACCAAGTCATTGCAAATATTTAATAAGTTTAAATTAACATAAAATGTGAGACTCACAAGAATCATACGGAATCTGCACTTTTCATGTAGAGATGCAAAAACTCACCTAGTAACTTTTCAATGGGATCTTTACCTTAGCAATGGGAGGGTAAGAAATGATTTGGTTCAAGATTGAGGGCAAGCAACACTCCGGCTCGTAGAGGGAAGAGAACAAAGAGAATAGCGACAATGAGAGAGAGAGAAAGAGAGACATTACTGTGTATGTTGACTGAAATAAGCAAAGAGGGAGATATTGGAAAAATGAGAAAGAGGGAAAAAAAGGATGGGCAATGAATCTCAATTTATGTAGGTGGTTTTTTTTTTTTTTAATGTCCAAAACGACGTTATTTTGAATTTTTTAAAAATTATATTCTACGACGAACATAATGTCGTAATTTAATATTTTTATTTTATTTTACCTTTAAATGCGGTTGTAATTTACATTATGCCATGAAAATAAAAACGTTGCAATTTAATATTTTTATTTTATTTTAATTTATTTTTTAATTATTTTTTTTTTGTGACAAATTATTTTTTACCAAACTAACAAATTTTCATTTCCCGCCATTGCTCGTGCAAAAAAAGAGACAAAAAATGACAATTTTACGACGAAAAAAATGTCGTGCATTAAATATTTTGACTTTATTTTAATTTTAGATTATTTACTTTTGCGATGAAGAAAAACTATCTGCGACAAACAAAATTTTGTCATAAAACATTATCAATTTCCGCCATTTCTGGCACAAAAAATAATTATTTGGGAATCACCTTTTCACAGTTTATTTTAAAAACGTCGCAAAAAAAATTTGCATCGAAACTATTTGCGACACAATTATTAAATCGTCTCGGACAGTACAATTTTTGTAACGAAACAAAAACGTCGCAATTAATCTTCTAATTCTAATTTAAAATTACAAAGTAAAATATAATTTGCGATGCATATATAAATGTCACGAAATAATAATTTTATTTGATATAAAAATAAAATTTATATTCTGCGACGAATTTTTAAAAACGTCGCTAAAAAATAAATATTCCCGAAAAAATAATAAAAAAAATTGCTAATTAATATTTATATTCTGTGACGATAATATTAAATGTTGCAAATTAAATATTTTGACTTGGTTTTTATTTTTATTTTACATTTTTTTTGCAACGAATTAAAATTATTCGAGACAAAAACATTTTGTTGCAAAACATATCAACTCCCTTCATATTTCTCGCGCCAAGAAAAAAATTTGATTTGAATTACCCTTTCGTGACGTTTTTAACATCGCCAAAAAAATTTGCCAAAAATACTATTTGCGACAAAAATGTGAAATCGTCCCGGAAAGTTCATTTTCTGCGACAAAAAAAAAACGTCGCAATTAATATTCTAATTTTAATTTAAAATTACAAATTAAATACTAATTTGTGAAAAATATTAAAATGTCACGAAATAATAATTTTATTTAATATAAAATAAAAATTATATTCTGCAACGAATTTTTATAAATGTCGCACAAAAATACCTATTTCCGAAAAAATAATAAAAAAACGTCGCTAATTAGTATTAATTAAAATATATATTCTTTGACTTTATTTTTATTTTGATTTTATATTATTATTTTGTTTGCAACGAATTGAAACTATCGACGACAAAAAAAAAATTTATCACAAAAAATATTAACTCCCCGCCCTTTTCTCGCCCCAAAAAATTTTGGTGGAAATCTCCTTTTCACATCCCAAAAAAATTGCCAAAAACACTATTTGCGACAAAAATATTAAATCGTCGTGGCAAGTTCAATTTTTGCGACAAAAAAAAACGTCGCAATTAATACTCTAATTCTAATTTAAAATTACAAATTAAATTCTAATTTGTGACAAATATTAAAATGTTGAGAAATAATAACTTTATTTAATAAAAAATAAAATTTATATTCTGCAACGAATTTTTAAAAGCTTCATGAAAAAATAAATATTCCCGATAAAATAATAAAAAACGTTGCTAATTAATATTAATTAAAATTTATATTCTGCGATGATAATATTAAACATTGTGAATTAAATATTTTGAGTTTATTTTTATTTTAAATTTATATTATTTTTTTGCGACGAAGTAAAACTATCCACAACAAACAAATTTTGTTGCAAAAAATATCAACTCCAGCCATTTTTCTTGTGCCAAAAAAATTTGGTGGGAAACTCCTTTTCACGATGTTTTTTTAAAAAATGTTGCAAAAGAATTTGCCAAAATCACTATTTGCGACAAAATTATTAAATCGTCGCGGATAGTATAATTTTTGTCGACGAAAAAAAAACGTCGCAAAATATGATTTTTGTTGTAGTGTTCCTTGGATTAACCAACTTAAAATCTAGCTACTCATGAAAGTAAGAAATGCATAATGTAAAGAGACATGATATTGAAATGGAAGTTGAACTTGTATTGAAATGACGAGAAATGAAACTAGAAAAATAAGTGCATTTTAATACCCAATTAAAAAGTTTGAAATGTAAAACTTAAACAACAATGGTGAAATCTAGAATACTTAACTAAACTTGCAAACCACTTGAAGTAAATGACATTCAAAGTAAATAATGAAGCTTACAAGTGAAAATGGATGAAGGAAACGTAAAAATCTAAGTTTTTTTTTTATCTATTATTCATCATCTTCTTCTTAAGCTTAGGTAGCCACCATTCAAATGTGAGTGAAATACTAAATATATGGTGAGAGAGGATGCAAATTTCGTCCATGAGGCTCCCCATAGCCTGTGTGTAGGCCTCCTATCAATGGGAGGTGAGTTGATTGGCTTGGCAGGCTAGGAGAAGACTAGCCTGCAACTCCTCTAGCAACCCCCTTCTCTCCTATCCTCATTAATGCCAATGCCTCCAAAGTCTAAGCAAGGGTGTTGAGAGACATGTAGATGTGTAAGGGATGTCAGGAGACAAGTGGACGAATCAATAGTGGGACCCTCAAATAAGTAGAGCATGAGTTGTAGGCGTTCTGGGCATTCTGCGCAAAACCTTCCAGAAGGTTGATTCCAGTAGGCAGAACCTTTCGGAAGGTGATAGTTCAAGACCACTTTTAGTAAAATTACCAAAACGTTTGATCCAACTGTTGGATTTAGCTGAAATGTTGACACAATATAAAAGACATTCATAACTACAACTTTTATGTTTTGAACTTTTTCAGATTCAAAGTAGATCATGGTCAAAAATAGGAGAAACAGTGGTACTATGTCAAAACCTTGGGAAACCAGTAGGCAAAACCTTCTAGAAGGTTTATGGCCATATCTTCCAGAAGGTTTTCATCCAAATTGTAATTTTCTTGGTTTCTTCACCTTCCAAGCCTTCCTAGCCTCATTCAATGTGTCTATCTCTTGACCACACATTCACACTTAGTTACAAAACTCTAAAAGCCATCATTTATGCTATAATTACCTGCAACATCAAAATTTTCACATTATTCCTAACTTTGACTAATTCTAAATAATTAATATGTAAATTTAAGTTACAAAGCATGAAATGAGGCCAAAAACTATGCAATGTTTTGTGCTCAGCACTACATCATGTATTTGTCAAGCCATTTGGCTTAAAAATTTGTTGAATGAGCTTCATTTGCCTCAAGAAGAATTAACAGAGATCTTCATTGACAACAAATCGGCACTAGCGTTGGCAAAAAATCCAGTGTTTCATGATCGTAGTAAACATATTGACACAAAGTTCCATTTCGTTAGAGAGTATGTGACCAAGAAAGAGCTGGAGTTCAAGTTAGTGAAGTCTCAAGATCAAATTGCCGATATTTTTACTAAGCCCCTCAAAGAGGATGTCTTTTGCAAATTGAGAAGTTCGCTTGGAGTTGAGAAGAAAAATCATGTTTAAGGGGGAGTGTTGGAAAAATAATATTAAACATGACTTTTCATGTTTTAGGAGTTATTTTTATGCATTTAGTTTTGTGTATTAGTGGGTCATCAATTTGGTATAAATGGGGGACAAAGTAATTGTGGTATTTTAATTCTCCAAGTAATGGAAGAGTGAGGTCTTTATTATTTTTATTATTGTATTATGTAGTGGGGTTATTTTGTATGTCATGAGAGTATATATATCATATGTAATACATCTATTTGAATATGAGTGAATACAAAGAGTTCTTATAATCTTCAATAATCTCTTCCATTATATTTTTTTTTGTGAGTGTGTGATAATCCTTTAAATTTCAACTGTTGCTCGATAATTCATGCAGATATAATTCATTCAAAGCCTTCACCTAACCTTGACTTTTGTGCCATCTTCATTCCGGGCCACAAAGGTCAAGGCCTTCGGGCAGGTTTTTCAATAGAGGTCATAAACATCATCACATGCTATATATAACTAAACTATTCATGATGCTAAACAGATCTAAGTAAGCAATGCTTCAGGTGTATGAATCACATAATGTCTTTTTTGATAGGAATCACATCATGTTTTTCAATATATATGGCTCCCAAAAGCTATAAAAATCTGTGTGCAGATAGAAAATGATTTATTTAATGTTGGTTGGACAAGGCTCCATATTTAGCAGCAAAAGGTGAATAATGCTTGCACACTTCACTGACAACCAAATTGCATCTAAGAAATGCTTAGTTTAGACCATACCGCATACCCCATTAAACCAACCCATTTTCTTGTCTTATAAATAATTAATTCATACCCTCAAGACGAGCCAAAAGAGAGCTAATATCCGTTGACATACTGCTATTTATCAATATCTATCTATCTCAGAATGTATTAAGCTTATAATATGAGCAAACAGCCGAAGTTCTGGAGTTATTGGTAAATAATGGACTCCTATTAAGCAGTAGCACAATTTGACCATTTTCTTTCAAAAAGAATATACCTAGTCTCGATATTAGATCAAATCATATTTCAGATTTTGCCAATTTACCTATTTAGGAGATTTAACTGAGTAGGAATTAGAATTGAAGGTACATTATTGGCAAACTTTGTTGTGGGGGTTGACTTTTACAGTTGAATATTGGATAGTAAAATAATTAAAAATGACTTCCAAGGCCTGAAAAAGACAACTGAAGACAAATGCAACACAGCGTGTAACACCAGCCTAGCCCGGTGCAGTAAAATCCGTCTCTTAAGCAAGATGCTTGAAAACAAACTCACATAATAATGCCAAAGGATGGTTGGAGGTGTGCAATAGTGAAATATGGTGTTATGGAAGTGAAAGAATTTTTTGTCGTTTTCTTTAGCATTACAGAATCTTTAGCTGTGTCATTGTCAATATTTTCTTTAGCATTTACATTTTATGAAGGGGCAGCCTAGTTGAAGAGGCTAATGCCACGATGGAGTTTGTAGAGGCCAGACACCCCCATGCAACGGAGGTTGTTTCTACGACTCGGACACATGAAATTCAGGTCACAATGCAATAACCTTATCATTGAAACAAGGATAATCCTCAGTGATGGGCCAGGTCTAAGGGTTCAACCCATATTATAAGTTCGGTCTAAACTAATTATCCAATCCCAAGAGATCTGACAAGTCCAGTCCAAACGAGGCCCAGACCCAATCAAGCCCATCAGGGAGCTACACCACCAAGTGAGCATCAAGAGTCTCCCTCGCAGTCTGGAGAGAGTCAACCTCCCTCATCCATGACCAAGTCCTTTGAAGAACACCATAACCTCCTTGCCGGTTGAGGAGAGGAGAGGTCGAGGAGAGGAGAGGAGAAGTTGCCAAGAGATTTAATTACTATTAAACGACTCCAATTATGACCGTCAGATTAGCTATTCAATTACTACGCAGATGACTATAAATTGTAAGCTCCCCCAACACTTGGGGGACATTTTATAAAAATCAAGCTCATCTCTTGTCCCTCTTGTAATTCTTGCTCTCCCAATGCACCGGAGTCAATAAAATTCCCAGCGAACCTAGCCATTGAAAGTGGACGTAGGTCTCATTGACCGAACCACTATAAATCTTGTCTTCTCTCTCCCTCTACTTACTGCATTTTATATTGTTTAATCGACTGGTGGTGTGCAAATCGATTTTGTGCATCATCACTTAGCATTAAGATTTTAGATGATGTTGGTATTGTGCCATTGAACAAAACATGAGGTTTTGACTAATTCGTTCTTTTATTTTCTTGGTGAAGATATAAACAATTTATATCATGGAACCTTACCAAAATATTGACCCAAATTGGGTATCATTCCACATCAACAGTGAATCATCATCATCGTCACAGCCATATCGAAAAGAAAAAAGAAGTGCTGATTACCTCGCTTTTTCAAAGAATAATAGACAGAAGTACAAACCTAAAGTAAAAATAGCCATGGCAATTAAATAGAAGTATTCAATGCACAAGAATATACCATTTTGTTGAGCAGTGACAAATCTGGAAAGAATCTCATCGAAAAGGATGCCAATTTTCTTGTTATGGACACAAAATTATACTGCAACACCTCTAACGCGGGTGAATAGCTCTTGTTGGCATGGCTATGGCATGCGGATGCGGATGCTCATCCAATGGTGCCCCACGCCTTAGTCAAAGTGGGGGTTTGCTTGGCTAAGCAATCTTTATGTGTAAAGATGACTTTTTAAGGACTTGGTCATGTAATTGGTATGCTAGCAAAGATGTTCGACAAAAGTTTCAACTGGTATGCATGAATTATGCCCCAGGCTTTTGTTGTTATGACTTCTTGGTTCAAATGATGTCCGTTACAACCACTAGAAAAATTATTCTAAGAGTTATTATAATGGGTGCTCTGCAAAAGGGTGCCATGCCGGCAGCCCTAGCAACCCTTATTCCCCTAAGAATGCTTGCCATGGATGTGGGCAAAACATGCAAAGTTCGAGACCTGAGAAATGTGGGGCCGATGATCAGTGGAACCCGTTGTTGGTGGAACTACCATGCATAACTGAGGGGGGCAACACATGCATGGTCATGTTGGGCTCAAGCAAATATGGCTTAGCTAATGGGCTTCAATTGTGGTGCATTGCAATCTAGAAAGACTAAGCCATGAGCTGAGCATGACTTGACACCCAAGCAAGCAAAATCAGGTGTTATGGGCTAACAAGGATGGTATGTGCACATCATGTAAGGTGGTTATGAGCAACTGATGACATGTGCACATTAGGTGAGATGATTATGAGCAGTTGTTGGCATGTGCAACTTATATGGGGTGGTTACGACTACTTAATGATTGAGTCAGGCAGTAGTTAAAATTGCTCCAGCCATATTCAATAGATTGCGGGGGAGTGGTAAAACTGCCTAAAATCCTTCAGAGTGAATCTGATTGGTGTCTACAATTCTAACAGTTGGGGATGTCAATTGCTTCATTGAGTTGACCAAAACTAGGTGGTACCAACATTGCCTTGGTGGTTGGGCTATAACCACCATGTATAACTTTATATGTAGATATTGGATCTGCAGTAACCCAATAGAGTTTGGACACGTTTTTGTAAGCAGCCCTTTAACCAAAATCCTTTTAAGTTTACTGAGAAGTAAAAAGTTGGATCATTTGGCATGTAATCTTGTGTGCCTCTATGTGTCTGATATTTCCCATATTTTGTTCGATATATTATTTTTGTGAATGATTGTGTAAGTTTAGTTGATATTGAGTGTTGGATCTTAGTGTTATCACAAGCCAAAAAATTGAGTGTAATTTGACACCTGTGACGGTAGGGCATTACGGCCCTCTGTACATCATCCAAGGCTCTGGTGATGTCAATAATGTTGTGGGATTGACCATCATAAAGTGGCACTGCCATGTTTAACACACCCATCCAGTCACCTGATTTCTGCACCATTTCAATCTATTCCATGGGAGAAGGCAAGAAACAACAAAATCCGGAGCTCCAAGCATACATGCAATAGCCCCTTTTACAGCAACACATGTTGATTAAATTTCTCGTGGGGTCCCAAAAATACTAGTAAAGTAAGTGTGATAAGTAGTGAGATCATCTCCTTGAGATCCATCTACAAAAAAACTATCCTGGTGAATCATAGTCCCAGCCTTCACAAACAAAGACAATTGTCTTGTCTATTTTGAGCAACTGGACGAGAGGACAATTAAGAGATATAAAGAATTAGTACAAGAAAGTCCGCTACTCGGATAGGAACTAACCCAGCTAGCTAGTAGAATCAATCAACACATAACAGAAGTTAAATCAAATATTCAAAATTAACAAGCAAGCCACAGATAAAGAATAGATTGAATAGACAAAATTCATAGCTTTGGTTCAAACCACAAAGCTAAGAATTTATGGAATTGTGTGGTTTTAGCAATGTTTTGGATGGTGTGATTGGAAAGAAATTATGGGACAAGTTGCTTACATGGCTTCTCTTTGGGCTTCCATGTCTAAAGACTTCGAAGGAATTCTTTTTTTTTTTAAAGGATCATTGGGTTTAAGTATGTGTCGATTGATATAATTTATTTTACTTTTTGTTAGCTCTATAGCTTTTCTCTTTACCCTTTGGTGTCCTCAAATGTACTTATTATATTTTGTATAAATAATATTTCAAGCCTACTCTTTTGTGGCTGACCCTAATACTTAACGTCAGGTTGCCTATCCATATGAAAAGTGTGTCCTATCAAAATAAAATCTTATACAACAACCATATGCATACATACAAGTAAATCATTTCTTCTTCATCTTTCCTTAATCTGGTCTTCGGATGACCAATTGGACTTTGACCAAGCCATACTACTATGCCATTTATAAGGAAAAAAATCCACATAAATCCACAATGCAAGTTTTAGTGTTCTTACACTACTTGTGCAGTTGCTAAGAATGGAATGAAGCATAATAGTTAGGGTTCCCTTCGAGTTTCTATTGGAATAGGGTTTTTTTTGTTTTTATTTAATTTTATGCTGTCTCCGAGGGCCCCTTTTTGGCTAGAATTCCCACAGGCCTTTTTCCTTCCTTCAGAAACCCGTTTGCAATAACGTGAATCCTTTAAAGGCTCTCACAAAAACGGCATTGAAACTAGATACACTTGCTAGACTTTAGGTAAAAAGAAAAAGAAGATTAACAGGGTAACTATGCATGTACAGACAGGCATCTACGTGCAAGTCATTGAATCCACATGCATCTATGTCACAACAATTTCCGTCCCTGAGGTCACAGTTTTATTTGGCAGCTATTAAGGTGGAGGACAATGTTTGATAGGAACATACCTTTGAGCCTTTCGAGATCAAGAAAAGTTAACTTTACTCGAACTCGCTTTTTATTTACCTATTCACCTGTATCATATAATATACACCGACATCTGGTTCAGTCTACCTTCAATCAGTCTACCTTCAATCTCTTCTAAATGTTTCATGTCAAATGAGAGGAATTCAACCATCATAATGGTGACAATCATCCTCAGTAACTAATAATTAATATTATAAAGACGGGATCTCTACAACAGCCTTCAAGCAGTGGTGCCCCTGTATGAAGCCATTGGCAACTGCTAGTGCTACAGTGTAAAACCGTGTCCAGTACAGTACTACTACTGTGCTTCCTTCAAATGGCATGGGCATTTATGATATTTGACTTCTTCCGTAATCATCACTGATATCGTAGCATTGCCAGAAATAGTACGATGAGCATCTAAATGACTTCTTTTCTCCCATTTTCATCTTTCTTTTAAAAAGAAAAAACCAAATAAAGGAGAATATATGATAAAATAAGAAGTAATAGTAATATTTAAACTTAAAAATTTGATTTAATTTATTGATTTAATTTATTGTGATATTTGTATTGACTGTATACCCCATCAAACATTAAAACTTGATGTTGATCCAATGATCCTATTAAGTCACACTATTATGTCAATAAATTAGATCAAATTTTTAAGTCCAAATAATATTACTTGATTAGTAAGAGTCCAAATTTATCTAAAAAGTTTCTCTCTCACAGTTTTAAGTTAATGACTCATGTGCCGTGTCCATAAAACAAAGACAATAATACGCTATCATGATATTAGAAACCCCCTTTCATGATCAAGCGTCTCATCTCATCTCAAATCCAACAAACATGAATGCAAAAAAATAAAATAAGCATATATAAAAGGTAAAATCCCAGGCTAATTATGACCAAGAAACCAAACTGATGAGGATCCAGCCACGGGCAATGTCCTATACTAATACAGGCATGCACTCTATAGAGCATGTGTTTCTTCTGCTGACTGTATTCGAAAAATACACCTGTCTGAGGGCTATATTCGAAAAATATATATTTTCCAGTTCACACCCCTTCCCTTAGAAAACAAACTCCAGCTCTCCTCCTTGAAAACAGCATTTGAATTCTCCATGCTAGCACCACCAAGTACACCTCCAACAGTAGCATCAAGCATGATGAGTTGATTGTTATGAGCAGAAAAGCACTCCCAACCACAACAACCCTCTCTAATAAGCAAGCATCGGCATCTGTAACCCATATTCCTGGAACTAACATAAATAGTGCTCCACACTAAAACTCGCAAAATTCTCTGGGAATTTGCAACACTGAATTGCGCTAGTACTGACACAAATTCTTTAATTCTAAGTGCCATCACAAAGTGAAGAACGTTTTCTAGGGGATTTTGCAATCATCATGTGAAGATTGAGTTAAATAAAGAATATTGATGAGAATCAAAGACATGGAAAGATCAGAGCCGAATGCACTCTACGAGATAAGATCAAAGGGACATAAAATGGGAGAAAGTATGCTGCTATTTAACCATCGCAAGGAACATTGACCCATTGATTCTCAAACAAGAAGGGGAACTGTAATGTTAACGAATGCACCACAAAGACAAAGTAGTGGTAAAAATTAGGCGCCAGTGAGAAGATGAAAGGGCATCAGACCTCCACTACGTCAGACTCACCCTACTACTGATTTCAACCATCCAATAAAATGAAAAAGTAACCCCCGTAACAAACAGGAAAGGCCAGCCAAGTAAGTACTTTGGGGTAAACGGAAAGTATGGTCCACACAGGACCTGAAAAGGATGTATGACATGAGTAGACATTGAATATTTATCGCACACACAGAGATACAGACACTACCTGTGAGGGCGGCAACTAAGTTTGTACAAACACAACTGCAGAAATGTTACAGCTCTAGCATTTCAGCAGTCACGGAATAGGATAGTTACGAAGGAACTTTGGAAATTTGGAGATCCTGTCAAAGTTAGCGTCAATTCTATCTGACCAAGCCCTCACCCTTTTTCCACTCGGAAAATCTAGAATACCTATCTTCAGACTGAGCCAAAGTTGGGAGTGCCTGCTGAGTGAGATCCAATAACCGTCTTGAGATCAAGGAAAAGTCTTTCTCTGTGAGGGTATAGCTCAGATACAATGGGCTGACTTTTTCTACTAATATGGTCAATGAAGAGCAAGAAAAATGCCCTTTCCGCAATAGGTAAGAAAAACACGAAATTCATCATACAGAAGTAAGCTTCACATTAGCAGAATTCTTTGCACGAGTCAACATTTGATTCAAAAATCCATGAAAGCTTCATAGTTATCGAAATCATCACCTGCTTCGTTTGACCGGATCTGGAATTCAACAAAAGCATCAAATCTGTTGTCACTCAGCGGTGGCAACATCTCATTAATAATAGAAAGTGCAAGGACGGGATCACCCCCATTTTCATATAGCTATCTAAAGCATCAAGATAATGATATCTGATTGAACGAACGAAGCCACAAACCTAAATAAATAAGAAAACAAATAAACATCTGTGAAGAACAATTAATTTTGATGAGTTCATGTACAAAAATTGGGTCAAAAAAATCCTGATAGTGAATATTAGAATAAATCCTAGACAGAGAGAGAGAGTAGAATAAATCCTGATCCTAAGCTTTCTTGGGTGTAGTAGTAACAAACAAACATTGTCAAAATACCCTGTTAAAATCTGCAGAGAATGCATATAGTTCAACTTCAGCCTCCAGCTCAGCTGCTTCCACTGATGCTCCCATTGATCATTCATTCTCCAGCTCAGCCTGATCACGTAGAGCACACTAGAAGGATCCTGCAGAGCTCACTAAAAGAATCTTGAGGCATGTGGAAGCTAGCAGTTAGTTAGAAAAGCTTCTCTTATGTGTAAAGCATATAGATGAATAAGTTTGGTATGCAATTACCTGCCTGCTCATTTGAAATTAGTATATATAGGTGTATGTACAGCAAAAGAAAATCAATGAAAAGGATTCTCTTCCTCATCTCTTTCTCTCTTTTAATTCTCTGCATTTTGCTCTTAAGATTTTCAATATGGTATCAGAGAAGTAATGACTACCACACCAACCCCAAATCCCAACAATTCCTCTTCTGGCAGTGAAAATGCTACAACCAACCCCAATCCAAAAGACCCTGCTAAATTATACCTCCTCAATCCAAATGATGGACTAGGTACCCTCCTTACCACTCACCTTCTCACAGCAGAAAACTATCATTCTTGGGCTCGAACTATTCGCAGATCACTCTGAATCAAAAGAAAGTTGGCCTTCATCGATGGAACTCTTTGCAAGCCAACAGACCCCAATGATCCTTTAATGGATTCTTGGCTTGAATGTAATGATATGGTTGTTACTTGGCTTCAAAATGCAATGACCTTGGAAATCAACAACAGTGTAGTATACGTTGAGACTGCATAAGAGTTATAGGTTGAGCTGGAATAGAGGTTTGCTCAAAACAATGGACCAAAGATCTATGAGCTAAAGCAAGCAATCCATTCTCTCACCCAAGGTGAAGATTCTGTAAGTCTATACTTCTCAAAACTCAAAGGATTACTAGATGAACTCTTGAATTTTAAATCCCTGTCGTCTTGCACATGTGGAGCACTGAAAATTGTTTGTGAAAACCAACAGAGAGATTGGATTATGAAATTCCTCCTGGGGCTTAAGTGATTCTTTTACAAACATTAAAGCACAAATTATTCTAATCAAACCATTACCTGCATTGAGTGAGGTCTATGCTCTAGTTCAGCAAGAGGAAAAATGAAAACAACTCACTTCTGGGATCAATGTGAGTGACTCTCTTGCATTAGCAGCAAGAACTAATTTCTTCACCAATAAGGAAAACAACAGGTATTTTGGTCCTCAGAAGAAAGAAAGACCTTATTGCACTCATTGCAAGATCCCTGGTCACTCAATAGAATAATGTTTCAAGGCAAATCCAGAATTAGAAAGGCCATTCTGCACTCACTGCAATATAACTGGGCATTCTGTTGAGAAATGTTTCAAACTCCATGGATATCCACCAGGTCACAAAATGCACAACAAAAACAAGGGGTTTACTCCATCAGCTAATCAAGCTAGTGCAGTAAACCAAGAGCAGCAGGCAAAAGGGTCACACTCTGCAATCACCCAAGAACAATATCAGCATCTCATGGCCTTATTGCAAATCAAAGCTATGCAACCTTCTGCTAATCAAGTTCAGAGTAGTCAAATTAACACTCAATCCACTGCTATGAATGGTATCATTTCTTGTTTTTCAAATTCTAAAATCACTCCTTTAGATACCAACCAAACCCCTTGGGTAATAGATACAGGTGCAACAAATCATATGATCTGTAGCTCCTCTATCTATTCTTCTACACCTATCAAAATCTCTTGCAAAGTAAACTTTCTTAATGGTGATTTATCAGAAGTGACACACACAGGGACTGTCAAAATCAATGATGCCATCACCCTAAAAAATGTGTTATGCATCCCATCTTTTAGATTCAACCTTTTGTCAGCTAGAAAATTATCACAGGACTTCAACTGTTGCTTCCTATTTTTTGCTAATGAGTGTCTTATACAGGACCTTTCCACTTGGAGCATGATTGGGAAGGGTGAGATACACAATGGCTTGTACCAGCTCAAGATGACACCAACTTCTTCCATTTCTCTTAATACAACTTCATCTGATCTTCCTTGTAAACAGTTTTCTATTTCCGCTTTAGTTTGCTCTTAGTCTGAGTATGATTTATGGCATTGTAGGCTAGGTCATCTCTCAGATTCAAGACTTGCTTTGTTAAAGAATGATTCGTCAAATGTTCAATTCATCAATGGCAAAACTCCCTGTTCAGTTTGTCCATTGGCCAAATTTCATAGGTTTCCATTTCCTAGTAAAGAACACAAGTCACATAATCCTTTTGACTTAATTCATTGTGATATATGGGGACTTAGCACACACATAGCCTATGATAATTCAAGATATTTCCTCACCATTGTTGATGATTTCACAAGATGCACATGGCTCTACTTAATGAAGGCTAAATCCCAAGCTAGACCATTTCTACAATCCTTTTGTTCTCTTGTAGAGACCCAATTTCAGTCCAAAGTTAAGATAATCAGGACTGATAAAGGAAATGAGTTAAGTATGGGAGTATTCTTTATGAAAAAAAGGGAATTATCCATCAAACAAGTTGTGTAGAAACCCCTCAATAGAATGGTGTTGTTGAAAGGAAGCATCAACATATTCTTAATGTAGCCAGATCCCTCATGTTTCATTTAGCAATTCCTATCAATTTCTAGAATGATTGTGTGTTAACTGTAGCCTATCTGATAAACAGAACCCCTTCACCCAACCTGCAGAACCAATCCCCATATCAGCTCCTCTTCAAAACCAAACCAACATATAAACATCTAAAGGTTTTTGGTTCCCTATGCTATGCTTCTACACTAAGACAAAGTAGACATAAGCTTGATCCTAGAGCCAGAAAATGTGTATTCCTAGGCTATTCTTTTGGAGTCAAAGGTTACAAGTTAATGGACCTAGAGACTCATTCAATATTTCATTCAAGGGATGTTGTATTTCATGAAAATGTTTTTCCTTATAAGACAGATCAGTCGTCTCCACATAATTATTCTTCACTACTTCACTTTTTGATGTTTCTTCATCATCCACCTGTTCAACCCTTCTCAACAGATGCATCTATGCCAGTTCCAGTCCCTTTTAGTACCTTCAGAGTTCCCAACAATCATGCATATTCATCCACTGATTCACAACCTGAACTAGAAGAACCTCCTTCTTCATCATTAGACAACAATTCTTCTTGCATTTCTGTTCCCATGGAAAGCTTCACAGAAAGGCAAAACAATCCTTCTTTTCATAGGACAGATAGAACAAGAAGGCTAGAGTATCTTAAAAATTATTACTGTCACCAAGTCATTGTGCCTCACTCTTCTCAAACAAACTCCAAGGACTTAGGTCATCTCTACTCCCTGTCTTCATTCTTGTCATATAACAAACTTTCACATGAGTATGCTAGTTTTGCTATAGTAATCCTAAACCACCATGAGCCTTATACATATCAAGAGGCTGCCAAAATTCTGGAATGGTGGAAAGTCATGGATAATGAAATTGCAGCCTTGGAATATAACAATACTTGGAACCTCACAGACTTGCCAAAAGGAAAACATCCTATTGCCTCAAAATGGGTGTACAAAGTAAAGTATAATTCACATGAGACTATAGAAAGGTATAAGGCTCGATTAGTGGCAAAGAGTTATACCCAACAAGAGGGACTTGACTTGGAACAGTCAGAATTTTGTTAGCATTGGCTGCTGGCAAGGGCTAGTTTCTACATCAATTCGATGTGAACAATGCATTTCTACATGGGGAACTAGAAGAAGAAGTGTATATGCAGCCACCCCCTGGGTATTCTGTTAAAGGAGAAACCAGGGTTCGCAACTTAAAGAAAAGTTTGTATGGACTTAAGCAATCATCCAAACAATGGTATGCTAAGTTTTCATCATCCTTACTCAGTTATTTGGATAGTGCATGTATTGGTGATATGCAGCCAAACCCCCCAACCCACACTGGGTGACTTTGAAGAAAAAAAAAATGTATTGGTGATATGTATGTATCCTATAATCCTATAAATACCTTTGTAAGTATTTGATTCTGACAAGAGAGAAATGAGCCAAAGTGAATAGAAAAATACAATTTAAGTCCTTCATATTTCTTCTCTAAGTTCTCTCTATATTTTACAACAAATTGGTATTAGAGCCCTTGTTTCGTAATCCTGGAGATGGCCAATTCTAGTTTTCCATTTCAATTCCCTTGTCTTACAAAAGAAAATTATGAGAATTGGTGCATTCGTATGAAGGCTTTGCTTGGTTCCCAATATGTGTGGGAGATCATGGATAAAGGCTATGATGAGCCTAGTAAGGAAGCCACGTTGACTCCTATTCAAAAAGATTCTCTGCAAATGATGCGGAAGAAGGATCAATAAGCCCTTACTCTCATCCATCAATGTTTGGATGAAGTCATGTTTGAAAGAGTTGCTAATGCAACCACCACCATGCAAGCATGGGAAATCTTATAAAACTCTAATCAAGTGGTTGATAAAGTTAAGAAAGTGCGCCTTCAATTGTTTTGAGGATAATTTGAAGGTTTACGAATGCATGAATCTGAGTCTATTTCAAATTTCTTTTCGAGGGTGTTGGCCATAATCAATCAAATGAAGCGATACGGATAAAAATAAGAGGAAGTCTGGGTCATTGAGAAGATTCTTCACTCATTGCATCCAATGTTCGATTATGTTGTTGTAGCCATTGAGGAGTCCAAAGATTTAGAGACTATGATAGTTGATCAACTCATGGGTTCTCTACAAGCCCATGAAGAAAGATTAACAAGAAAAAGGATGAGCCGATCGAGCAAGTTCTACCCACCAAGCTCTCGGTGAAAGGGAAGTTTTATAATTGTGCGAAAAGTCAAAGAGGAAGAGGACGCGGATGCGGATGTGGACAAGTCCGAGGAAGAGGAAAAGGAAGAAGCCGACAAGGCAACCAAAACTCCAACAATGAAAAAAGAAGTCAATTCTCAAGGGGACGTGGAAGAGGAAATTATTCAAGGCAAGATAAATCCAAAGTTTGGTGTTATAAATGCCAAGAGCATGGGCACTATGCTCAAGAATGATGGAATGTGCCTAGTAATATTGAAGAGAAGGTGAACTACGCTGAGAACTGGTTAGCTTTGATTTCACAAACCTTTCTTAGAAGTGCCCTCAGCAAAAATTCGCTCCGGTTATAGTGACTTGTCTCTCAATAAGCATGTGATCAGAAGATGGAAAGTCGAAGAATCACATGCACAGTTAGAAAGAGAGTGAAATTTTTAAGAAAGTAGACCAATCATGATCTTGGCATAATCTCATGAAAGAATATTGATGCAGTTAAAGAAATACTATTAAACATACCCAAATTTTTGGTTGATAACACACACATGCATCAAACTTAAAATCAATTAGGGCTTTGTAAGGGTTGTAATGTGGCTAGAGGTCAGTGGCTAATGAAATGGTGTCAACGGTATTCAAAAAGCTATTTTCTCCTTATGTAGTGTAGCATATCTCTCTCTTGTTTTTCGATCTTTGCCAAGAGTTTGTATTTCTTTCTTTCATTTTTCGCTTTCTTAGCAATTCTCTGTCTATCTATTTCTTTTCTTTTTCTATTGTTTCCACCGATTTTTCTTTCATTGAACAGTAGCCACCATCTTCTTTTCTATATTTCTTGCCTTTCTATATCATATTGATTTATAAGAGGGTGCAAGAAAATTAGATAGCAAGGTATGTTAAGTGTGTTCTCTTTTGGCTCAGTTATCATATGGGTTTTTTGAAAAAGAAATCATTCATTGAAGGCTCAAGCATGGCTGACTAGGGATATTCTTTTAAAAGAAATGGCTAAGGCTCAAAGTTAAATCAAAGATGACCTAAGATCTTTTCTCAAGTATGTGCATATGTCTGTGTTGTATGAACAGTTATGTCAATAGAGTGCTTTAGTTGCATCATCAAAGCAAATGTAACGAGATTATTCAAAGATAGATAGTGAAAAACCTTTATCGAGTAAATGTTGATATCCCTCAAAAAGCATTATAAGACTCAAAACTTACCATGGTATTCTTTGTCATCTCCACTGGTTATGTCAGGTGTGTCAAGGAATGTTGGTTATATAATGATTCCATTTTTCGAGTCTGATCTTCTTGTACCTTAATAATAACAAATACTAATGTACATTTGACAATTTAAACACAAAGATACTACCCATTTTTGAAGAAATGCGGTTTTAAGTCAAGTTGAGGTGTCAAACCAATTATGTGCTTAGTTTTTTTTATCAAGCAACCTTAGAATGCACATCCATTTCATCATTCATTATCAATTACTAAAGTGCTAATTCTACCTATGCATTTAAACAGATAAAAGTGATAAACTGAATCCTTCATTTCACATATTATGATCGTTTACAATAATACCAAAGATTCAATCCATCCATACAAGAATTGACCAAAACACAAAAACTTCAAGTATCCTCAATCAATGACCCAAAAAGAAACAAACATCCACCACAGAAGAAACAAATATCCATAATAACTACAAATATTCCCAAGAAGCTACCATAGAAAAATCACATCCAAATAAGAAACAAAGACCACAACCACACTCAAGAACAGAAATCAATCTCCTCCACCAAGTCCACCAGCTCCACTGGGTCCACCAACTCCACCCCTCAGATAGCTAAGAATCTCCTCCTATTGTCGAAGAATCTCAACTTGCTTGGTCTCAATGGCAAGCATGATATCACGTAAAGAGCATCTGGTGTTGGTGCTAGGGCCTGCCTCCTGGTCTGGTTGCTGCTGGGCCATCTCTGCCTCTAGCGCTCTCTCCTCCTCCTCATCAAGCACATCCTGCATCTCATCAACTCCATGGGTCGGGGGCACCTCCTATCTAGCCACCGGGCCACCACTATGACCTTGACTCCTCCATAAATAAGCCTTGTTCAGTGGTCCCATTGGCCTTTGTGTAGTCATCTCAGGGCTCACCCTAACTCCATGGTCTTTGCACATCTGTGTTACCAAGGTAGCAAAAGGGAGCGCATTCCTCTTTACATCGCATCCCTTCTTCATTTCATTCAAGATTAGTGAGGGGAGGTCTATGATGTGCCCCTTCCCAAGTGCATAAAGTAAGCGAACCATCTTAGGGAGGATCTCATTCTTTTGTCCAATTGGGGCAAGATTTGAAACTGCAATCAAATTCAACATTTTATATTTATCGGTTAGCTCCCCTTGTCGAAGAAATCTCCTCCCTGACCAAGAAAAACCCGTCATCCTTATTAGCTCGGTTTTGACAATGTTCAACGCCACATTCTTCCTTGGAGGGTATATCGGGTTTTACATCCGAGGCACTTCTTGCCTTAATTCTCGTATATAATCTTCATCCACGTCAATGTGGATCCCCCTCACATAACTCTTTAGTGCCCTATTGACTATTTCGACGTTGAAGTAAAACTCCCGCACCGAGTCAATCATGACTTCCCTGTCATTCCGCAAATACAACCCCCATCCTATTTTCTCCATCTCCGCAAAGATACCCAACTCAACAAAATTACTCAAGATTACATCTCGTTCACAAACAACGGCGTGATTTTGGTAATAGTTCTCATACCTGTTTGCCTTGAGAGCCGAGGGAAAGCGAGTTCTATCATATCTATAGATAATGGGTGGTCTCCCCTCTCTTGCTTCAATCACCTCTTCCATGAAATTGGGCTCTTGAGTGACTGGGTTGCGCCTAGCAAGGAGTTTGACCCTTGGAGGCATGGTTTTGGGTGTGGAGATAGTTAGGGCTTAAAATCCTAGATTTTTTGGTGAAAATGGGGATTCTTGATGTGGGAATGGCTTTGGTGTGGTTGATTTGGGGTAAAAATCAGGAATGAGTGGTGTTTTGGGGGCTAGGTAATGAGAAGTCAGCCTAGGGTTTGGAGTTTTTTCAAGAGTTTTGGAGTTTTTGAAATGAGGAAGACAAACAGGCTTTTATAGCCTGAGTAGTGACATTCAAACGTGGTTAACATTCAAATGTATTTAGAAGGATTTTAAATAGATCGTATGAACGTGAGTTTCGTTCAAACGTGGTGAGCTCCCAGTATTTCTGAGTTCTGTCAGAGACCAAAGTGTTGTATGCTCATGGCGTTCGAACGTTCTATTGACGTTTGAACATTACTCTCATTTGAACATGTTATTGGCGTTCGAACGGGCTGAGCTCCCAGTACTTTTCTTTTTCTATCAGAGGCTGAGTACTGCAAGCCACTAACGTTCGAAAGGTAGAGATCTGTTCATCTGTCGAAAACCTACAAGAAAAATACACAAATTAATTATCTCTTCAAAGATTTGGGTTTTTGCTAGGATGAAAACCCTTGATTTTGAGTGCAGACAGAAGAAGAACGGTCATGTACAAATAGAGTAAACACATGCAGATCATGAGACAAAGGATTGGGTCATCGGGTAATATGGCCATGGTATTATTGGGAGTTGGGTCATGGTTACAGAAGATCGCGAACAACGAAGAAGAAAATGGGGAAAGACGGTGGGGAAAAAGAAAAAAGGGGTGGGTCTTTATAAAGGTGCTCCCGTGGGTCGGGTATGATCGGGTTTTTCCTAACTCGGCCCCTTTTTGTGCCTGCAGGGGCTAATCTCGAAGGGATATTCTAGATCTATTAAAAGAATGGTCTCCACATTTTTCACAAATTTCTCCAAAAATAGTTTCAATCGCTGACCATTAACAATAAAGATATTACTATTCGATGGGTTTTTCACTTCTACTGCTCTATGTCCAAGCACATTTTTGACAATATAAGGCCCTGTCCATCTTGATCTTAACTTACTAGGAAAGAGGCGGAGTCTTGAATTAAAAAATAAGACTTTTTGAGAAGGTTCAAAAGAATTTCGCATAATATTTTTGTCATGAAAAATTTTCATCTTGGATTTTGTAATTTTAGCATTCTCACATGCTTCATTTCTTAATTCCTCCAATTCGTTAATCTGAAGTTTCCTTGAGAGTCCAATCTTATCTAGGTCAAAGTCTATTGCTTTAATGACCCAACATGCCCTATGCTCCAGTTCCACAGGTAGGTGACAGGGCTTGCCATATACCAATCGATAAGGAGACATGCCCAAAATTGTTTTAAACGCAATGCGATATGCCCAGAGTGCATCAGTTAGTCTTGATGACTAATCTTTGCGATCTGGTTTATTATTTTTTCTAAAATTAATTTGATCTCCCAATTAGCCAAATCTGCCTGTCCCTGGTCTGTGGATGATAAAGGTTGCAATTTTATGAAAAATCAAGTATTTTTTCATTAAATTCCAGAAAGGACGATTGCAAAAATGAGCCCCCCATCACTTATGATTGATTTCAAAATTTCAAACTGAGACAAAATGTTTTCTTTCAAAAATTTGATGACCGTTTGGTGATCATTATTTCGGCATGGAATTGTGTCAACCCACTTGGACACATAGTCTACAGCCACCAGGGATGTATAGATAACCAAAGGAAGGGGGAATGATCCCATAAAATCAATGCTCCAACAGTCAAAAATTTCAATAACAAGAATTGGGTTTAAAGACATTATATTTCTTTTTGAAATGCTTCCCAACCTTTGGTATCTATCGCAAATTAAACAAAAGGCTTGGACATCTTTGAAACGTGTGGCTGCTTTCATGAGTGGGGATGCAGTGTCTTATGATCTGATCCTTACAGTACTTAAATAAGTACAGATCTTCCCAAAAAAGTTACGAACCTCCCTCAAAAATTTTTTTTTGTCCATGGGCGTGAAGGATGGAGGGAGTGTTCCAGTAACAAGGAAATTGACAATATCTGCGTACCATGGGGTCTCACTAATTATGAACAGTTGTTCATTAGAAAAATTTTCATTAATTGACAATCCATCTTTGTGAAAGTCATACATCAATCTGGACAGATAGTCTGGCATCACATTTTCAACACCCTTTTTGTCCTTAATGACAAGGTCAAACTCTAGGAGCAAAAGTATCTATCTTAAGAGCCTAGACTTAGCATCCTTCTTTGTAAGTAAGAATTTTAATGCTGCATGGTCTGTGAACACAGTAACAGAAGAACCAACAAGATAAGGATGAAATTTTTTCAACGCAAAAACTACCGCACACAATTCTTTTTCAAATGTTGAATAATTCATTTGAGTATCGCTTAAAGTTTTGCTTGCATAGTAAATCACATGTGGTTTCTTATCTTTTCTTTGTCCTAATACAGCACCTACAACATAATCACTTGCATCACACATTAGTTCAAAGGACAGAGTCTAGTTAGGGGGCTGCATTATTGGGGCAGAAATTAACATGTCTTTAAGCTTATCAAAAGTTTTTTGGCACGCTTCATTCCAATCAAAGATAACGTCCTGACTCAGGAGATAACACATGGGTTTTGCTATGGTACTGAAATCCTTTATGAATCTCCTGTAAAATTCGGCATCTCCTAAGAATGATGGGACATCCTTTACAGTCTTGGGAGTAAGCAAATTTTCAATCAGATCTATTTTTGCCTTGTCAACTTTCATGCCCTCAAACGACACACTATGACCTAAGACAATGCCTTGTGTTACCATGAAGGGGCATTTCTCCCAATTAAGGACCAAATTGGCTTCCTGACACCTTATCAGCACCTTTTCTAGATTGGCCAGACACAAATCAAATGAGTCTCCATAGACAGAGAAGTCATCCATGAATACTTCTAAAAATTTCTCGACCATGTCACTAAACAAGCTCAACATGTATCTTTGGAATGTTGCAGGAGTGTTACAAAGTCCGAATGACATCCTCTTGAATGCAAAGGTGCCAAAGGGGCATGTGAATGTGATTTTCTCTTGATCATTGAGTATTCTCGCCTGTCACGCGGGTGACCCGAGTTCATTCCCCGGCAACGGCGCAAAAAATTATTTTTGGTCTGAAATGTGACACCCAAGTGTAGGCGGTCAAGATGTAGTAATAATCTAGTTAAGTTCGGAGTCAAATCCGCAGGGAACTATGATTGGTGTTTTGAAGTGAACAGTAACAGAGACCAAGTAACTGGAAACTTTGAAAGTTTAAAGTTATGTGATTTCTTGAATAGAATATAAGATTCTTTCCAAGAGTTTTTTAGACAAAATATAAGATAAATTCAAATGTGAAACAGTCACTTTTTAGCTTGAGGATCAGAATATGTAAGTAATCATCTGGTTCGTTATACTTGTGCTTTATAACTCAATTAACTTCCATGTTAATAGCAAGTTAATCGGAAGATAAAGATGGACTGTGTGAATTAAGCACATGGTTCTGATGCCTTCCTAGAAGTTTACAAGAATTGTCTGTGCTGAGACTCAACCTGTCTACAAACAAGCAAGTATTTTTATAAGGTATCCAACCATGACATTAATGTTCCATTCTTTAGATAAAGCACAGAAATAGTGAAGATTGAAATGTTGTCATGAAGATCTAGCCAGAATACTTGCCTTAAACCAATGAGTCTTTCTATGCAAGAGTCATCCGTGACATACAGAGACCTCACAGTCATACAAAGTACCTTAGCTTTGTAAGATACATTCAATCATTCAGTGTGCAAGTGAAATATAAAGTATTAAAGCATAAAAGCAATGCATATATATAACTTTCGGATAATTTATACATATTCATCACCTCTCACTAAAGTGTGAATGAGGAACTACTCACTCTTTATGGCTTTAATAAAGCTGCAAAAATGAGTGATACTTATCCCTCTAAATGGAGAACTTACAAGATAAAGTGCAATAAGCGAAGAGTCGATCTTCAACGAAGAATGAGTGAATCACGTTCCACCCTTCATGGCTTTGGTAAAGCTCTAGAAAAGTGGACGAGTTTAACCTTTCTAAGAAAGAAGGAACCTCAAGCAATGGAAGTGAAAGACATAAACAATGAAAATAGAAGAAAGCTAGTCACTTTTGGAGGGTGGCTTCCTCAACCAACAAATGGAGGGTTGCTTCCTCAACCAACAAGTAGAGGGTTGCTTCCTCAACCAAAAGATGGACTAACTCTCTTGATACAAGTAAATATAACATACATCTAAGACTAGCTACATGAGTGGGAGTCTAAGCCTCCTTCGAAACTCTCTAAAAAGGTCCCCCTTCAAGCTCCCACAATGGGAGTATTTATAGGCAAGGCAGAGGAAGGGAAGGTGGTGAAATAATAGTGTATGCCGCCCAAGTCCAAGTGAAAACCAACCACTTTGTTGTCTATTTGTAGAGAACGTTCGAACGTGGTTTTTGTTTTTGCTTTATGGACGTTCGAACGTTGTATGGCGTTCGAACGTTTCTTCTGTCTTTACTTTATGGGCGTTCGAATGCTAGATAGGGTTTGAACCTCTCACTCAATAGGCTTGTGGTCTTCTGTGGAAACCTATTTCCACACTCTATGCAGAAGTTGGCACTTTGCACTCATCACCCTGGTGTTCAATCAATTCAAGTGGACATTCGAACGTGAGTTGGTGTTCGAAAGTGGTACTCAAGTACTTCAAGGTCTTCCTTCTTGGCTGCAACATGCCATGTCTCAGCAATCTGGTCCTTTCATAGTTCAAGTGGACATTCAAACTTGAGTTGGTGTTCGAACGTTCTTGCTTTGTTCCAAGCTTCTCCAATTTTGTCCCCAATATGCTGGTGTTACATCCAAGTGTGATTTTTGTTGTTCTTGAGCTCTTGTTCACTTTAGGACCTGAAATGTCATCACTTAAACTCTATCAAAGTTCAATTAGTCCTAAAAAGGCAGAGTAATATGCTAATTTTAAGTACTAATCAAGAACAAGGAAGAAGAGGTCACTTTGTTGCTAACTTACAAAGGAAAAATAAAAAGTAAAAATGATTTATGGTATCTTGACAATGGGGCAAGTCAGCATATGTGTGGAGATAAGTGCAAGTTTATGAATCTTGATGAATCAGTGACCGGGTTTGTCACTTTTGGAGACGACTCTAAAGTTCCAATTAGAGGAAAAGGTAAGATTTTAATTCGTATGAAGAATGGTGGTCATCAACTTATAAGTAATGTCTATTATGTACCAAGTATGAAGAACAATATTTTGAGTTTGGGATAACTTTTGGAGAAGAACTATGAGGTTCATATGAAGAATTGTAGTCTCTTACTTCAAGATGACCAAAAAAAATGTGATTGTTAAGGTGCCTATGACAAGGAATAAAATGTTTTTGCTTGATATCCAAAGTGATGTTGCTAAATGTCTCAAAGCTTGTGTGAAAGATACTTCTTGGCTTTGGCATTTAAGGCTTGGACATGTGAACATTGGAGGCTTGAAGTTGTTGGCTCAAAAAGGGATTTTGAAAGGATTGTTGTTTATTGACCAACCAGATCAATTTTGTGAAGAGTGTCTTATCGGTAAGCAATTCCAAAAGAGTTTTCCAAGAGAAACTTCTTCAAGAGCAAATGAGCCACTTCAACTTGTTCATGCCGATGTTTGTAGGCCAATCAAGCCATCTTCGTTCAGTAAAAATCGGTATTTTCTACTCCTCATTGATGATTTTAGTAGAAAGACTTGTGTTTATTTTTTGAAAGAAAAATCTGAAGTGTTTGGCATGTTCAAGAAATTCAAAGTTCCTGTAGAAAAACAAAGTGGTTATTATATTAAATCCTTGAGAACTGATAGAGGTGGTGAGTTTACGTTTATCGAGTTCAATAAGTTTTGTGAAGAAAATGGCATCAAATGATTCTTAACAGTTACCAGATCTCCTCAACAAAATGGCGTGGTGGAAAGAAAGAATATGAGCATTCTCAATATGGCTCGAAGCATGTTAATGACAAAGAAGATGCCAAAATTTTTTTGGGCAGAAGCGGTTGATTGTGCGGTGTATTTATCCAATTGGTGTCTAACAAGAAGCTTATTGGATAAAACTCCTTAAGAAGCATGGAGTGGAAGAAAGACAAGTGCATCCCATTTGAGAGTGTTTCAAAGCATTGATTATGTGTATGTACCCGATCAAGAGAGGTCGAAGCTTGAAGAAAAAAGTAAGAAGCATATCTTTATTAGGTATGATCAACGTTCCAAAGCTATAAGAGCATCTCCAAGGGCAGTCTTCAAAGTAGCTAAAATATTACATTCTTTATTTTAAAGAGCCATTTTTACAAAATTACTCCAACCATGCTCTCTATTTTATGCAAGCAACCTCAGTCTCCAACTTAGCATCTCTCTCACGAGTCACCAGAAACTTGGCCTATCTCTGCCTTTACTCTCACGCAAATAACCTAAGTCTTCAGCTTAGCGACTTTCTCGTGAGTTGCCAAAAACTCAGTCAAACTCCTCCTTTGCGCTCACGTAAACAGCCTTGGTCTCTAGAAACTCAGCCTCAAAAGGTGCAACTCTCTTGTAAGCCACCCACAACTTTTCCTCTACAACCCCACCGTGTCTATTTCTCCCTCATCAGAGTTCAACTACTAAAAGAGAACAAGGACAAGATTTCTTATTGAGGCCCTCTCCCCTAAATCCCATTAGGCTAAGGGGCATAGGGGCAAATGATGGACCCGACCCAAAATTATTTACCAAACTCAGCTTAGAGGCCCAATTCAGAAATACAGACCTTGGCCACCTTAAGCATACCTGCCAAACCCACCATAGGAGGGAGGAAACTAGTTTAGATCAGTCACACCATCTTAAGAGAGTTAGGTTAGCCGTGAGAGACTCAGTCAACAACTGACATGCAAGAAGATTTCTATGGGACGCGCACGTCACCACCTCTACAAAACTGTCTCGCCTGTAATGAGAAGGGCGCCACCTCTATGGAACTACCTCACCTAATACGAGAAAGACACCTCAATCTATTAGAAAACGCCTATAAATTGTAAGTCTTACTTGCATAAGGGGGGGATCTTTCACATATGACTTAACACTCTACACGCATTGAGCAATAAAACACTTAGGCGGTCGTAGCCTTTCATAGTAGAGTAGGTCACCCTAACCGAACCACTTAATTTGTGTTTCCTTTTGTTGACTCTGTTTCTTAATTATTACATTAAATGCTTGACAGGTGGTGTATAAACACAAAATAGAAACACTCGACAACCCAAATCAAACTATTAATCACTTGCTTTCAAATCTAACACCATACCATAGCACATCAAGCTCTGTTAGGATTTTGGGGTGTGTGGGTTAGTGTGACCAAAAGTATATGCTTATATGAGCATGATACAACAATCAGAAATTCACTTGATATTGGAAGGGGGAAAAACAATTTATAGAGTCATCGAAGAGCAAAAAAAAAAAAACTTCTTTAAAGGGAGATTACCAAAAGGAAGAACTATGGAATGAACATTGAAACCTTCATGGCTTCACACCAACAAATTTATTTAGGGTAACGATGAAGGTTGTGTTCTAGCAAAAAGATGCAAACAAAAAAAATTAAAAATTCATAAATTCACATTCTTCTATGCACCAGAAGAAAGGCAAAAACTTCTATGTGCCCTAGATGAAAGAGCAATGAAAACATTGAAATACATTGAAAACAACCAAAATGAAAACAACTGAAATACATTGAATCTAATGGCTGAACCCTAAAGCCATTAGATTGAAAACAACCGAAATACATTGACTCTATAAATTGAAATATATTAAAAACAACCAAAATAACCTAGAGCATGTCTGTGTCGTAGATGTATTTTCTTATCCACATTCAAATACATTGAAAACAACCAAAATGAAAGAAGAAACAAAACAGCATGGAGTGGATTCAGGAACAAGACACACATACTCACGAGATGGGATGGTCTCGGTTGGCTGCGGTGGTGGTAGCGGGGTGGGTTTAGTAGGGTTGAATGGGAGGAAGGGGTTGGAGGCTGTCGTGGTAGCAAAAAATGGTGGTGGATGACGTTGATGGTGATTTGCTGGTGGTGAGAGAAAGAGACAGGGAGAAAAGTAGAGCAAGGGAGAAACATACGATATACGCTCTGAAGGGGGTGGGTTCCTTTATTACATGTATTACGACATTAAATAAGCGCACATGAGGATGACAAGACAAGGTACGTGAAGGAGACATCAGTCACTCAGTCAATAGACTTAGCCGAATTGATCAATGTGCTCAGCAAATAATGAAAGAGCTCGGCTCTTACCGAACTGTGCTGGTTTAGTGAGGTCGAGAATAAATGAAAGAGTTCGGACCTCGTCGGTTGAAACAGTAGATGGAAAGATAAAGATTTGACAAAAACTTAGGCGTCCAAGATAAGCTAATGAGCGTAATTTTAGGCCAAGGGAACTGCCAGAGAGATTCCAACAACTTCCCAAACTAAATCGCTTAATTGAAGGAAGGTGTGCCACCTTGAATCAAAATTCATGAAAACCCTAATTAAACAGGGGTCTATAAAAAGCAAAATGAGCCAAGGAGAAAGGTACACTGAACTCTCCTTATCTATCTGCAATTCATTCAATTCCATTATTGACTTAAGCATCAGAGTGCCTTCGATTGAAGCAATTCGATCTTGGGCAGTTTGCTCGTTTTGCAGGAAGAAAAGACTGGGTGATCAAATTCAGAAAATCTATTTTCCCAAATTATCTAGTCATATTCCACTGAGGTAATTTCATTGTTTGCCTCTTACACCTGCGATTGTAGAAATCTGGCATCACTGGGGGTTGTCAGCGTCCCTACTATCTGGCGTCAATTGTAGAGAGAGAGAGATGGAGGAGAGGAGGAAGTCGATGGAGAGGAGAAGAGAGAAGAGAGGAGAAAGAATGAGGAGAGAGAGGAATAGGGCGACCGAGAGAGAAAATATTCATTACAACGTTAATACAAATGACAATGTCATGTGATATTTTTAATTAATAATATTAAAATAAATAAATAAATGAACTTCACAAAAATTAATAATCATACCATATAAGTAAATATTTTTTCACTCTTCTTTCATATAAGTCCAAGTGAGATTCAATTTATCAATTTGAAATTTTATTATTAATTGATGATACCATGTCATCGATTGTCACATGATATCACCGTTATATTCAATATTTACATGGGAATCAAGGCTTGATTGGGTGTTACAAAAGGTCATAAATGGATTGGAACTAGAAATGCATTAGGTAATTTCAACCGTCGGATCATCTTTCGAGAAATTTCGATAAATCTCGGACGTAAAAAACTCAACATAAGTTTATGTCTGAAAAAAATTTAAAATGTCTTATCCCTTATTATCTATCTATATTTATAATATTTATAAATGTTAGTATTTGTGAAAAACTTTTATTTTTTTAATTTATCCCTAATTATTGTGATAAAGTCAATTATACCCATATATATACTTTTATCTAATATATGTGTATTATAATTATTTGACTTTTAACGTATTTTGAACTTTTTTATAAATATTTTTAATTTTTTTTGAAATCATTTATTAATAGTACAATTACATAGAATTATCTATATCTAAAGTAAAGTTTTATATATGTTAAACTAGTATACACATGTAGTTATCAGGTTAAATTCTATAGTCCAGTATATGTTATATTTTATTTTTTTGGCATGCAATAATATAATAGTACTATAAGTGATCTAATCAATCTATTTAATAAAATAAAAATTTATAATTCTATAATATAATTAAATGTACAAATACCTAAAAGGGTCAGAGATATATATAAATAAATGACAAATTAGGTATTCAAAAACTTATAGAATAAATTAATAATTAAATTTAGTAATAATTAAAATATGAATTAATTATTCGGCACCTAATTTATAATTTAATTCACTTTTTCTATAAAACAATAATATATTTAAATTTATTTGCTTGCAACGCACGTTGTGCATTTCTAGTATAGATATATATGACAATCTTCGTTTGGTATAGATCTCTCTAGTGGAAAAATTCAAATTTAAAGGAAGAGAAACTTAAATTTAAATGAAGAGAAAACCAAATTTAAAAGAAAGTAAAATATGATCATTTGATATTTAAAGGAGTGTATAATTTCACCATTAAATGTTTGAGTTTAAAAAAGAGTCTGTCTAGATTTGGGTTTTAAAAAAGATTTTTTTTCATTTGGTATGAGTATGAGTCTAACATTGGAGAAGTATTTTAGACCATTTTTATCAAAATTTAAATTTGAGTATATATCATAATAAGGCTGGAGAATAAAATGAAAAGCTCCAGCCACGTTGGAAGGGGAAATTGTGCCAATAATCAATGCCAATTCTAGCACATGCAATCAAATGCACCCGCATGAATTAAACAATCGATGTTTTATCAAGTACATCATTCATTATACAATAATCTAATGTTGAACCCTAATCATGAGCTTCCTAATAACCACAATGACAGCTGTTATGATGTGTAGACTCTATGTGTGTTATTTGTCTCTTTGACCGAAAAATAATAACCACAATGACTAACCTAGCAAATCCAACAATAAATAATCCATTAA
Source organism: Ilex paraguariensis (assembly GCA_963454935.2). Lineage (NCBI taxonomy): Eukaryota > Viridiplantae > Streptophyta > Magnoliopsida > Aquifoliales > Aquifoliaceae > Ilex > Ilex paraguariensis. The sequence goes on along the minus strand of CAUOFW020001475.1, from coordinate 53,676 downwards.
TTTAAAGATCCAAATAATAATCTCGATAAATGGAGACAAATCTCGCAAAAGTTAAATTGGATGATAATAACAGAATTTAAAGACGGACCTAGATGAAAGTAGAACTTCAAGCAAACAAGCATCTTGCACATGTTTCCATAAAAATTAATGGCGCAAACACTTTAAAGGGAATGTACGACTAACAACCCAGTTATTTAATTTGACAAAAGGCAAAACAGTAAACAAGACACTTACCATTGGTGGTGTCACGGAGTCAATTTTTTACTCAAATTTTTGTTTTGTGATGATATTGAGATTCACACTTAGTTTCAGCCAAACACTCAAAACGCTCACAGAAATGCACACAGGAATAAATTAGGGACAGACAAGCAAACTCACACACAACACACAAGCTTTACAGGCCAATTAGCCAAGCCTTTTATTTCTCAACAAAGCTTAACGGAAACTCGGCCTCGGGTCTGCTTAAAAATCCGTACCCAACTCTCTTGGTTGCACAGCAGACTCAGGCATGACTATTTATAACATTCAAATTGGTGGTTACAAGCCCAACCACCTAGACAACTACATGAAAATTCAACTTCGCCCACAAGCCTATTAAGCATGGCTGACACCTTGAGCCACTCTCCCTATTGTGTTGGTCATAGCAGAGACAGTTGCAATTGTTGGTTGACCTAGCTAGCAACTACATACAACTTCCCTACATGTTGTGTGCACATGACAGAGACTCTCTCATGTTGTGCACCTACCAGCAATTGCATAAAACTGCCACCATCTACAGGGCACTTGCCACAATGCCCTCACATGTTGTGCATGTGCCTTTCTTGTGAGTGCTCAACATCTGATTATCTTGCATTCATGCCCAGCCCATGGCTTGGTCTTCCAAGCTAAGCATTGCCCCATAATTCACGCCACTTGGCTACCTTGCTTGCATGCTTTGTTGTGCCCACGTGCCCATGCATGAGCTACCTCACTCAGCCATGCATGGGTCTTCAAGTAATCCACTAATTGTGTCCAATCATACCCATGCATGGACTGCCTTCCTCAGCCACGCATGGGGCTTCTGCCAACTTTGCACAATGGTATATTTTGCCTAAGTATAATCCAATTTGGCTAAGTCATGGATGCCTTTGAACGAGACATCCACATGTCAATGCCGCCAACGAGCTAAGGGGGTAACAAACCACCCCCACTAGAAGAACTCAATGTCCTCATTGAGAGGTTGTCTCAATACTCCTTGATTTGTTTCTCAAATTTCCAAAGAGTCATATCTCTTTTCTAACTCATGTCTACCTCGGAACCACATTTTCAATGTACTAGAAAATCAGTCCTGCGATTCTTCTTACTCTGACCCATGGTCTAGTGAGATAGAATCTTATCGACTTCTCTGTCAAACTATTTCCTAATTATAGGCGGAGCCCTCCTGGCTTGTTTCCTTCCAGCATTAAGCAAGTCTTCATGAAAGGGCTTCAGAAAAATCACATGAAAAATTGGGTGAATTTTCAATCAATCAGGCAACTTCAAGCGATAGGAAACATTACTGACCTTTTTCATCACTCTGAAGGGCCCATCGTATTTGGTAACAAGCCCACGGTGTACTACCTTACTGTTAATCTTTTTCCATATCGCAAGAGTCAATTTCAACAAGACAAGATCACCAACTTGAAATTTCAGTGGTCTGCACCCTTGATCAACATACTTCTTCATTTGACGGGCAGCTTTGGCCAAGCTATCAATTGCCTCGTCAAGCAGCTCCTGCTTGAAATGGGCAAATTGATATGCACTGTGACATTTTCCTCCGATCCTCCATTTCACCACTAAGTGGTTATTGTCCCATAGCCAACTCACTGGGACTCATTCTTGTCGCTGAAGATCTGTGCAAGTTGTAGCAAAACTGGGCAGTGTCCACAAGTTCTACCCAATTTTTCTGACTTGCAGTGACATAGTGCCGCAAATAGTCCTCTAGAAAAGCATTGATCTGCTCAGTCTTTTCATCAGTCCAAGGATGACTTGTTGTAGAGAACTTCAACTTAGAACCCATGAGATTGAACAACACCGTCCAGAATCTACTAGTGAACCTGATGTCATGATCACTGACTATATCTTTCGACAAACCGAAGTACTTCACCACGTACTTGTAAAATAGTTATGCATCGACATTCGTAGGGCAAGTATGAGGTGTAGGAATGAACACTGCATACTTGAAAAAATGATCGACCACCACCATGATCAAACACATACCATCAAACTTTGGGAAGTTGCATATAAAATCCATCAAAGCTGCCTACCACGATCTATCAGGAATGGATAGTGGCTAAAGCAATCCCGCTGCCATCTTCTTCTCAACCATGTCAAGTTGGAACACAAGGCAAGTTCTTACATTGGCATCAACGTTATCTTTCATCTTAGGCAGTAATAGGAGCGAGCCAGCAATGCAAATATCTTCTCTATTATGAGATGTCCAACCCATTGGGAGTCGTGTGTCTCACGCTGCAACTCTAGCCTTAGTTCCCCTTCAGTAGGAACATAGAGTCTACCACCTTTGGCAAAAAGCAGACTATCATCAATCAAATATCTGCGCACTAGGCCCTCACCAACTTACTGCTTCAATTTGTCATAAACAACATCAGTCTAGGTATGCTCTTTGGCTCTTGTAAGGAAGTTAGTCTGCACATTGGACAGTGTAGCAACATAGTCATAGACCTTCTTCCAACTTAATGCATCAACAACCTGATTCTACCTTTTGGGTCTGTGCACCCACACAAAATTGAACTCAGCAAGGAATTCTTGTCATCGGGTCTACTTTGGGGCCAACTTCTTCTGGGACTTGAAATAGGTGTTCGCCACGTTATTCGTCACGATGGTGAACTTTGTTCCCGGCAAGTAATACCTCCAAATTTTAAGGCAATGCACCACAACAATCATTTCTTTTTATTGTGTTGAGTATCACTGCTTAGCATTTTTCAGTTTTCGATATTCAAAGGCAACAGGGTGTTCCTCCTAAACAAGAACTCCTCCAATGGCACAATCAGACGCATCTGTGTGCATTTCAAATGGTAGATCGAAGTCAACCAGTCTCAGCACATGTGTAGAAGATATTTCATGCTTTAGCTTCTCAAAAGCTATATGACCGGCACCACTCCTATCCCATTTTTGGTCTTTCTTTAGCAAGTCAGTTAGGACATTACACTTCTTGGAATATCCCTCGATGAACTTGTGATAATAATTGGCTAAGCCAAGGAATGATCGCAGTTCAGACACCTTAGTTGTGCAGGCCAATCGACGATTGCCTTCACTTTCCTCTCATCCATTCAGATCTGGCCTTTACTAATCTAGTGTCCCAAGAATATCACTTCTTGGCAACAAAATTCACATTTCTCCTTCTTGAAATACAACTGGTGCTCTTTAAGCCGTGAGAACACTGCCCTCAAATGAATGATCTATATGATCCTCAAATGTCTCACTATAAACCACAAATATCATCCAAATAAACAGCCACAAAGACATCGATATATTCATAAAAGACATCATTCATTAAATTATAGAAAGTTGTTGGGGCATTAGTAACCCAAACGACATTATAAGGAATTCAAAAGACCTATAGCGCGTCACACACGCAGTCTTAGGATCATCTATAATCCTAACTTGCTAATACCCAGTCCTTAAATCTAGCTTTGTATATAAGGTTGCCTTGGAAAGCCTATCGAACAAATCAACAACATTCGAAACATGATACTTGGCCTTGATTGTCACCTTGTTCAAGGCCCGATAGTCGATGCACATACATAATGAACCATCTTGCTTCTTCTGGAATAGGACAGGGGCTAATGCCATGGATGGTTTCATATTGCCATAATCTAGCAACTTGTTCAACTGCTTCCTTAATTCTGCCAGTTCCATCGGCAACATCTGGTAAGGAGCATGGGCTAGAGGCTTTGCACCAGGCTCCAGCTCGATCTTGTGGTCAATTGTATGTCTGGGCGGAAGGCTTTTGAGGAGTTCTGGGGGTATAACATCAGCAAATCCCCCCAAAGACATGTGCCACTGCATTAGGTACTTCAACCAGTACATCTGGTTTGATCTCCACCAAAGCTGCGAAATATGTCATCTCGCACCTTCCTCAGCCCTACTTTCACTTGCATAGCGGACAACATCTCTTTCTTCCGCTTGCCTTCCTTCTTGCTTTGATTTGCCATGACTGCAGGCACAAAGCAGGGTGCTTTCTCATCCAAAATCAGTATTCCATTCAAGTGTGGCATTAGTGCCACCTTTGCTTTAATAAGGAATTCATTCCCTAGGATGACATCAAAGTCGTCCAAGGGCATAGCCATCAAGCTCATATGGCCTAGGATGACATCACAGACCGAACTTTAGACGTATTTCTATCATACCATGCACCGGTATTGCTTTAGAGGTTACCGCCTTGAGCTTGCTAGTATTTTCTGACAATTGCAGGCTAAATTTTTCCACCTCTCTCTGGGCAATGAAATTATGGGCTGACTCTTGTATCCACCATGGCCAGAACTTCCTTTCCATTCACTTAGGTATGTACAAATATGAGACCTTTGCAGGGTTACTGAACTTTGCCCACAATGATTGCGTTCAACAACTGTAAAAGGTTAATTTGGGTGGGGCATGCATCATCATTGTCATCCCCACTTTCAGTAATGAGGGCACTCAACTTCTCCTACTTGGGACAGTCTTTGAAACGATGGGGACCTCTGTAGAGAAAACAACCAGAATCAAAGACTTTCTTCTTCTGGTTGTTGTCTGGCTTTTTATGGTCAGCAACATTTTTCTTTTTCTTCCAATCTGCCTTCTTTGTGGCTTTGGAATTCTCAGCTTTATCTTTCCTGCCACCACCGTCCTTCTTCTTCTTCTTCTCAGAAAGGCCTTGACTATCGCTCATTTTAAAGTTAACAAGGCCATCTTCAGAAGCGATGGCAGTGGGCAAATTACGTACCCTTGCCTATGTAACTCGGCCTGTGCCTAGCCTTGCAGCCCGGACATGAAATTAAAGAGTTTGTCCTCCTCTGACATGTTCTTGATGTCCAGCATCAACAAACTGAACTCCTTCACGTAATCATGAATAGTTCCGGTGTGCTTTAATTTCTTAAACGAATCCCTAGCAATCCATGTCATATTTCTAGGCAGTCACGTTGGTTGCAACATCACTTTCAAGGGCGCCCAGAAAATCTTCGAGATGGGTCATAATTTAGCAGCGTTTCCACCAGCCATGGTTGCAAACCTAGCTTTGATACCAATTGTCACTGGGTTAATTTCCCACTCAAATCTTTGCCTCGTGATGGCACTGAGATCCACACTCAGTCTCAGCTAAGTATTCAAAATGCTCACAAAAATGCACACACGAACAGAGTAGGAACAAACAAGTAAACTCACACACATCACACAAGATTTATAGGCCAATTGGCCAAGCCTTTTCTTTCTCAACAAAGCTTAAAGGAAACTCAGCCTAGGGTCTATTAACAAAAATGTGCCCAACTCTCTTGGTTGCACTACAGACCCAGGCATGCCTATTTATAGCATTTTTATTGACAGTTACAAGCCAACCGCCTAGGCAACTGCATGACAATTCAAATTTGCCCACAAGCCTACTGAACATGAATGACACCTTCAACCACTTTTCCCATTGTGTTGGTCATGGTAGAGGCAGTTGCAACTATTGATCGACCTAGTCGGCAACTGCCTCTAACTTCCCTACACGCTGTGTGCACATGACAGAGACTCCCTCATGTTGTGCACCTGCTAGCAACTGCACAAAACTGCCCCAATCTGCAGGGCATATGTCACAACGTCTTCACATGTTGTGCATATGCCTTTCTTGTGAGCCCTCAACATCTAATTGTCTTGCATTCGTGCCTAGCCATGCCCAGACCATGACTTAGTCTTTCAAGCTAGCATTGCCTTACAATTCAAGCCACACGCCTACCTTACTTGTATGTTTTCTTGTGCCCACGTGCCCATGCATGAGCTACCTAACTCAGCCATGCATGGGTCTTCAATTAACCCACTGATTGTGCCCAATCATGCCCATGCATGGGCTGACTTCCTCAATCGTGCATGGGGTTTTCGTCAACATTGCACAAAGGGTATACTTCGCCTAAGTATAACCCAATTTGGCTAAGGCGTGGGCGCTTTTGGGCGAGGCAGCCCATGCCAATGCCGCTAACGAGCTAAAGGGGTAACAGGTGGTCACATATACGCCAAGGCCCATTCTCAGCTTATTTGAAATAACATAACTATCTTCTGAAGAACTTGAACAACAATTTGAATTGAAATTTATCTTAAGTAGGGGTAGGGCAGGGGGTAGATTGCTAGATGTCTCCCCCAAGCACCACCCTAAACAGAGTTTGCTTAGGTGGTAATTATCAGTAAAAACTGTTTTCACTGGTCAGGACTGTAGGTTAAGGATGGATTGCATCCGTAGTCTACGGTCACTAAATTAGCATAAGCTGATGTCCATACTTTAAAGAAAGAACATTCTAAAAATTATCTTGGGTCAATTTTGCTAGTTTCTATTAGTAGAAAAATACCTTTGTATATACCTCTCTTCTGCAAAAGGGATTTAAGAAAGACATATCATCGCATTAAGTAAAGCATTTGCAAAAGCACAAGTTAAAAGAGCAAGTAGAGGTATCCATTGGGAAAAAAATCTTGCCAAGCAAAACAAAGAAAGAAGAGAATAAAATGCTCAAAAGTATTCCACTTTCTATCCATTGGCAGATGTGACATATAAGTTATCAAGGCAACATACAAAAGGGGTTAAGTGACTCTACAAATTCGTGAAGAACTTGTCACGCAGGTCATCTTTTCCTTATCTCCTTCTGCAATACGACACCGATTTCCTTTTAGTCATAAAATGTGAAATTAGACCATCAGGAATCTCCACAGGAATTAGTTTCTTAGATTTCGCACATATGATATTGAGACACAACTCCATAGATTATAGATCTAGTTCCCTTTGTTTTTCTGTTGAAATAATATTACTGTGTAATTCGATGACACAATTTAAATTAGTACTCTTTAGCATTTCATTTTGTATTGTGAGATCTTTAACATTATGTAAAAATGTGTTTTTTTGATAAAAATTAAGTATTTGAAACTGGTTGAAGTGATTTTTGTCTCATGTCAATCATTTTTTCCTTCCAACTTGATGTTATCTTGTATAAATAGAAGTTAACTCAATAAATATGCTCAATCAATCAATTAAATCAATTATTAAGCTTATATTTATAAATAAAGGGATTTTTTTTACATTTTCATGTGTTTCCACATGTTTTCATTTTTTTTTCTCTTTCTCCATTTCATTTCCCAAATGTTTCTGTTTTCAAGTAGATAGAAAACGATACATTAAAATGATATTTTAATCCTTGGATAGGGTTTTTTTTTGGTTCCATTTTAGTTTTTGTTGTCCCCAAGGGGCCCCCCGGGGCGGGGGAAGCAAAATGGCGTTGAGGACCACATAAATTCCACCACAATATGACTCCAAAAAGGATGCCCCCATATGTGACATGGCAAAACTATGAACAAAGCACTTGAATCACACAACAGCGTTGAGGGGAAGAAAATTGATGATTATATAGATGCAACGAGCAAACCGACAAGAAGAACTGTTAAAGATGAAAAAGGTGGCGTACCAAAATTCTTCTTTGAAAATCATATAATAATTTCCAAGCCATCCCAAGACGGTTGGTTTTGAAACTTAATAATCCACGCTATCTCTTCCATTGTCATCTGAAATGATAAACACCACCCTCCACGTGATGCATAAAGAGTGATTAAAAGAAACAAATGCTCAATAATAGAAGAAAAGGCCATAAAAAATTGGTTCATATAAAGCAAAGAAAAATTTTAAAAACAAAACACAAACACCATAAAACACCTATTGTTGAACCGTCAAGGCTTCAAGGGTCCATTTACCATATATTTTAAGCTCTAATTTCAACAACTATGCAACCTGAACTTCCCAATCCAAGCAATTGCAAGCAGTGAAACTTTTCGGATTGCTTGCAAAGGCCAATTTCCTACAGAAACACCATGTGTAAGACACTTGTGAATGCAAAATTTAACCAACTCCCTTTTGTATGTACAAGTGGAAGAACCATGTCACTGTGTCATCCATTTCCAATTAGTGTAAGGCTTGGAACCATCCCAAACTCTATCAGGCTTAGGAAGTTGTACATAGGCTCTGTTATCGTCAGTTACTTTTTCCTGTAACATACATGTGACATATAGCAAATCGTAGGTCACAAGCCAAAATATAACTGAAAGCATTAATTCAAAAACCCAAATGTACTTGAAATTCGTGCAATATTTTCAGAACATTGTACAACCAAAACAGATTGATAAGTTCATATTAGGTGGAGCCCTCACAGATTTTACAGTCTGCATCTGCTCCAACCACACCTCCTATCATGCTACCAATACTGTTGGAATGCTCTGTAGTGTTTCCCTGGGACAACGTCAAAGCACCTTCATAGATTTCAATTGAAAGTAGGAGAAAATCATATATTACACTCCACCTTGTCCCATCCAGAAGTTTCTGTTTTGATGGACAAAATGAGGTTATTTAATATGAGCATGATGGTGTTTAGTACATAATACAAAACAATCATATATAAGATAATCCTCCAAATGCACCACGATTTTTAATAATACGATCTTACCATCATTTCAACATTTCAAGGAATAGCTGTTAACCCATGGCACCACCATGAAATGGTCAACACAATCAAACCCTTACTATCAATTCAAGTTACATCAAACTGACAAGTAACTGGAGAATCCTACCGAGACATAACAAGTGTCCTACTTGTGCATTATGCACACTTTTTACATGGTTAGTTATTTTATATTGGTTAGTTCAAATAAAGAGCTAAAATACAAAATTTTACTCTAATGGGCTATCTATTTGGCTAGAAATTTTAGCTTTGGACTAAATGGCTCTTTACGTTTAAAGAGTTTTTTTGGTTAGCTATTTTACATTTGGAGAGCCATATCACTCTTTTTGCACTCCAAGGGACTAGCTATTGTACATTTTGATGATGTGTCAAGTTATGTAATATTTTTGACTTAAAATATTAATAATAGTTAGTTAAAATAGAGAATATGGTTAGAGTAACTTTGTAAACGTGACTATTTAAAATAAAAATATAATATTTTAATAGAGTTTGACTAGATATTTTGAAGAGCATCCCCAAACATGCCCATGACCATATGCATCAAATAGTAAGCTAAGTCCTCGATCTGATGAAAGCACATGGAAGTTACAGCAGCATGACACCTATCTGCTTGTAGTACAAGCATCATCTTTTGAAATACAAAATTCTTCGTTACTCGATGTGCATAAGATACTTTCAATAAAATGAGATAGCTTGAATGTAATAAAATATGAAACCCAAATGCTGCTGGATAAATATAGATGTTTGGAACACTAAAAGTGCCCTCCAGAAGATTTGTTGGTCATTGCAAAAGATTTGATCTCTTTGATTAGCACTCTTAGAACTTTAACAAGAAGCAACTGACCATATCTGCCAAATCTATATGTCTTTCAGCCACAAGGAAGGTGCAAAACATCTACCAAAAAGAGGCATGTGCACGAATGAATACCTTAAATGCACAAACAAGTAAAGGTGAAATGAGTGTTTGAATAAACAAGGAGGCATTGTATCCATGTTGTCAGGATAATGAGCAGAGTATTTGTTGGGCATGATCATGATCACATGTCTGAACATTCTCACTACAATGATTGAGATGAACTGCCACGATTTGATGATGCATAATCTTGCCTCACTGGCTGAGTAAAGATTATTCTTGTGTACGGTTGTTGGCATCAATATAAAGGTATCCCAATGATGTAGAGCCCCAGTGAACACCCTCAAGTTCATTGGTTGAGTAGTGGTACCTTCTTCTAAATTCAAACCAGTGAATTTCTTTTTCTTTTCAAGTTTTCCAGCTAGTTCAAGGGGCTTCACAAAAAAGGCAGGAATTCATCCGAGTCTCTTTTACCACCGCTCTTGCTCTACCATGTTAAAGATATCCATAACATCACTAGCTGAACGGGTATAATCTGGCTAGACTTGCTTCTCCTTCATGGAAACTGAGTTACAACCAAGGGCGGAGGGAGGCTAGAGCCAGGCACGCGCCCACCAATTTTTTTTTTTATTAGTTAAATATATATATTATATATTTGTATAATATATTATTTGTGTCCACTCAAAATTTAAGATAAAAATATTAGGCCCACATTATTTACTCAAAAGAATAAAAAAATTAAGCCTATTTAAAATAAAAAAATTTGAGTCCACCACTATCTACTAAAACTTATTAAAAAATCAAATATTTGACCTATAACAATCCACCTAAATCTATAAAAAAAAATAAAACTTTTGGCCCACTATTAAAAAACAAAGTTTTTGGCTCACTTGACAGATATCAGTAACACCTATCTTATTAGTTATCTTTTTTTCTTTCCTCTCTGTCTCACTCACTCTCAATTGCCCAACTAGAAGAAACAGAGTAAAGTTCATTCCTTAGTTTCTTGAGTTTTTTTATTGTTCCTAGCACAGTTGATGGGTTTAGCAGAGAGCATGACCGAAGCCAACATATGTCTGCGGGGGGGGGGGGGGGGGGGGGCACATGTCCACCCTCAATTTTTTTTTCTTAACATTACCTATATGTATTTCTAGTATTTCTTCAATTTTTTTAATTATGCCCACCCTATTATTTTGGCACATCAATTAGTGTACACGTATATCAAATAAATATGAATTTTTTGACACATTTTAGATATGTTATGTATATAAAGACCAAAGTGATAAAATGATGTATATAAAAAATAATAAAGTTGTTATGCAACAGTTTCAAAGTATGAAAATTTATCGGAGTCAATTCTAAATAATTTTAATTAGCCTATACTTTGTAAAAAAAAAAATTAGTGTTGTTTTAATATATTAAGCTTATCAAATTTTAGTATGTTGAGTTTAATGAACTTTTAAGTATTAAATAAGATATAATTAAATATAAATTATTGTTCTATGACTTTCTGAGTCTGCCCCGGGTACAATATGATATCATGTGTTTCTAAAATGGCAATTGTTGAAACCTTTTCGATCTCTGTGCCGTCATCAAACGTATGGAATGAAGGACTGTTTTTCATGGATTTAGTGAGAATAATAAGTTGCAGCATTGCCATCATTGTTCTCACCCGCTGAGGAAGATGGACACTTTTCAGCTTTATCATCATTCAAAACATGAGCTATTGAATTGTCATTCAAATTTAGTACTTTCTCGGTATATAATTAAAATTAATCACTAATAGAAAAATTTAATTCTACTAAATATACTATCATATGCTAACTATTAATTAAAACAGAATGTTAACAACTAGGAACTGAGAAAAAGCACTTACAAAGACGTAGAACAGTAAGCGTAGAAATAATCCAGAAAATCAAAGATAATTTGAGCCGTGTGCAATCACAATTTCTTCAAGACAGATTTGCTCATTCTCGGTGCTTAAGGTAGATAAGCAACTGTCTTCCAAGATAAAATAGATTTTGTTCTTTAAGCTGCAACACTTCAATTTTCAAGACTTTAGCGAACACAGATGAGCCCAGATTCAACTGGGTCAGGCCCAATTAATTAAGTAAGCCCAAATCAACTAAAATGCAGGTCAAGCCCAACTCGTAAATTCAACCCAATTCAGAGTTCAAGGAGTCCAAGAAAATTAGCGCACGTGGGGAGCAATCGGCGGGATACCCACTCTCCAAGATCAAAGATTATCTTTAATTACACCTACCCTAGTTATAGTTATTCTCTCCTATAAACTAGTACCCTACCCATCACGTCACCGCCTCACCTAAGACTTTGCGCCTATAAATTGTTAGGCCTCTCCATATGAGAGGAAAAACTCTCTATACACCCTCCACACAACTATTTCTCTCTCCTAGCTAGCCAACCTCTCCCAGAACTTACTTTTGTTCTCTCCCCCTCTCACACCTTACTTTATTAATAAATGTCTCCGGCCACTATTGCCACCTTCATAAGTGGAGTAGGTCCTCCTGACCGAACCACTATACATTTGTGTGTCGACCAAATATTTGTCTTTTGTTATTGATTGCTTGATTGATTGTTTCATTAATTATCTTGAATCGTTTACTCAACTGTTGATTGTGCATAAGCCTATTTTGTGCATTATCAGTTTGGCACCGTCTATGGGAAACGACTAAGTTTTTTGCCACCTTGTAATTTTTTTTCAAATTCATGGCAATCACAACCAGATTGATGAATCAACAACCGGAGGACAAAAACCCAGCTCGCCAGGGGAACGTTCCACCTCCGCCTGGACCAGTGGAACCATCTACTGCAGTAACTCCCGTGTTCGAGCAACAGCTTTTGGAGACAATGCAGTGGATGGTAAGCCAAAACCAGCAAATTATCTAGTTGACGCTCTCTTCGAGAGGCGTCGCCCCTCAGCCTGTGGGAACAGTACTCCCTCCAATTAGAGAGGTGTCACAACCTCCCAACTCTGGGTGCCAAGGTGCTCCCCACTGTGGCACCCAACTCCATAGCGCTCCCATGTACTTTCTCCACACGCAACTGACAATCCTGGGCAGGAAGATAAGAGGGATAACCAATATATAGATCATGAAAGCTACTAAAATGATCCAACAGAGGATTTCTTTAACTAATGGGATGAGAAGATCAAGGAGGTGAAAAACTAGCTTGGCGATGCCCTTAATGCTGTCAAAGCATAGGCACCAGAAACGGTGGATTATTTGGTAATGCATAATGACACTCTGTTTATTGTTGATGTTGTTAATTACCTCCTACCCTCGAAGTTCAAGATGCTTTCCATCGAGATCTTTGATGACACCAAGGAGCCCCTAGATCATCTCGACACATATAAATCTCTCATGCAACTCTACAATGTGCCTGGTGAAATTATGTGTAGAGCCTTCCCTACCACCGTGAAAGGATTTGCTCGACAATGGTTCACAAAGCTCAAACCCTCTTCTATCCACTCCTTCGCAGAGATGAGCAAGTCCTTTGCATCCCACTTCATTAGGGGACGCTGACACTGGAAGTCGATTTCCCTCTTACTCATTATCAAACACGGCTGGGATAAAAGTCTTATGAGTTATCTCACTCATTTTAATGAGGAGACTCTCTAGATCGAGGAGCTAGATGATAAGGTAACCATGACTACCTTTATTGCAGGTATGTGTTTCTCTAGTTTTATGTTCTTTATCCTAAAGAAGTCGCCCTCCAGCATGTTCGAGTTGCTATCAAGGGCACAAAAGTACATAAATGCTGAGGACGTTACTAAAGCTCAATGAAGTGAGTTCTCCATAAGCAGGAGGCAAGAAGAAGAGAAAGAGGACAGAGATAGTGTAAGTCAAGGACCGCTTCTATCCTATACCCTAGAGCAAATGACAGGCCTTCACAATGCTCAATGCCTCGGTGGAGCATATCCTGTTCTAGATATAGGACGACCCCAGCTCCGCTGGCCAGGGAAGATGAAGTCTGTCCAAAATAATAGGAATCCAAACAAATACTGTCGTTTCCACCGCGACTATGGCCATGACACTAATGACTACTTCGAGTTAAAGAGGCAGATCGAGGAGCTTATTCAGCATGGTCAGTTATGGCAGTATGTTGCTAGCTGAGGACAGACCCCACCCCCATATAGGAATCAGGAGGACCGAGAGCGCCAGTAACCCCTCAGATAAATCTAGACGATCTCTAGAGGATTAAAAGGAGGAAGTGACTCCAACTTTGCCAAGAAAGCACACACCAGGAAAGCCAAGCAGGTAGAGTCGCATGACTCTCACTTGATGAAGACAACCCGACACGGTAAATAAGAGATCATCACCTTCTCGAACAAGGACCTCGAGGGAATCCAAGTTCCTCTAGTCTTAACCATGATGGTAGCCAACTACCAAGAGAATTTTGGTCAACAACAGCAACTTAGCTGATATCCTGTTCGCACCAGCCTTTGATAGCCTCCATCTTGGCAGGGAGAGATAATAACCCGTCAGGACTTCCCTTGTTGGCTTCTCGAGGGAGAGATTTTATCCCTTGGGTTTTATCACCCTGCCAGTCATAGCAGGGACAACACCAAGAAGTTCCACCATCATAGGGAACTTCCTTGTATTGGACTGTCCCTCCACCTACAACATCATTCTTAGACATCCTGCAATCAACACCTAAGGGTAGTGCCTTCCACGTACCATCTACTCCTCTATTTTCCAACCTCTAGTGGAATCGGAGAAATCAGAGGAGACTAGGTCTCTGCCAAGACATGCTATATGTCCTCTATAAGGGCCAAGAGGCCACATGAAACCCTCTAATTCAATGTATCAGACCCTCAGGATGATAGCACCATGGAGAGAGGGGAACTAGCAGAAGAACTTCAGCCAGTAGAGCTAGACGAAAGCCTTCAAGAGAGGAAAATCTATAATGGCTCCTCACTTTCCCAGGAGAAAGCATCTAATCTAGTAGACTTCCTTAGGTGGAACATAGATGTGTTCACTTGGTCCCATGAAGACCTAGAGGGCATCAACCCCATAGTGGCCTCCCACCGGTTCAATGTCGATCCTAGGTACAAACTTGTCTGCCAAAATCTGAGGAATATAAGTGTTGGGAGAGGCCAAGCCATGGAAAAGGAAGTGCAAAAGCTATTGGAGAACGGGTCAGTAAGGGAGGTAGCCTACCCAAACTGGCTATCAAACGTAGTGATGGTTACAAAGGCCAATGGGAAGTAGTGCCTTTTGCATGGATTTCAAGGAGCTTAATAAAGCCTATCCCAAAGATAGTTATCCTCTTCCATGCATCTATCTCCTTATTGATGCCACTGCGGGACACGAGCTCCTGAGCTTTCCAGATGCTTACTTTGGGTATAACTAGATTAGCTTGTTCTCTCCAAACTAGGAGAAAACCTTTTTCATCACTCCGAAGGGCACCTACTACTATAGGGTGATGCCTTTTGGACTCAAGAATGCCAGAGCCACGTACCAGCGCCTTGTGAACAAAATGTTCAAGGCTCAGATTGGGAAGGCCATGGAGGTCTATGTGGATGATATGTTAGTGAAGAGCATAGTCACGGCAGACCATGTTATACATCTGCAGGACACCTTTGATATCTTGAGAGCTTATAGGATAAACCTAAACCCTGAAACGTACGTCTTTGGTGGTAGTTTAGAGAAATTCTTGGGCTACATGATCAACAAAAAGGGTATTGAGGCCAACCTAGACAACATTAGAGCTATCTTGGAGATGAAGTCCCCAGCCTCTGTGAAAGAGGTCCAGCGCCTTAACGGGAAGATAAGCAGCCATCACCAGATTTGTCTCAAAATTAGCAGACAAGTGTTTGCCTTTCTTCAAGATCCTCTGTAAATCTTTTCAATGGGCACTAGATGCCAAGGAGGCCTTCTAGAAGTTAAAGACCTATCTTGTCACACCTCTCTTGTTCTCCCATGCTATACTAGGGGAGACCTTGTACCTCTACTTTTCCTCCTTGTCCTCTGCCGTGAGCTCTGTCCTTATTATGAAAGATGGAGGAGTCCAAAAGTTAGTATATTATGTAAGCTAGATATACCGAGGAGCGGAGGTGAGATACTCAGAGCTAAAAAAATTGGCCCTCGCACTTGTCACCACCGCCAGGCGCCTATGCCATTGCTTTTAGTGCTATACCATTGTGGTTGTTACAGATAAACCACTCAAGAGAAACTTGGAAGAACCTGACATGTCCAGCCGACTATTCAAATGGGTTGTTGAGTTGAGTGAGTTCAACATGCAGTACTAGCCGATGGCAACCATAAAAGCCCAAGCAGTTGCGAACTTCGTGGCCGATTCCACACAACCACTGGAATCCCAAGAAGAAGTACCATGCGCCCCTGCACTCGCCTACTTAGTACATAATGCCTCTCCTCACTATGAGGAAGCTCAAATATTATCCACAGAAAACCTAACGTCTTGGAGATAGCCCCCAGGCCCTTGGGGACCATACCCTAGGCTAGAGACGCCTAGCTCCATTATACCTATTCTCCCAGAACCTTTAACGCCCTCGCTACCCACACCTCAACCTATTGTACCATGCTGGAGACTGTACGTAGATGGATCCTCAACCAGCAAGGCCGGTGGCACATGACTAGTACTAATCAGACCCCATGACATTTCACTCAAGTATGCTGTCTCCCTCCACTTTGCGGCATCACACAACCAAGTTGAATATTAGGCCCTCATATCAGGCTTGAAGCTTGCAATGGAGATGGAAGCCCTCTACTTGATAGCTTACAATGACTTATAATTGATAGTCAATTAGGTAAAGGGAGACTTTGAAGCAAATAAGGAAAATATGCAAGAATACTTGCCAGTGCTCCAAAATTTATTGAAAAGATTTAACCACTTCCAGATCCATCACGTGCCTAAAGAGGAGAACACTATGGCAAATGCCCTCGCTAAGTTCGCATTTGCCAACATACTCATAAACCCAGCACTAACAGGCCACCAGTTCGAGCCAAGTAGGCTCAAGGCAGAGGAGGATGATGTTAATTGTGTATCCTCTGAAGCCAATTGGATGACATCTATCTGAGCCTACCTAGAGGAAGATGCTTTCCTAGACAACCCAGTTGAAGCCAAAAATATAAGAACAAAAGCATCTAGGTATGTCATCCTCCGTGACACTCTCTATAAGAAAAGTTATTTAGTGCCACTACTCCGCTGCCTCACCCCTGAGGAAGTAGAATATGCTATGAGGGAGATCCATAAAGGGATATGTGATAATCACTCAGGAGGGTGTACATTAGTTCACAAGGTAGTAAGGCAAGGCTATTAATGGCCTAGCACGATCAGAGACACCTGCGAGTTTGTGAGGAAGTGTGACAAGTGTCAACGTTTTGCAACTGTGCCCAGACAGCCACCAGAAGATCTCACCACCATCTAGAGCCCATGGCCTTTCTCCATGTGGGAAATTGACATCCTAGGTCCCCCACCTATGAGTTGGGGCCAATGCAAATTTATGGTGATAGTCATTGACTACTTCACTAAATGGACAGAAGTCGAGGCCTTAGCCAATATAACAGACCAAAAAGTGAAAGAATTCATCTGGAGGAGCATAGTCTGCTGCTTCGGAATACCTAATGCAATTGCAAGCGATAACGCCAACTAGTAATAAACTCCTTAACAACTTCTGTGCAGACTTACAAATCAAGTAGCCCCACTCTAGCCCAGCCCATTCACAGGCGAACGACCGGGTGAAGGTTACCAACAGAACCACCCTCCATAACTTGAAAGCTAGATCGGAGAGAGGTGATGGGTGGACGAATTCCCAAGAGGACTATGAGCTTATCAGACAACACCAAGAAGCCTCACGGGTGAGACCCCTTTTTCCTTAGTCTATGGGACAGGGGCAATCATACTAACTTGATCTGAAATGTGTACACACAAGTGCAGCCAGTCAAGTTGTAGTAATAATCCAATTAAGTTCAAAGTCGAATCCACAGGGAACTACTGTTGGTGTTTTGGAGTAAATAGTGATAGAGACCAAAGTGACTAAAACCTTTGAGATTTGAAGTTATGATGTTTGTGGGATCTTCTAGAAAAAATATAATATTCTCTAGGAATTTTTGGATAGAATATAAGATTCTCTCAAATGAAATAGCCACCCTTCAGTTCGAGGATCTAGACATGTAGTCAATCATCCAGTTGTTATATTTGTGCTTGAGAACTCAATTAACTCCTATGTCAACAAAAAATTAATTGGAGGATAAAGATGGAATGTGAGAATTAAGAGTACGATTCCAATGTCTTTGTAGAGATTTACAAGAATTGTTAGTATTAACTCAACCCGTCTACAAACAAGCAAGTAATTCAACAAGTCATCCAACCACTGTGATATTATTCCATTCTTTAGTTGAAGCACAATAATAGTGAAGATTGAAATGTAGTCATGAAGATCTAGCTGGAGTACTTGCAAAGAATCAATGAATCCTCCTATGCCAAGAGTCATCTTGTCTTAGAAAGACTCATGATTGTACAAAAGTACCTTAGCTTTGCTAGATGCATTCAATCATTCAATAAGCAATCAAAAGATAAAGCATTAAGCATAAATGAAATGCACAAAAATAACTTTCGAATGATTTATACATGTCCATCACCTCTTACTAAGAAGTAAATGAGAAACTACTCACTCTTCATGGCTTTGAGAAAGCTAGAAAAGTGAGTGATCCTCATCCCTCCAACTAGAGGAGTTTCAAGATAAACTATACTGCACAATAAGCCTATCTTCGAATAATATTGAGTGAATCACTACCCACCCTTCAAGGCTACAAGAGAGCTAGAAAGGTAAGAGAGTTTCACTCCTCTAAGTGCAGAAAGAAGCTTTTACAATGGAAGCTAATGAAACTAAAAGAAAGCTAGTTACATTTGGAGGGTTTGTCCTCTTCCAAAAGAAGCTCTTTTAACAAGCACCAATGGAAGGTACTTATAAGCAAGGAGGAGGGGGTAAAAGGAGGGTAAAAGAATAGTTCTAGGTGCTAAAAGTTCAAGTGAATGCCCAAAAATTTGGATAGAGATCTAACCTTCCTGCTGCTTGTCTAGGAACAACGTTCGAACATTGTTGGCATTCGAATGTGGAAACCTGTCTTCTTTGATGGTAGTTCGAACGCTATTGGAGTTTGAATATGGTACTCAAGTGGCTTTTGTCATCCACAATAGATGGCTGCAATAGGCCACGTCTCATCACCTTAGCAGTCTTCTGGGGGTCCTTGAATAATTCAACAGAGCGTTTGAACATGGATTGGTATTCGAACGTTGTACTCAAGTAGCTCTTGTTCTTCTTAGGGAATAGCTTCAACATGCCACGTGCCATCACCCTAGCAATGTCCAAGGGGCCCTCAATTATTTTAAGATGGCGTTTGAATTTGGATTGGCATTTAAACGTGGATGCTTTGCTTCCTCCTTCTCCAATTCACTTCTAGAACACGTGGGTGTTGCTTAAAAGTTTGGTATTCATTGACCTTAGGCCTTTGTACAACTTTTTCCTAAAATGCCATCATTTAAACTCCATCAAAGGATAATTGGTCTTGTAAGTGCATAGTAAAATGTTAATTTGAACTATGCATCACACCCCCAACCTAAATATTGCTAGTCCCTAGTAATACAAAACTTCTGAATAAAAATATATTTACAATGCCATTTTCGTAGGTGATCCGGTTGTATTTAGTATATGCAACAAGCCGTTAAATCCCTAGGTTTCCCCTAGCAGACTAGTGTTGTCTTGTGAGGGTTTCCATTAAAGCTACCCATAAACTTTAGTAGAACAAATGTGTATATCCAAGATTTCTTTTTAGAGTGAGTTAGCACTATAATTGTTGAGACACCGAACCCTCAATTTTGATTTGTTTCCCAAACACTTCTCTTTCATAGGTCCGTACTCTATGCAAAAAATAAACACTTGTTACATTGGTATTTGAAATTTCCTATGTGATAAGGATAATCATTCTAGCATTAAGAATTATTATATAACAAACATTCTTCTTTATAACCTTCCATGGATAGCTTTGATTCCACAAACCTCTGTTAGAATGCGTTCAGCAAAAATTCCCTCCGATTATAGTGACTTTACTCTCAAGACACATGTGATTAGAAGAAGGCTAATTATAAATTCACATGCACAAAAATGCGGGAGTGAAGTCTAAGGAAACAAACTAATCATGTTTGGCATAATCTCATGGAAGAATATTGATACAAATAAAGTAATACTATTAAAGTACCCCAAACTTTTGATTGACATCACATGCATCAGACCTGATGTCAAATAGGGCTTTTTTAGGTTGTAATGTGGCCAGGGGTCAGTGTTTAACGAAATGACAAATAAAAGGAGTTCAAAAATGGGTTATCCATTTTGGTTATAGTTCTGCACATTCTCTCATTCTTTTCTTCATCTTGTCTTTGGGAAAATCACTCGTTATTCTCTCTTTGTTCTTTTTTCATTTCACTCCATTTTTCTTTTAAATCACAATTCTTTGGCTAGATTGACTTATTTTGTATTTTCTTTCTTTGCTCATCTAATTCTGCCCTTTTGGTTGCCATTTTCTTCTCTTCTATTCAGAAAGCCCATTTTTTAGAAAACATGTAGAGAAATTAGATAACCCAGGTAGGGATTTAGAATTCTTTTGGCTTGGTTAGAGTCATGGTTGTACCGAAAAATATTTTGTTTTTGAGGCTCAATCATGGTTGACAAGAGATTATATATCAAAAGAAATGGATAAAGCTCAAAAATTCAATAAATTACCTAAAATCCTTTTTTAAGCATGTGCACATGTATTTGTCGTATGAACAGATTCTTTGTGGCATATGTCAATAGACTGCTCTATTTGCATTAATCAAAACAATAATAATGAGATTATTCAAGGATAGAAGGTGAAAAACCTTACTTGAGCAAGTGTTATTTTCTCTCAAAAGTATTGCAAGACTCAAAAATTTACCATGATATTCTTCATTATCTCCACTGGTTATGTCAAGTTTTCAAAGAATGTCAGTTATATACCAATTTCATTTTCAGGCCTAATTATTTGGCACTTTAAGAATAACAAATACCAATGTATATTTGACATTTAAGTATAGAGAAAATATCATTTTTCAAAGAAATGTGGTTTTAAATCTGAATTGTTAGATTAGGTGTCACACCAATTATGTGCTTAGTTAATTTAGCAAGCCATCTCGGTATTTACATCGATTCCATCAATCATTAACCAATAACAATGTAGTGCTAAATCCAACACATGCATTAAGAAGCTAAATATAATAAAACTAAATCATGCATGTCAAAACATATCATAGTTCAAAACACCAAGACTTAGATAATTCAAAAACAACAAACAATCATCAATCCCTAAGTACATAAATCACTCTCACTCTCTTGCCTCTCTAGAGCCTAAAGGTCTGCCAGCTCCACCTCGCAAAAGATGGAGAATCTCCTCTTGTTGACAGAGGATCTCATCTTGCTTTGCCTCAATGCCAAGCGTGATATCTCGTAATGTCCATCGGGTGCTTGTCTCTACATGAGCCTGCTTGACCTCTCTCTCCTCCTCAGTGTCCAAAGCATCGTGAACTTCATTGGTGCCTTAGGATGGTGGCATATCTTGCCTTACCGCTGGCCCTCTGCTATGACCTTGGCTCCTTCGAAACATCACCTTGTTTAAAAATCTCATTGGCTTGAGCACCTCCATCTCTGGCCTAACCGTCACTCCCCAATTCAAGCATATCTCCGTCACTAGTATGCCGAAGGGGAGTGAATTCCTCTTTGCATCACATCCCTTCATCATCTCAGTTAGTATCAAGGATGGGAGGTTTATGCTTTGGTTCCTCCCTATCGTGTATAACAATCGATCCATCTCCGGGAGGATCTCTTTCTTGGGTCTAATGGGGGCAAATTTCAAGATGGCAATCAAATTGAGCATCTTGTATTTGTCTGTCAACTCCCCTTGCCTTAGGAATCTCTTTCCTCCCATGCAAATGTCGACCATCCCGTGAACTCAACCCCCAACATGTCCATCTCCACATTCCTCCTTGGGGGGTAGCTAGGCTTTGGTACTTGTGGTATGGCCCTCAACTCCAAAATGAGATCCTCGTCCATGTTAATGTGATCCCCCCTTACATATGTCTTGATAGCCCTGTTCACAATCTAGGCATTGGAATAAAATTCCCCCACTAATTCTTTCACCGCGTCACCACCAATCCTCAAATACATACTCCAACCCTTAGCCTCCATGTTAGCCAAAATACCCAAATCCGTAAAATTCAACAATACCATAGTTCATTCACAAACAATGGCTTAGTTTTGAAATTTTTTTTTGTACCTATCTGCTTTGAGAGCACTGGAGAAACAAGTATGATTGTATCTTCGGACCAATGGTGGCCTTCCCTCCCTTTGCTCGATCACCTTCTCCACAATGTTGGGTTCTTGATTGGCAGCCTTTTGCCTAGCGGGCATTTTCATTCTAGGAGGCATTTTCGGATTTTGGGGTTTGAAGGACAAGAAAAACTTGGGATTTTTTGGTTAAAATGTGACAAATGAGATGTAAAAGGGTTTTTGATGGTGTATTTTGGGTAGAAATGGAGAAGGAAGGAGAATTGGAGGCTTGGGTAGTGAAGGGGCGAGCTAGGGTTTTGAAGGACTTAAAGAGTTTTAGGCATTATGATCTGGAGAAAATGAACCAGGTATTTATACCTAAATAGATGTTGTTCGAACATTATTGATGTTAAAAGAAGGTTCGCGCGTGAAACTATTGTTTCGAATGACAGTTTCTCTTAGTACTTTTGATGTCTTGCAGAGAACAAAGTATTGTAAGATCCTCTAGTTCGAACATAAAAATGGCGTTCGAACATGGAATCCTAGTTCAAACGTTCATCAGGCATTCAAGCTTGAGGTGATCCCTGTACTTTGGTGTTCCATAGAAGTCAAAGTAATGTGGGCTCTTATCATTCGAATGTTAAATGGCATTCGAATGCCAAAATAAAAATCAAAATTTATACACATTTATATGCACAAATTAAAAGAAGACTTGATGAGTGGGTTTTATACCTACGAATTGAGTATTTTTGGCTTGATAAAATTGTAAGTTTTTAATTATTTTATGTTCCTTTTTATTTGTTTTGTGTGTTTTATCATTATTTTGTAGGGATCATCATTTGGAAGCAAATAAGATCATTTGGATGGAAACAAGGTCAATTTGGAGCTTAAGTGTTGGATTTTTGAAGGCCAAGTAACAAGGGAAGCTTTAGGCTTAAAAGGGGGCAGCGCCTTTCCAGCGCCTAGGCGCTTGTGTTGGTTCTAGATGCGAATTTTGACTTATTTTTGACCCGAAATTGAACTCTAAGGGATATATATGCTAGGGTTTGAGTTGGAGAAGGAATATACTGATTTTGGGGGCTGCTAACATAAGAAAAGACCAAGGATTAAAAGAAAATTGAATACAATCGAAGGAAGCGACACGAAGAAGATTGGACTTGAAGGCTAGAGAAGGATTGAAGATTGCAACTAAGTTTTCATTCTTTTATCTTACTTTTACTTCTTAATTTTCTAAGATGTTGTTTAATTTGAGAATGATGTTTTTCAATTACATTATGAACTAAATTCTTCTTAAGATTGCAACGAAACTTGATGTTTAGTTAAATTGATCTACTCTCGTTTCTAGTTTTATTGATCATACATGAGTTGTTTGTCATATTTTGTGCTTAATATATGATTGTGTGTCCAACAATTAATTTGATAACCTAGATGAAATTGGAAGATGAATTCTAGGTTTGGATCTGAATATGATGACATGCGTCTGGTTAATTCTTCTTAGGATTGAATTGCTGGGTTTGTGTATAAGATAAGAATATACCTATATGCCGTGTTTAACTATCGTTCACTTTGTGTTTCCAAATTATTTTACATAGGAATATAGTAATTTAGTTGGGATAGATATTTTTATCTAACTATCGGAAGAGGTTTGATAAATAACTTTGATTTCTCAGTTAACAACTTGTTTTGATCAATTAACTGGAAATAGAGTTAGAAAGGTTTATACGAAGCATTAGAGAAAGTTGTAATCTTAACTTCTTTTATCTGGTAAATTCAACCCTTAATTATTAAGTTTAGATTTAATTTTAAATTAGTAATTCCATAGTCTAATTTCAATTGTTTAAATAAAATTGAATTGATACAAATTTAGTACTTGAATATTATTAGCAATAATTTTCTGTGGGAACGATACTCTACTTATCACTTTATTACTTGTTGATCGTATATACTTGCACATAAATTGTCAATATCAAATTCAGACAAGTTTTACTTGTTGATCGTGTATACTTGCACGTAAATTGTCAATATCAAATTCAGACAACAAGACTATATGCACAAATTGAACTTGAAGAATCATGGCGTCTCGGACAAGTCCCTACCCACGCTACAACTTCGTTGGTATTTTAGGACATTCCTTACTTGACCCATATCTTTATTTCAACAAAAAGACTTTGTACATCTAATAAAAAGGTATTTACACTTTTTATAAAAAAGTTCAGACTTGTGGCTTTCATCCCAAAAAAACATGTGTTTTTCACAGTTTTGTCAAGAAATTCTAATATGAGCCTTGGCTTGTCTCCATGCCAGTTGGACTATCAGCGATTCTTCCAACTTCTTGTCACACATAACTTGTAAGTACCGAACTAGTATAGTATGGTGTCTCAAGAAAATCCTTACTCTGCCTATACACTATCCAATCTAATTGATCAAGTGCACGATCAGAAATTGGGTCAGAACACTGATTATATTCCTTCAGGTGAAAGATCTTGCCACATTGTTTACATGCACCCAGTCATTTGGCTTGACAACATTTAGCAAAAGTGTTTCTACCATACAATGGTTTTGCTTGCTCCTCTCGGATTTTAGTATTTCTCACCAATTTTGCTTTTCGCATTATCACAGCATGCACAGCAGATGAGAATGTGCGTAAAATGCCTAAACTGAACAAAAAATTATTACTATCCATGCTTGGTAAGCTTAAAACACCATATCTGGTTCTTTAACGTCTACTAGTCACAAAGACAATTGAAGCTGCCTTTAAAGTCATGATCATCAATTTTTTTTATATACTTTAAAGACTATATAAATACGAAATACAAGATAGAATACGCAATAAGATCAAGATTTTTTTTTAAAAGCACAAAATATGAATTGTAGTTCTCACTCCCAACCTAAAGTCAACATTGCC
The DNA here is from genome assembly GCA_963454935.2 of Ilex paraguariensis. Lineage (NCBI taxonomy): Eukaryota > Viridiplantae > Streptophyta > Magnoliopsida > Aquifoliales > Aquifoliaceae > Ilex > Ilex paraguariensis. The sequence goes on along the minus strand of CAUOFW020001475.1, from coordinate 28,897 downwards.
CTCAATGTTTCAAATTTACTAGTATACGCAAAGTGTAGTTACGGTTGAAAGTAGAGATTTGTTCATTTGTCGATGCCTACAAACAAAATATACAATTTAAACAGAAGTACAAACAGAAGAAGAAAACAGAAGTGCAAACAGAAGAAGAAAACCCATGAGCAAATACAGAATTAAAATGCAAAATATGAAGCAAAGGATTTTGTATGTGGAGTGTGTGGCCATGGCGTTGCAGAGATTGAGTCGTTCAAAGAGAAAAGGGAAGAAAAATAATAAGCAGAAGAGCGGCGGATGGAAAAAGGGTTAGGGTTTGGAGGCTTTTTAAAGGTGTCTATTTGGGTCGGGTTAGGTTGAATTTCTCCTGACCCGATCCTTTTTCATGTCAGCAGTTGCGAATCTATCCCGAATATTCGGGATCCATAAAAAAATGGATACCACATCTTTAACAAACTCTTCATAAGATGGCTTTAAACATTGTCCATTAACAGTAAAAATATTATAATTTGACGGATTCTCTACTTTTACCACTCCATGTCCAAACACTCACCTTATAATTTAAGGTCCAATCCATTTTGATCTCAACTTACCAAGAAATAGGCAGAGCTTTGAATTGAATAGGAGGATTTTTTGTGATGGGGCAAAGGATTTTTTCACTATGTTTTTGTCATGAAAAACTTTCATCATTTCCTTTGCAATTTTAGCATTATCATATGCCTCATTCCTCAACTCTTCTAACTCATTTATATGAAGTTTTCTTGAAATTTCAGCCTTGTCTAGGTCAAAGTTCATGGTTTTAATGACCCAGTATGCTCTAAGTTCTAATTCCACAGGTAGGTGACAAAGCTTGCCATAAACTAATCAATAAGGAGACATGTCCAAAATTATTTTAAAGATAGTGCGATATGCCCAGAGTGCATTAGTTAGTCTTAACGACCAATCTTTGTGGTCGAGGTTTACTATTTTTTTAAAATTATTTTGATCTTTCGATTAGCCAATTCAACCTGTCCACTAGTCTGTAGATGATAAGGAGTTGTAATTTTATGAGAAATCAAATACTTTTTCATCAAATTCCAAAAAGGACAATTGCAAAAATGACCACCCCCATCACTTATAATGAATTTAGGAATTCCAAACCTGGACAAAATATTTTCTTTTAAAAAATTTGATCACAATTTGGTGATCATTATTTGGGCATGGGATTGCTTCAATCCATTTGGACACATAATCAACAACCACTAAAATATATAGATAGTCAAAGGAAGGGAAAAATGGTCTTGTGAAATCGATGCCCCAACAATCAAAAACTTCAATTATTAGAATGGGAGTTCAAGGGCATCATGTTTCTTTTAAAAATAATTCCCAACCTTTGGCATCTATCACATGTGAGACAGAAGGCATGGACATCTTTAAAAAGTGTGGGCCAATAAAATCCACACTGCAAGATTTTTACAACGATTTTTTTAGATGAAAAATGGCTACCACTTGCTTCAGAGTGACAAAAAGATATTACATGTTTTCTCTCTTGATTGGGGATGCAACACATTATGATTGATCCTTACAGTACTTAAATACGTATGGATCCTCCCAAAAGAAATTACAAACCTCCCTCAGAAATTTTTTCTTATCCATCATTGTAAATGAAGGAGGAAACGTACTGTAGCAAGAAAGTTAGCAATATCTACGTACCATGATGTTTCCACGATTGTAAATAGTTGTTCATTAGGAAAATTTTCATTAATTGATAGCCCATCCTCATGAAATTCATATGTCAGCTTGGATAGATGATTTGTCACTACCTCCTTGACACCTTTCTTGTCCTTAATGATCAGGTCAAACTCTTGCAATAAAAGTATCCGGCTCAAGAGTTGTGGCTTGACAACTTTCTTTGTGAGCGAGAACTTTAATGTTGCATGATTAGTAAAAAAAATGATAGATGAACCAACAATGTAAGAATGAAATTTCTCCACAGCAAAAATCACAACAAGCAATTCTTTTTCAGTTGTGGAATAATTTATTTGAGCATCATTCAAAGTTTTGCTGGCATAGTAAATCACATAAGGTTTTTTCTCCTTTCTTTGACCTAACACTACTCCAAAAGCATAGTCACTTGAATCACACATCAATTCAAGTGGTAGAGTCCAGTCAGAAGGTTGCATTATTGGGGCAGAAATCAACATGCCTTTGAGCTTACCAAAAGCTTGTTGGCATGCTCCATTCCATTCAAAGGTTACATCCTGACTTAGGAGATGACACATGATTTTTGATATGGTATTGTAGTCTTTTATGAATCTCCTATAGAATCATGCATGCCCTAGAAATGATCGGACATCTTTAACAGTCTTGGGTGCAGGCAAATTTTCAATCAAATCTATCTTTGTCTTGTCAACTTTTATGCCAACAGACGACATAATGTGACCCAGGACAACGCCTTTTGTTACCATAAAATGACATTTCTCCCAATTAAGTACCAGATTGGTTTCTTTACACCTTATCCACACTTTCTCTAGGTTTGTCAGACACAACTCAAATGAATCACCATACACATAAAAATCATCCATGAACATTTCCAAAAATCTCTCAACCATGTCACTAAACAAACTCAACATGCACCTTTAAAATGTTCCAGGAGTGTTACAAAGTCCAAACGACATCCTTTTGAATGCAAAAGTGCCAAAACGGCATGTGAATGTTGTTTTATCTTGGTCATCAAGTTCTATCTCAATTTTATCATACCCAGAATACCCATCTAGGAAATAGTAGAATGCATGACCTGCAATTCTTTCTAAGACTTGATCAAGAAAGGGAAGAGGAAAATGGTCTTTTCTAGTTACCAAATTGATTTTTCGATAGTCTATGCACATTCGCCATCTTGTGACAACTCGACTTGGTACCAGTTCATTGACATCATTTTTAATCACTGTGACCCCAGACTTCTTTGGCACAACTTAGGTTAGGCTAACCCATTTACTATCAGAGATGGAAAAGATTATTCAAGCATCCAAAAGATTATTCTTTGGCACAATTCAGTTGTTGCTGCATTTGACGAGAGGATTTTGCGTCCACCTCAAGGTATATAGCATAATTGCAAATTAATGGGCTTATACCTTTCAAATCAAGTCCAATGGTGCTCTTATGTTGTCTAAGGGCTTTAATCAACTTAGACTTTTGCACATTTGCAAGTTTGGATAAAATGACCACTAGGTTTGACTCGTCTTCCCCTAAAAATGCATATTTTAGGTCATATGAGAGAGATTTCAATTCAGGCTTTGGTGACTTGACACTTGATGAGAGTGACTTTGTACTACTTGGTGAGTGGGGCAACTCTTTAGATTTTGACTGTCATATGTTAACTCATATGTGATAGGTTCCAAAATACAAGATTCAGCGAAGTTTCGCAAAATGTATCATTCAAATGTTAATGTACCAAAGACTCAGTAGAATTTACTTCTCTCAGTTCCTTTTCCTCTCCTAGATGCTTGGAAATATTGAAAATGTTAAGCTCAAGAGTCATATTCCCAAAAGTCAATTTCATGACCCCATTCCTACAATTGATTAATGCATTTAAATTTACTAGGAAAGGTCGACCAAGAATGAAGGAAATTTGATTCCCAGGATCTATTGCTGGCTGAGTATCTAAGACAATGAAGTCAACAGGAAAGACGAAGTTGTCCACTTGAACAAGGACATCCTCAATAATGCCCCTCAAAACTTTGACAGACCTATCCGCCAACTGGAGTGTGATACAAGTGGATTTTATTTCACCCAGACCTAATTGTTGGTAGACTAAGAAAGGGAACAAATTGACATTGGACCCAAGATCCAACAATGCTTGTTCTATCCTAAAATTTCCAATGACACATGACACAATTGGACACCCTGGATCTTTGTATTTTGGAGGGGTTTTGCGTTGGAGTATGACATTGGATTGTTCTATTAAGAAGACTCTTTTCTAAACATTTTGGTTTCTTTTGATTATGCACAAGTTTTTAAAAAACTTGGCATAAGAAGGAACCTATTTAATTGCATCCAGAAGTGGAATATTGATTTTTACTTGCTTAAAAAGCTCGTAAATTTTTGTATGGTTATTCAACTTCTGTGCTTTCTTGAGTGTTTGAGGAAAAGGAGTAGGAATAGGACATGAATGATCTTTTTCCTTTGACGATTTTGGTTCCTTTTTAATCACAAGTTACGGCTCATCTGGTTCATTGTCTAGGATTGACTCAGGTTTTGGCTTTAGAATTAACATGTCTCTAATGGTTTTGTCAATCACCTTACCACTTTTCAATGTAGTGATAGCTTGAGCTTGTTCTAGTGGAGTTTCCATGGTTTAAGAATTTCCCACATGATATTGACCTTGCGGTTGTTTTGGTTAGGCAGGAAACTTGCCCTTCTCATTTGTGGTCATTGATTGTGTCAACTTTTGGATATGGCTTTTGAGATCCTTGAAGGACTGAGTGGTCTGAGTTTTGAAGTCATTGAAAGCCTGAGTGGAATGATTGTTGTAGTTCATTTGGCTTTGCATGAACTGATTCAATGTGTCCTCAAGACTTCTCTTGTGTATTGGTTGGTATGGTTGATGCGTAGGAGGCCCTTGAGGTGGTGGTTGTGAACCTTGTTGTGGATTCATGAGAGGTTGTTGTGTGTTCTTTCAACTGAAATTCGGGTGATTTCACCATCCTAGATTATAAGTTTCAGAATAAGGGTTAGAATAAGACTTATTAAAATTAGAAATTGCAGTGGTTTGTTATAACAAGACTTCTTTAAATGCAGGGATGGTAGGACACTCCCCAATAGGGTGTCCTATCAGCGTACAAATCCCACACTTGTTCTATGGGAGGCCCAATAACAACTTGATTTACCTTTGTTATCTCTAGAGCTTCAAGCTTTCGAAACAAGGTAGTCATTTTCGCTCTTAGGTCATCATTTTCTTTCAAGACATACTTACCCCTTTGGGAGGTAGATAGTTTGGATTCAACAGTGGCAGGAGAGGCTGAGTCGCACATCTGAGAACTCTTGGATATGGTATCAAAAAAAATTGAATGTCTCCTCTAGAATTTTTCCCATGAACACTCCTTGAGCCATTATTTCAACAAACTGACATAGTCTAGTGGGCAAAGAATCATAGAAAAATACTACCAAAGTCCAATTCTCAAAAGCACGGTGTGGGCAGGATTGGAGAAGATCCTTGAATCTCTCCCAATGTTGGTAAAATATTTCTCCCTCTTTAACCAAAAAAATTCATGATTTGCCGTTTGAGTCCATCGGTACAGTGTAGAGGAAATTTTTTTCTGAAAAACTCATTTTGTAATGCCTACTAATTTGGTATTGAATGACCTTTCAAAGAATTTAGCCGTTGTTTAGCTTTGTCCTTTAAAGAGAAAGGAAAAAGTTTCAACTTGGCCAATTCAGAATTATCTTGAAATGTTCCACATAGCTTCTCAAAATCTTTAATATGCAGATATGAGTTTTCTGATTCGAGTCCATGAAATTGAGGAAGTAATTGCATTGTCCTTGTCATTACATTAAAGAGGGGCGCATTTGCAGGAAACACAAAACAAGAAGGGACATTGTGTCGTGTGGGATGCAAGTAATCCCGTAGAGTTCAAATATTAGGAACTTCCCCCTCTCTTTTAGGAACTTCCCCTTCTCTCCTATTATTGGTCATGCTATTATCAAGATTGAGGTGAAGATGGTCTTGATTGATTTACAGACCCAACAGATTCTTCTGGCAGATTTGGAAAGTGAGGATCATCTTCAGACATAAAATAAGAATTATATATAGTAAATCAAAAATATATACAACAAATGAATGTGTTTTCACTTTCTACTTTAAACACCTTTTGGTTCCCCGACAACGGCACAAAAAATTTGTCATGATCCGAAATGTGTACACCTAGGTGCAGTTGGTCAAATTGTAGTTATAATCCGGTTAAATCCAGTGTCGAATCCACAAGGAACTACTGTTAGTGTTTTGGAGTAAATAGTCACAGAGACCAAAGTGACTGAAACTCTTGAGATTTGAAGTTATGATGTTTGTGGGATTTTCTAAACAAAATATAATATTCTCTTGGAATTTCTGGATAGAATATAAGATTCTCTCAAATGAAAGAGTCACTTTTCAGCTCGAGGATTTGGACATATAGTCAATCATTCGGTTGTTATATTTGTGCTTGAGAACTCAATTAACCCCCATGTCAACATAAAGTTAATTGAAGGATAAAGATGGACTGTGAGAATTAAGAGTACGGTTCCGATGTCTTTGTAGAGATTTATAAGAATTTTTCAGTGCTGGGACTCAACCAGTCTACAAACAAGCAAGTAATTCAACAAGTCATCCAACCATTGTGATATTATTACATTCTTTAGTTGAAGCACAATAATAGTGAAGATTGGAATGTAGTCATGAACATCTAGCTGGAGTACTTGCAAAGAACCAATGAATCCTCCTATACCAAGAGTCATCTTATCTTAGAAAGACTCACGATTGTACAAAAGTATCTTAACTTTGCTAGATGCATTTAATCATTCAATAAGCAATCAAAAGATAAAGCATTAAGCATAAATGAAATGCACAAAAATAAGTTTTGAATGATTTATACATGTCCATCACCTCTTACTAAAGAGTGAATGAGAAACCACTCACTCTACATGGCTTTGAGAAAGCTAGAAAAGTGAGTGATCCTCATCCCTCCAAGTATAAGAGTTACAAGATAAACTATACTATACAATAAGCCTATCTTTGACGAAGATTAAGTGAATCACTACCCGCCCTTTAAGGCTACAAGAGTGCTAGAAAGGTGAGAAAGTTTCACTCCTCTAATTGAAAAAAGAAGCTATTACAATGGAAGCTAATGAAACTAACAATGAAAGTAAAAGAAAACTAGTTACATTTGGAGGGTTTCTTCCTATTCCAAAAGGTGATCTTTTAACAAGCTCCAATGAAAGTTATTTATAAGCAAGAAGGAGGAGGTAAAAGGAGAGTAGAAGAATACGTTTAGGTGCTGAAAGCTCAAGTGAATGCCCAAAAATCCGGATGGAGATCTAATCTTTCTGTTTCTTGTCTGAGAACAACGTTTGAACGTTGTTGGTGTTCAAATGTGGAAGCATGTCTTCTTTGATGGGCATTTGAACGCTATTGGAGTTTGAACGTGGTACTCAAGTGGCTTTTGTCACCCACAGTAGATGGCTACAACAGGCCACCTCTCATCACCCCTAGCAGTCTTCTGGGGTTCCTCAAATAATTCAAGAGAGCGTTCGAACGTGGATTGACGTTCGAACATTGTACTCAAGTAGCTCTTGTTCTTCTTAGGGAATAGCTGCAACATGCCATCACCCTAGCAATGTCTTGGGGGCCCTTAATTATTTCAAGATGGTGTTTGAATGTGGATAGGCATTCGAACGTGGATGCTTTGCTTCCTTCTTCTCCAATTCACTTCTAGAACACATGGGTACTGTTTGAAAGTTTGGTATTTATTGACTTTAGGCCTTTGTACAACCTTTTCCTGAAATATCATCATTTAAACTCAATCAAAACATAATTAGTCTTGTAAGTGCATAGTGAAATGTTAATTTTAGCTATGCACCACATACTGGTCGAGATTGGGGTACACTCTCTTAGGGTCCAATACCATAAACCTACCGCTAACGAAGAAGATCTCTGCATCAACCTCGACTTGGTAGAGGAAAAGAGGGAGATAGCCATACTCATGAATGCAGAGTACAAGCATCGTATAACCAAGTACTACAACTCGAGGGTGAAGCCTTGCTCCTTCTTGCCTAGGGACCTATCCTCAAAATGGTCATCTTATCTACCAAGGACTCTCAGGAAGGGAAGCTAGGCCCAAACTGGGAAAGACCTTACACGGTCACAAAAGCTATAAGACTGGGCACCTACATAATTTAGAACACTGAGGGGAAAGTCTTGACCCATCTATGGAACGCAGAGCACATGAAGAGATATTACCAATAGCTAGGAGCAAGACAATGGATGCACAAGTTAGTTGTCACCATTTAAACTATCTCTTGTTGTTTTAGTCAATTTTTGTTGTTATCTACTTCAGATTATGGAATAAAATTTTGCAAGATTTTGTCTTTTTCAAAAGCTGTCTCTCATTCCATAGAAGTTAATAAATTATTTACAAAAGATAGAACACAACCTAGCCACAAAAAGAGAAACACGTGGATAAAAGTACGGTACTCTTGACAATCACTCACTTGTCCTCGATCCATTCCCATCAAAGCTCTCCTCCTCATCATCAGTCCTTGGTGCTTCATAGGGGACGAAGCCAGAAAAGTCCTAGGCAAAAAAAGATGCTGAGACCTTACCCTTAAGTTCCTTATAACCATCGATAAAGGCGCCTACCTCGGCCCTCTCAACATCATCCCTCTTCTTCTCCATCTCAACGGAGTGAGCCTCTACCCTGGTAGCTCTAGTGGTCCTCCCACGGGACGCTCACAGCTCTATCTCTACTCTCACACAAGCAAACTCTCTACCAGCTTCTAGTTGGGCGGCCTTCTTACGAGATGTCAAAAGCTCAATCTCAAGGGGACGCAACTTTCTCATTTGCTAGCCTCAACTACACCACGATAGCCTCTCACACCTGCCTCTCAAGCCCCAGCTGCTCCTCAGTAGTCCATTATGCCTAACTCACTACTGTTAGGTCTCTAAAGGCCTCTTTAACTTCATTGTCCTTGAAAACAAGCAGGGAATAGCGGCAAACAAGCATGCAAAATGTAGGACATGAGAGAAAAGAAGCGAGAACAAAATCAAAGATGAGTAAAAGGCATACCATAGTAAAGCCTTCCATAGTAGTGCCAATGATGCTTTCTAGACCTCGACAGTTGACCTCTTGGATCTTTGAAGTGGTCACAAACCCCCAAAGTTGCTCCTTGACCAGATTCACGTTTTGCAACATGGATACTGAACCACTACAAGAAGTAGGACAGCTCTGTAGAGCTCTGGTCCTTATAGGAGGCTGCACCAGAGCCTCAATCCCTATAGTTGTCCTATGACTAGCTCTGGAATGCGATGGGGTCACAATTGGGAAAGGAGTGGGGACATCACTGGGTCCCGTCTCCCAAGAACTAACCTAGCCAATAGACGTCGACTACGAATCGCTGGGTGCATTAGACTTCGCCCTCTTAGAGGAAGGAGGGGAAGATGCCACCCTAGAAACATAAAGAGCCTCCACCATCGCTCTGTCAACAGTGGAATCTGTGAAATTGGTGTAAGACAAAGAGCCTATAAAGTCACAACCATCAAAAGTCTATTGGAAGGATCAGATACCTTTCCTCTTTTGCCTAGAGGAGACTGTGGGATGACCTGATGCGGACATAATCTCTGAAAAGTCCTTGAAAGGATGATCCTGTACTACCTGAATTCTATTCTCCTGCTTCGCAGATAATGTGGGTGGAGTTGTAAAGGAACCAATCACACTGTAAGAGCAAATAATTGACGGCTAGACAAAAAAGTAAAAGTGAAATTCTTACCCAGCTTGGTCCTTGGAACAGTGTCCCAACTTGAAGGCACTAAGTCACGATCTCTCTCAGTGGCCCACTCGCCTCCAATGAAGAAGAACCTAGACTTCTAATTGTGGCAATTCGAGGGTAGTCTAGTAATAAGTTTACTAGACCTCGGAGTAAAATGATACCACTCTTGATGGGGAGTAGGGTTCTGTAAAATTGCATACAAAGTAAAAAATTCCTTAAAAAGCGAGGAACATCAGCACTGTGAACTAGCTGCCATAATGAGAAAAATGTCAGGATCACTCTCCACCCATTGGGAAGTCAACCTCCTTGGAGCCAGTGTTAAGTGTTCCAAAATTTGACAGATAGATCTGGGTATCGGGAACCTCAACCCTGCCCCTAGGACGTCCTCGTAAAGGACAGTCTCTCTGAATGAGTCATGACATACTGGCTCGTCCCCTTTGGCCTGATGACATAAGATAGCAGGAGGAATACGAAACAAGGAAACAATGCGAGCAATGTCATCATGACGATCTATAGAACTAAAAATGGAGATTACTTTCGAATTGTCACTACCTTGCCTCTTTGTGAGCCTTGTGTAGCATCATTCAACATACCTCCATCAGAACAGGCGCTTGTCAAAATCAGAGGCGATGTTAAGAAATTCTAAGAAAATGTAGATGCTAGGACTAGGGAAATGATGAAAAGTCAAGTGTTTGCCTCACTGTCACGAGGTCTCACCTCAAATCCACTAGTGTCGCCTAGCCTATACCTATCATCGGCCAGACCACCGGCGTCGTTGCTAGCCTGCTTGGCCTACGCTGACCTACGCCCTGTGCTTGGCTAGCATCACCCAACCCCTTGCTAGCATTTTTGAACACGCTAGCACCGTCCTCCTCTCCCTCCTCTCTCTAGTCTTCGCCTAGGAGCCTGCTATCTGCAACCGCTCTAGCAAAGTCCCTCGTGAATTGGGCACTGTCTTTTTGACCTCTAGCACCGTGGGCGTCACCCTAGGCCACGTTGCGTTAGAATTCTACATTGCCTATGCCATGACCATCTTCATCAATGTCACCTGACCAATGAAAGGCATCGCCACTAACATCCCTGGCACCGCCACTTCTGGAATCAGTGCTGCTAGACCCATCTACCTCGGCATCACCCATGCTCCCAACGTCGCTCTTCGCTCCCTTGGCGTCGCCTGAGCCATCCCCAACATCATTAATCCGATCACTAAGAAGTGCAAATCAAGTTTTTGGCGCCGTTGCCAAGGAGTTACGGTAATTTGAAATTAGATAAAATACAAAAGTTGTTTAGTTGTATTATATGTATATAAAGTGTATTTTCTTTTTAAATAGTATATGTCTGTTCATTCATCCGTAGGATCTGTAAATCAATCATCTCCTTCATCTTCAACATCTTCATTTACTCAAGAATAATTTGAATTAAGTATGACTCGAAATGTACCTAGGGAAGTACAACCTAGAGAACAAGAAGTAATTCAAAATATTCGACCATTAAGAGAATATCTACATCCTACACGAACAAATGTCCCATCATGCTTTGCTTTTCCACCAGATGCTCCAAATCTTAATATTAAGCCAAGAACAATACAATTATTACCACAGTTCCATGGTCTAGAAACTGAAAACCCTTATGTTCATATGAAAGAATTTGAAGAAGTCTGTGGAACATTGCAAGATAATTCTAAAATGGTTAGACTAAAACTCTTTCCTTTTTCTGTAGAAGATAAAACAAAACAGTGGCTTAGCTCTTTAACAACTAATTCAATGACAAACTGGCAAGCTTTACAAGCTAATTTCTTTAAAAAGTTTTTTCCTGTACATCGTACAAATACATTAAGACGTCAAATAATGAACTTTTCTGTAAAAGAAGGAGAAACTTTTTATCAATGTTGGGAAAGATTTAAAGATGTTCTTCAAGCTTGTCCACATCATGCATTTGAAAACTAAACTTTAGTTGATTTTTTCTATGATGCTCTTCCACTTGCAATGTGACAATTTGTTGAAATGATAGTGCAGGGGAAATTTATGAGTAAAAATCCTGAAGAAACATTTCAATTTTTTGATACTATTTCTGAGAGTTCCCAGATGTGGAACTCAACTTCTTCAAACATAATAGAAAATAAGCCATCTACATCCGAAAGAGGAAAATATGTGTTAAAAAATGATGATGATTTAAGAGCTAAAATGACAAGTTTATCTCGAAAACTAGAATCTTTAGAGATGAGAAATAAAACAAGTATCTGTCATTTCAACTACTGATCAAATATGTGAAATTTGTGCGTTGTAAGAACATCCTGCAACAGAGTATCCAACTATACCTCTATTTAAAGAAGTCTTAATTGAACAATCTAATGCTCTTCCAACTTATAATAATAAGCCTTATCTGAATCCATATTCTGAAACTTACAATCCATGATGGAGAAATCATCTGAATTTTAGTTTGAGAAATACACAACCCACAAATCAAACACAAGGTCTACCACAACCGCAAAATCAACAAAATTATCAACCATATTAACCCCCACAAAGAAGAACTTTGGAAGATACTATGAATCAATTTATTCAAAGTCAAATGAATTTTAACACTTAAACAACACAAGCCTTTAATGATTTTAAAGCTCAAACTTCTCAGAGTATTGACGATATTAAAAATAATCTAGTTAAATTGACTCAGTCTCTCAATATACCAGAAAAGGGCAAGTTTTTATCTCAACCTAAACCTCCACAAAGTCAGAGTCAAGCTAATGATGTGTCATTTGAAGCTTCTCCAAGTCAAGTACAAGCGATCACAACACTAAGAACTGGAAAAATCATTGACAAAACTATTAAACCAAAAATTTCAACGGAAATACGTAAAGAAATTCCTGTTAATGAACCACTTGAGTCTGAACCTTCAATTGAAAAACTACCAGAAATACCATGTCCTATTCCTTTACCTTTTCCTCAAAAGATCAAGAAACTTTCATTTGAAAAAGATCAATCTGAAATTTTTGAACTATTCAAACAAGTCAAGATCAACATTCCTTTGTTAGATACAATAAAATGAGTTCCAGCTTATGCTAAGTTTTTAAAAGATCTTTGCACAGTAAAAAGAAGAACAAATGTACCAAAGAAGACATTTCTAACTGAACAAGTTAATACTATAATACAACATGATACTCTTCTTAAGTACAAAGATCCAGGTAGTCCTACAGTCTCATGCATCATTGAAAATTTTTAAATCAAAGAAGCTCTGCTAGATCTTGGATCCAGCTGTAATTTAATGTCATATTCAATCTATACACAATTAGGATTAAGTGAACTAAAACCTTCCAATATCATATTACAATTAGCAAACCGATCAATAAAAATTCCATGAGGAACGGTGGAAGATATTATTGTCCAAGTTGATCAATTTTATTTTCCAGCAGATTTTATCGTTATAGACACGAAACCAAACTATTATGAATCTGCATATATACCATTGATTCTAGGTCGACCATTCCTAGCTACATCAAATACTTTGATTAATTGTAGAAATGGAATCATGAAACTTTCATTTGGAAATATGACCTTGGAACTAAATATTTTTAATAGTGCTAAACAACCTAGAGAAGAAGATGAAATGTATGAAATAAATTGTGTTGAAACACTAACTCAAAATTTTTTTGAAAAAGTTTTTCTGGAAAAAGATTTATACACAGTAAAATCTGTATCTGAAAATGAATCAGAAAATCTAAAAAATCCAAAATGTGAAAATCTGTTGCCTAAATCTATAGAATCTAATGTCAAGATCTTTAAGCCGGATTTAAAACCACTTCCAATCAATCTGAAATATGTTTTTCTAGAAAAAAATGAAATCCATCCTGTAATCATATCATCAAAATTATCTGAAAGTCAAGAAAAAGAATTAATAAAAGTATTGAAATATCATCAAAGTGTTCTTAGATGGACAATAGCTGATATAAAAGGTATAAGCCCACTACTGTGTACTCATTGTATATATTTAGAAGAAAATGCTAAACCATCTCGTCAAATGTATCGATGATTAAATCCACACTTAAAAGAGGTCGTTCGCAATGAAGTACTTAAACTATTTGTAACGCCCCAAAATCCCCCTTGGACGACATTACAATTTAAAAACAATTCACAACACGAGAGTAGCTAATAACATCCATAATAAAAAAATAATTTCATTCATCTTCCACAATATCTACAACGTTGTCCAAAAGAATATGCCCTACTATGGCAACTACATCCCAAAAGAATCAAGTTTAAACTTTGCAGTGGAATAACAAAACATAATCTCAAAAGAATTTCCTAGTCTAGTACCTAGGAGAGTATTACCCTAGACGTCCCCCTCGGGATCCACGAGCCCGTCTAGTAGAGCTTCCCAATGTATCGGCTCCTCAACTCCGAGCTCCTCGTCTAGACCACAATTTGAAAATATATAGTTTGTAGGGGCTGAGTACTAAGCTCTGTAGCAACATTCTCCTAATCTCGAACAAGGTTTAGAAAATATTTAAAATAGTTCGGTCCCATTTTGCAAGTATCATATATCAATTTTTGAAATAAAATCGGGACATTTCAACGAATCTCAAGTTTCCACAATAGCAATTAAGTGAAGTAATAACGCCAAGTTACAAATAACAAATCATTTCCAACCATAAACTATTTCCCACAAGTTCTTGTAGAATCCCATACTTCCACAAGCACTTGTAGAAAACCGTTTCTGGTACAATGAACCACAAATTCACAACTTGTATTCATATCTCAGGTATGATGCTTGATTTGCATGAATAAACACATCGAGAATATCCTGGCCCACATACACACATCCAAATCTTCGCAAGGATATCCAACCTTTAGGAGGGGCGTATATCAACTCATGGCAGTGACGAATCCAACCCAGGAATAGTATACTACCCCTTCTCCTCGGTACCCATGAGCGAATAATGGTTTGGTCCTCACAAGACACCAACCCTACTACGAGTGATAGGGAACCCACACGGAGTAATAACCCACTCTACGATATCCCGTCAATGGCCACCCATGGTCATCCAAACATCCACAAGAGATACAATATCCAATTATTTTCTCCAATCACAATTACATTCAAAAATTCCCATATTTCACAACAAGTATCCCAATAGAACAATTTAAGAAAGTATGCAAGAGATCATTATAAATATCATTTTGTGGTTTAATATAAAGCACTAAAGTTTTGAAATCAAGGACAAAGGAAAAACCAAGAGAAAAATCTATTTCTCTTGAAAACTAGGGTTTTGAGTCAAGAATAAGAGATTTGATGGTTATCCCACCATAGATTTGTTTAAAACATAATAGTGTTTGCAAGAATATCTAGAATCAATGATTTACTAACAAATAAATAAGATTGGTGTTCTTGAAAAACTATGACTTTGATCTTCTTGAAGTAGAAATCCCCTTTGATCTTGTATTTTTCTCTTCCTTTCTTCCTCTCTAAGGTTTCCTAGGGTTAGAAGTGTTGAAATGGAGCTAAATGGGACGTCCTTAAATATTTATAGTGGAAGGAAAATTGGTTGTTTCGCGACTTAAAATTTTAGATTTTTAGAAAACCTTCCGGAAGGTTTTTCATCGACCTTTCGGAAGGTTTGTCTATTGGACAAACATTTACATTAACCTTTCGGAAGGTTTTTCATTGACCTTCCAGAACGTTTGCCTACTGGACAAACTTTTTCATTATCCTTTCGAAAAAACATTACTTTAACGTTCCGGAAGGTTTTGCCTGTTTTTCTACAAATCCTTTCTTCTTCATTTCCAACCCATTCCAATCCGTTCCACAACCATCCCAAACTTATACCACACACATTTGTACATCAAACCTCATTAGTAAAAGTTATATTACAACGATTTCATATATTTACAAGCTAAAACTAAGTTTTAACTACTATTTACTCAAATTTTTCCATATTAACATTTCAAAAGAAATAATAACTTGCTATATAAACCTATATACATATATAAAGATAAAAGTGTGGAGTTTACACTATTAGATGCAAATATTATCTATCCTATATCTGATAGTAAATAGGTTAGTCCTACACAAATAGTCCAAAAAAAATCTAGTATTACTATAATACAGAATAAAGAAAATGAATTAGTTCCAAGTGCTTACTGTCACAGGCTGGCGTGTATGTATTGACTATCGAAAGCTAAATTCACTAACCAGAAAAGATCATTTTTCATTGCCTTTTCTTGACCAAGTCTTAGTAAGAATAGCTGGTCATGCATATTATTGCTTTCTACAAGGATACTCTGGTTATAATCAGATTGAAATTGCAATAGATGATCAAGAAAAAACTACATTTACATGTCCTTTTGGCACTTTTGCATACAAAAGAATGCCTTTTGGACTATATAATACACCAGCTACCTTTCAACGTTGTATGTTAAGTATATTCAGTGATATGGTAGAACGATATCTAGAAGTCTTTATGGATGATTTTTCCGTATATGGGGATTCATTTCATAAATGTCTAGAAAATTTGGAAAAAATGCTTATTCGATGTGAAGAAACAAACCTTGTATTAAATTGGGAAAAATATCATTTCATGGTTACACAAGGTATTGTCTTAGGTCATATAGTGTGACACCCCAAAATCCGGGGGTCCGTTGATTATTCATCAACCCGCGGAACTCCCATGGATACCGAGTAACTTGATATCTCAACGTTGTGCCCCATTTACTGGGGTCCATCCTTTATTAAAAATTTGGGCAGAGTCTCCTTTGTAAGAGGAACTCTACTCAAAACACAACCTGTGCATTATATAATAACAAGACCCATCCGAGGTCCAATATTCAACAATGACCACACCAGATCCATTTATAAGTAAACATTGGTCACACCGGGTCCAATTATCCATACTCATACAAACATGCAAGACTATATTAAAACTGTCCATATAGACTTTATTATAATTCCTTTACACATTACATGCCAAAATTTAATTGTAAGTCTAATTTTACAAAAGAAATGGATTGGAAGCCACAAGTTGGCTTTTTTTCCTCCTTAAGTGCCCGAGTGAGTGCCGTCCCTCGGCATATGACCCGTACCTGAAATATTTCCCGTATAGGGTGAGCCAACGCCCAGTAGAGTATATCCTACAAGGGCTACTCCCCACCTAAGTGCACATGCAATGTTCACATTTGACAGTTTATATTCACATCAACATTTCAAGTAAGAATATGCAACTCTATATTGGATTTCACCATGCCATGCAATGAAATGAGATGAGACTCACTCATGCAACTTTAACTCGAGTCCTCACCAACTCCCACAACACAATTCAACGCATATGTGTAAAACAACGTCTTTGATGAAACACATCCAAAGATCATTTTGAAATCAACCATATGTCATAAAACCATTTCATTCTTGGATGTTTCCTATCAAATGAATAATTTATATATCAAAATCATGTGCCTTTATTGGGTGTCGAATTCAGGAATCACACCTCTAGCTCCGTACGCCGTTACACTTTTCTGGAATTTCATCGCCGGTAAGTGTATGAACCAAGTGGCCAGGTTTTTCACCCGAGGGAGTGCCTAGCTCTACTTGTTATACCTGATACAAGTTTTCTTATGCATGTAACCGTGTGACCCAGTAGGACATTCAATCCCACTTTTCTGAGCCCACCCTTCAATCACCAAGAATGATGCTTGAATGAACCATGTCCAACTCACACACACACACACCCATACTCATGCCTAAGCCCATGAATGAGATGCCTTTATGCACTATGCTACAATGTTCAATATGCTATGAATAACATATGAACAATCTCAACATATCTGGTAAGTTATGTTCTAAACATATAGATACCAAATTTGTCACAATATCAATATAACACACGCATGCATATACATTGACACTTTTTCATAAAATAATTCCAAGTATGTTATCACTATCTTTATGTAAATAACACACTTAATCACAAAGGCAAATTATAACACACAACAACCCATGTACTAGCCCGCGCAACAACCCCTAGTCGGAGCACAAAACAGTCTGTAAAGTGGCTAAAATAGTTCATAAAATGGCCCTAAAACAGTCCATGAAATAGTCTTAAAAACAGTCCATGAATGGCCTAAAAATTGCCCATGGAATGACCCTAAAAACAGTCCATGAATGTCTGAAAAATAATCCATGAAATGACCCTAAAAATAGTCCATAAATGGCCTAAAAACAGTCACAATTTCAGTCCATATTAGGCCAAAAAACCAGCCCTTAACAGGCCATAAAAAAGTCCACAAACAGCCCCATAACTGTCCCAAAAACAGCCCACATATAAACCAATTTCACTCATTAAAACATGTCCAAAAATAGTCCATTTGGACAGCCCATAAACAGCCATAAGAAATCCATATTTTAGCCACAAAACAACCACATAACAGTCATATTTCAGCCAACAAAAATAGCCCCTTAAGGTAGGAGTAAAACCAAAGTAGGAAGAACCCTACCTCAATAGAAGTGTAGAATGAATACTAAAACCTTCAAAAACACCCCCAAAGCTCAAGATTTTGATTTCTCTAAAATCTTGTCTTTTGATCTTCGGTGAAAATCTTCGTTCTTGGTACCCACGCGTAGCTCTTGTCGCGTAGATCAACTTTGATTCTTGGCTTGAGTGATTCCGACCAACGGATCTTCTTGAATCGTAGAGACAAAATTGGATTTTTTCTCTTTTTTTTCTCTTTCTCTCCAACGTCTGAAACCAATTGAATATCAGAAATATTTCTGCTGAAATATCTGATATTTAGCCCTATTTATAATTTCCAAGGCTTGGTCCGAGTCGCACCACGTGTCCTTCTTTGTCCGGGTCCGTTTTCGCCCCGAAATGATTAAATTTTATACCGGTTTAAACTCAAAATATTTTATATGAATTTTATTTAAAATATTTTCTAACTTTCAAAATTTTTATAAAAATTTCGTTTTTTTTGGTGTCACACGACGTCCGTTGCCTTAAAAAATGTGAAAAATTTGACTATCTCGAAATTTGACGAAAATTGATAGGGCAGCTAGATTTCGCGATGTGAATCCAACGGTGAGGTCCGTTGTCCCATCCAAGCTCTATAAAAATATGTATTTTAAATACGCATTAGGATGACAAATTACCATTTTACCCTTTTTCAGAAAAAAATTCAAATTTTTTCTCGGGTTTCACATATTGTGTCTAAAAAAGGAATTGAAGTGGATAAATCAAAAATTAATCTTATAGCTAACTTGCCTTCACCAAAAACAGTAAAAGACATTAGCTCATTTCTAGGTCATGCAGGATTTTACAGAAGATTTATAAAAAATTTTAGTTTAATAGCCAAACCTATATGTAATTTGTTATGTCAGGATATAATATTTGAATGGAATGAAACCTGTCAAGTAGCTTTTGATAGATTAAAAAATATGCTTATTTCTGCACCTATCATGCAACCTCCTGATTAGTCGTTACCTTTTCAAATAATGTATGATGCAAGTGATTATGCAGTAAGAGATGTACTAGGGCAAAAAAAAGAGAAAAAACCTTATGTTATATACTATGAAAGTAAAACTCTAAATGATACACAAATGAACTATTCAACCACAGAGAAAGAACTACTTGCTGTTGTATTTGCATTAGATAAATTTTATTCATATCTGGTTGGATCATCAATTTTTATATTTACTGATCATGCAACTTTAAATACTTACTTACTAAAAAATATTCTAAACCACGTCTTCTACGTTGGATATTATTATTACAAGAATTTGATTTAATCATCAAAGATAAGAAAGGAGTAAAAAATGTGGTAGCTGATCACTTGTCAAGATTAAACTATGAAATAAAGGAAGAATCAACTTCGATTAGAGAAACCTTTCCAGATGAACAACTGCTTGCAATAACCGAATTATAATGGTATGCAGATATAGCTAATTATTTAGCTACCGGTACTATTCCCTCTAATTATACCTGGTCTGATAGAAATAAATTTCTAAGTGAGGTACGTAACTTTTTATGGGAAGATCTTTATCTGTTTAAATATTGTGAAGATCAAATTATAAGGCGTTGTGTACCTAATCATGAAATAAGTCAGGTAATTCAGTTTTGTCATTCCGAAGCTTGTGGAGGTCATTTTGCTTCAAAGAAAACCGTTGCTAAAATTTTACAGTGTGGATTTTATTGGCCAACTCTTTTTAAAGATGTTCATATGTTGTGTTTAAATTGTGACAGATGTCAAAGAATGGAAAATATTTTAAAAAGAAATATGATGCCTTTAAACCCTATTTTAATTATTAAAATTTTTGATTATTGGGGCATCGATTTTATGGGTCCATTTTCCCCATCTTTTGGATATCTGTATATTTTTGTTGTAGTCAACTATATCTCTAAATAGGTAGAGACAATTCCATGTAGAAATAATGATCACAAAACAGTGATCAAGTTTTTGAAAGAAAATATTTTGTCCAGATTTGGAATTCCTCAGATCATTATAAGTGACGGTGGATTACATTTTTGTAATAAAATTTTTAAAAATCTTATGAAAATATCCACTTCATACCATCCACAGACAAGTGGATAAGTTGAATTAGTTAATAGGGAGATAAATATATTTTAGAAAAAACAGTAAATCCAGATCGTAAAGATTAGTCTTTAAGATTGACCGATGCACTTTGGGCTTACTGTACTGCATATAAAACTATTTTAGAAATGTCTCCTTATCGATTAGTATATGAAAAACCATGTCACTTACCTGTAGAATTAGATCATCGAGCGTATTGGGCAATCAAAATGATAAATTTTGATATAGACAAAGCTAGAATAGCTCGTAAACTTCAAATAAGTGAACTAGAAGAATTAAGAAATGAAGCTTATAAAAATGCAAAAATTACAAAATCAAGAACAAAAATTTTTCATGATAAAAATATCATGCGAAAATCTTTTGAACCATCTCAAAAAGTGTTATTATATAATGCAAAACTTCGTTTATTTCCTGGAAAATTAAGATCAAGATGGACAGGTCCTTACATTGTCAAACAAGTTTTTAACTATGGAGCAATTGAAATTGAAAATTCATTAACTGAAAATATCTTTAAAGTCAATGGTCAAAGACTTAAACCATATTATAATGGATTTACTCAAGAAATAACTGTTGTACAACTTTTTGATCCTGTTTATATACTCCGAAAAATAAATTATTGCTTAAATCTCTATAAATTACTAATGAATTATGATTCATTTGACAGAGTATCTTCTGAGTATAGCCAGAAATCCCAATCGGTGAAATGACAAAAGATTGTCGGGTTTCCTTATCAATATTAACTATCACTGTTTTTACATTTCAGATAATGTTTAAATTAAGTTGGGAAGGTAAGAATGTGATTTTAATATTTATTTTTAAAGTATTTATTTTGTTTTAATATCACTGTTAATTTTGTTTTTGTGACTGACAGACGTTAAAGAATCGGATAGAGAGTCGTAAAAAAAAACTATTTTATGTATACAATAGACGAAAAATTATTTTTGTTAAGTTTAATTCTACTGCGTTATCTTCCAAAAGATATCCATGCATTGATCATGAAAAAAGCTAGAAGAGTCAGAAATTTAGAAATTTTTGAAAGTCAATCCTGACCTTTATGTTAAAAAAGTACATTTGCAAAAAACCGACGTGTCGATCGTCTCGGTGGTTGTGTAAGATGTGGTCGTTTACAACATTTAGGACAATATAATAAGTGTGCGGAACCAATTTCAAGTCGAGCGTTAGATCGGCTCCGGTGGATTAGGTATGGGTAGAGTAAGGATTACCCTTAGACGCTATCCTATTCTACCCCAATGTTAATAAGATACGTAAGAAATGAAATTAACCGTGTCACTGGTAATATTGATTTAGATAGTTCTAACTCTGAATCAATATGATCATAATTTTTGAAAGAATTGTACATACTTGTAAATATTTAAGTAAATATTTATAAACATTTGTAAATAAATATAAGTATTTGTAAATAAATGTAAATAGCTATAAATTAATTAGAAAAATTAGTAAATATGAAATAACAAATAAAATAAATAAAACCCACAATTTTTGTGACAAGAAAAAGGGTGGTTAGCAAAGTTTTGTAGAATATAAAATTTAATTTTGTGTACTGAAGGAATTTTGAGGAATAAAATACAATACAACAAAAATAACAAAATGCAGTCAAAAGAACAAAAAATCGAACTATTGGACCGTCCAGACGATAGGCCAACCGTCCGGACGGTGTGACCTTAGTATAAATACTATTTCTCCATGCAGACGGATCAATTGCACCATCAACTCAAAATATTAACCATTGCCAAAATTTTTAAGAGGAAAATCTATCTCAAATCTGCAATATTTCATCATTTTTCTTCAAATTTGTTCCGATTATTCTCTTACCCATCACATTTTGAAGGTAACTACCGGTTGGAATCAACTGAAACGGAGCATTTGCGAAGAAATCAAGAAAAAATGGATTCAAGACGAAGAACGAGAGGATCTTCGAGTCGAGCACAAAGAGATCAACCCGAGCAACCTCAAGCACCTCCACAACAACCAGGACCGGGAAATATCTTCAATGAGGTGATGTTTGAGAAATTTGAATAACAGGCTTGGTATGATGCTAATTTTCTAACTAAAACTATTATTTCTGAAATGCCGGTTATTTACGAAGATTTTGAGAACATAGGTGTACGTCAAATTGCAACAAGAGGATGGTTACAGTATGTTAGATTATTTGTTCCTGCTTATGACTATTTAGTTTGAGAATTCTGTAGTAATGCTGAGATTATTGGGGAAAGACAATTGCGGGTATTTGTGCGAGGTATTATTTTTCAAGTTACACCGGCTACTATAGTCGAATTTTTTCAGCCCATGCAAAGACCTGAAAACCCACAATATCCATACACTGATTTACCTGATTTAGATACCATAGGGAGAGAGGTGACGAGTAATCCAGAATTTGGTTAGGGCAGACTGAATAAATATATCAAGCAAGGAGACCTGACTGATAAATATCGAATTTTGAACTTGATCACAGTACACAGTTTATTACCCCTGTGCCCAAAAGAATCAAATCTATATTGAGCAAGATTATTTTCTATATGGATTCGGAATGGGGCATACCATTGATCTACCAAATTTAATCTTGAATCAAATGGTACTTGCTATGGATAGGAAGAAATCTTCACTCCCCTACACTATGCTAGTTTCTCAGCTTTGCAGGAACAAAGGAGTGATTATCAATCCAACATGGAAGACTGTAGACCATTTTGACCTATTAGATAAAACTTCATTGAGAAAAAGTCATGGAGGATAACAAGAAGAACAACTAGAGATACCCCCTACAGCAGAAGAGGAACCATTCCAAGGCCCTGAAGAGTTTATTCCTCCAAAACAACAACAGCCACAAGAGGATCAACCATACATACCGGTGGATGACAGAACTGACAGACAGATTTTGCCAGGGTTAGAGACCACAGTCACTCAGCTTGGTAACAGTATCACAGATATCAACAAACGTATGGAGGATTATGAACAAAATCAAGCTGAAATCCTAAGGCTAATAAGATGATGTTTGGAGGAGACCCATTTACTTCCTAGAAGAAAAAAAAAATAAAGATTTTACTGAAAAACTCTGCTATCTTTCACTCAGCCTTTTAATTATGCACTTTTACTTTTGCACTTAAAATTTAATCTATGTTTTGCACTTGTTTACGTTAGACTTAGTTGTCTTGAATTAATGTGTCTTAAACTTGTTTGATTTGAACTAATGTGTGTTTTAGTTTATTTTTGCTAAAGTTAGAACCTATATTGTCGAAATTAGGAAGACTAGTTAATATGAATCACAGTGAAATTAGAATAATATTCCTATGTTTTGTAGAAATATTCTTAATCTGATCACGCGGGATTTTCATATTTTAGTTGTGTACTATCTTAATATTGTTATTGAAACTTAGTCTTAAAAGCACATTTGATTTCTTTCTTGTTAAAAATCTTGTGAAATATTATACTTTTTGCATATATAGTGGAGATGTAAACCTATTGCAGATTTTGAACCAATCTTTCTTGGAGAGATACTCTACATCTACTCAAATACAAATCTTCA
This sequence comes from Ilex paraguariensis, assembly GCA_963454935.2. Taxonomy (NCBI): domain Eukaryota; kingdom Viridiplantae; phylum Streptophyta; class Magnoliopsida; order Aquifoliales; family Aquifoliaceae; genus Ilex; species Ilex paraguariensis. Next base: position 5,299 of record CAUOFW020001475.1, on the reverse strand, counting down.
ATTCAACGATAAACTTTCCTTGAATAATCTCATTAACTTTGTTTTGATTGACACTAACTAAATTGTATTATTAGCATTGTCCTTTACTTTCATATAGAAATTGTACATATATATAATTTCTAGAAAATGATCTTAGGCCATGTTTGATTCAATCTTGAGCCTTGACCATTTATTTTACAAAATTATATCCGTAGTCAGCCATGATTGAGCTTAAAAGAAAATAAATTCTTTTCTTTAAACCCAAGAAACACCGAGCCAAATAACAAGATATTAACTAACCTTTGTTATCTAATTTTCTTGCACCCTTGTTTAAATCAGCAGGATACAAAAAAAATAGAAAAGCAAAAGAAAGAGACAAGGAAATTATGAAAAAGAAAAAAAAAATATAAGCCAAGAAAGTGAAAAATGGGAAAAAGAAAAGAAAGAAACATGTGAAGATTTAGAAAAAGAGAATGAGGTGTGCCACAATACTAAAAGATAGCATTTTATATCCACTGACGTCGTTTCATAAACCTTAAACCCATGACCACATTACAACCCTAATAAAGTCCTTTTTGATTCCAAAAATCATATATTTGTATTAGTTCTATTAATTCTAAAAAGGAAAATGTTAATAGTATATTTAATATAGTGTTAATATTCTTTCATGAGATTATGTCAAATTCCACTTTATTCAACTAACCATTCTTTTGATTACTACATGTAAACTTATTTGTTTTGTTAAATAGATTCCAAACACATATAGTTTATGAGAATAGTCACTATAATAGGTGTGTTCTTTTTGCTGAGTGTATTCCTGGAAAGGACTGACATCTAAACTACCATGAAAGAGGATAACATTTTTCAAGTGATTTTTGAAAATAAAGGAATCATTTTACACACACACAAGTTTTTATAAAAATATATAGATAATATTACAACTAACGTGTGTTACTGTTATAGTGATCAGAGAAGGAAATATCTTGACAAAACAGATAGATTATTAATTTACTTTTACTTGTGAAAAATATGAGTCATGAATTCCTAATTACTGAAGTTTGTAGGTAGCTTTACTAGAAACATTCACAAGACAAAACTCGTCCACTAGGAATCACCTAGGGGTTTAAAGGCTTATTACATATGCTAAATGAAATCGTGAAAAATCTATGAAAATGGTTTTACCTCTGTTTGTATTATATTGTGTTAATAGTTTGTTTAAAATTTACTAGGGACTAGTAAAGTTTAAGTTGGGGAGTGTGATTAATCTTAAATAATATATAAATTAAAATGATAATAAAGTCAAATTAGTGTGATAAAATAACTAAAAACTAGCAATTAAAGTCAATTAGGGTTTCTGCGGTAATTAGGGTTTTATGTGTGTTATGTTTACAATTTGCAGGTTTAATGCAGAATTACTACATAATACAAGGAGCAAAGTATGAAAGCTTGAAAATACAACGGCAAAAGTGTAATTAAATCAAATAAAGAGTCAGCATAATGCAAGTTGCAATTCCAGCAAAGCTCCACCGTCCGGACGGTGGTGATGGCCTCTGGACGGTCACCTTGATGCCTATCTTCATGTTTTCCACCTCCTACTTCTTCAAATGGCTATAAATAGCCATGTCTATCTTCAGACTTCAGCAGGCCGGAACCAAGAGAGAAAAGAGAAGAGGGAAAAAAAAAGAGAAAGAGAAAAAAAAAAGTTACAAAACGATCTGGTCTGTGATGCACTTTAGTCTAAACTTTGTACTTTTACATCGCCGTTGTATCTTTCTATTCGGATAGTTGAACTGCCGTCATTTTTTTGTCTTAACTGATAATAAAGGTGATTGTGTTTCAGTTGTTCCTTGTGAAAGACATTTTAGATTCTGTATTTTAATTTTAGTTATAACGAAAACTGTCTGCACTCCTTGCTTGTCTATAGCAATGGGGCATGAGTACTTCCGTATATCCTCCAATGAGAGGTAAATATATGTATAATACTGGTTAAATTCTGAAAATGCTGATATTTTATATATTTATATATATTATATGCTTCATGCATGATACAGTGATGTACGTACTTTCGGTGCTGTGCCTGGAAGTATGTCATCAGTGCATCATCAACTTGCCGGTAAAACAACCACGACATTCCTATCAGTATGGCTAGTCCTCCACTGGAACGCTGAGGATGTTAACTGATGCATGGTACAAAACCTAAAGTGATCCTCATGAATGACTTGTCCTTTTGGATTACTTAAAGCGTTTAACTGGTATAAAGGATAATATTGTCAGTCTAATAACCACGGCTTTCCTATTGGTATGGTTAGTCCTCCACCGGAACGCTGAGGATGTTTAACTGGTATATATGTATCACATATATAGTCAAATGAATAATTCAAGTATTCCTCATGAATAGTTTGTCCTTCTGGTTTGCTTGGATTAGTCAATTGACATATCTATAACCAACTAACCTAAGAAGTTGCTATGTTATGACTACTACCACAGGTTGACCTAAGAAGTGGTCGTGTTATGGTTTATTATTTATGCACCTACTATTATGAAGACAAATGAATAATTTAAGTATTCCTCATGAATGACTTGTCCTTCTGGTTTGCTTGGATTAATCAGTTGTCATGGATACCATCAGCTAACCTAAGACGTTGTTGTGTGATGGTTTATATACATCAGACCTACCAGTCAACTTGCCATTAACATGGAAGTTGATTGTTGTAAGGTCGCATTTCCAGTATTTAATCAATATAACGCATATGGGATCCTTGAACAGAAGGATATTTTTTATTATTGTCTTACTCTATCTGCACATAACTGTTTACTTAGACTAGTTATCAATCTAAGCTCACATCACAAGCTATCACATGTTGTCCTATTAGAATTAGCAACTTAACTATTTTATTTCGTTTCCAAATTATTAAAACTTTTCGTGGGATCGATACTTGGACTTAAAACCGAGAAAATTACAATTCGACCACTTATACTTGGGTATATAATATTAATCTGATCACTAAAAAGTATGAATCAATTTCACAAAGATTAAAAAGGAAGATGGGTCAAAACCTGATCAAGCAGAATGCAACCATTGTAAAAAGTCGTTTCACTATTCTAGTACACAAGGAACTAGTACACTTTGATGACACTTAGGCAAGTGTTCCAAATGTGAAAACAATAAAGATCCTACTCAGACATTGATTAATTTTTCATCTGCAACTGGTTGTCAAACTAGTTTTACTAATTGAAAATTTGACCAAGAAGCTGGCCAGAAAGAGATTGCTTGGATGATAATTACTAATGAAATGATTTTTAGTGTTGTGGAGAAAGAAGGATTTAAAATCTTATTAATGTATTGCAACCAAGGCTTAATTTGGTGTCAAGAACTAAAATCACCAAAGATTGCATCAATATTTATGAAATTGAAAGAAAAAAATTGATATTATTCTGTGAATTCTCTACTTCATGTTTGTCTTACCATTGATTTGTGGACTTCCATTCAAAACCTTGGGTATATGTGTCTGACTGCACATTACATTGACAAAGAATGAAATTTACAAAAGAGAATCGTCAACTTCCATGTGCTTACAACCCTACATCATGGTTTAATTATTGCACAAGCTATGGAGACTTGTTTATTGGGGTGGGGGATTGATAAAGTGAATACATCAACCATAGATAATGCATGTTCTAATGATGTCGTAGCCATATCTTTGAAAAGAGGTTGACCAAACGCAATGGGTTGTTGTTAAATGGTACTATGCTTCAGGTTAGGTGTTTTGGGCATGTTTTGAATTTAATTGTGAAGGATGAAATTGATGAAGTTAATAGTGCTATTGTTCGCATGCGTGATGGTGTGAAATATGTTAGGATTTCCCCTTCCCGCTATCAAATGTTTAGGAAATGTGTGGATATTGAGAAGATTTCATATAAGAAATCTTTGAGTTTAGATGTGCCAACACTGTGGAACTCTACTTTTTATATGCTCGACACCGATCGAGTACCAAAAAGTATTTGAACGGTTGGAAGAGCAAGATTAAAGTTTCACACTTGAACTTAAGAATGAGACTCTTACTGATGATGATTGGTTGGTAGCAAAGAACTTGCATAATTTTTTGGAACAATTTTATCTTGTTACAAAGCATGTGTCGGGGTCACAGTATGTCACTGCTAACATTTATTTTCATGACACGATGAGGATACATGTATTATTTGATAAATCGTTGAGTAGTGACAATGTATTCTTTCGTGAGATGTCAAGAAAAATGATCTTGAAATAAGAAGTATTGTGATCGTGACAAAATTAATCCATTGTTGTTCATTGTGGTAGTGTTGGATCCTTGTTACAAGTTGACTTTTTTTAGATATACACTTGCCAAGGTTGATGTGTTGATTGAAGAGGTGCAAGTTGTGTTGGAAAAGTTGTATGAATACTACTCATCGGTTGAATTGGCTTAATTAAAGAATGGTGATGCATCAAAAGAAGTCATTGAAGTTGGAAAATATATTTTGAATGATTCAAATGTTATGCTTGATGATGATGTGATGATTTGGGGAAAGTTCTTAGCAATAGAGCAAACCAAAGTCATTAAGTCAGAGTTTGAACGTTACTTGGATGATGCTATTGAGTTTGGGAAAGAATCAAGACAAACTTTTGATATTTTGAAATGGTGAAAAGAAAAAAAACCTCTTCATATTGTATGCTTTCTCACATGACACATGATGTTTTAGCAATTCCTATATCAACCATGGCTTTGGAGTCCGCTTTTAGTACAAGATGTCATGTGCTTGATCCATTTTGTAGTTCTTTAACTCTAAAGATTGTTGAGAGTTTTGATTCGTGCCCAAGATTGGCTAAGGAACGATTCATCCCCAATTCAAATAAAAGAAAAGTTGGAAGACAAGGAAATGTGTATTTTTAACATATTGTCATGTTCTATTTATATATGATCTATTCGTCTTTCTTAAGGCTCTTGCACTTCTTTATTTTGTATTGTTGTTAGATAATGGTGCAAGTTCAAGTGTTGGAGATTCATCTGTTTTGCTTAATGTTTAAAAATGATTTTCAGTAGGTATTATTCCCCTTTTCTACTCATTATTATTGCTCTAATCTTATTCTATTGACAAATGAAAATGAGAGCTAAAGTGTAAGTCATTCTTGTGGGTATATGGCAGTGGGCAGTGGTTGTGGTGTGGTTCTTATGGCAGTAGCTGTCACACTCCATCCCAAAGACCACTCTTTGGTTTCCCAAAATGGAAGCATAAAGTAATACGTGGCAATACTTGTGTCTGTAATGCAATAAAACATTTAAATTAATAATGTAACCTAATA
>CAUOFW020001474.1:0-91136 GCA_963454935.2 Ilex paraguariensis | reverse complement strand
AATATTGTCTGAAACCGAAATGTTATTTCGCTTAATGATGTAACGGTTAACATAGTAAAATATAATTTTTAAAATGTAGTAATTGTTGAATTTTTGCAAAATATTTGGACAAATTATTTAGTCCCAATCATCTTATTTAATTGAGAAATGCTATACAAAATTAAAAATCTGACTTAAAAACTTGAATAGATAATATGACTATTATATTTATAATTGATTTAACTGTTGGTTTCAGCATTTATTGAGACTCATTACCATTCAATGGAAGTGATTCATTAAATTAATTTTTTAAATCTATTTAACGTTTTCCTATTTAATTTGTTTGAAAAAGTTGACTCCACTTGCTATGTACGAAAAATGGTAGGTTTTCTTGGATAGATATCTCCTCATGACATCAATCGTCGATCACGTATGACAAACGATTCACTTATTTATTATGTACATTGTTTTTCCTTTTGGGGCTTTTTGTTCCAAGGATTAGAGTAGTACAAGGATGTGATATTAGAGAAATAGTACGTGAGACTCATCTTATATCTTGTTTGTTTAATATTTTATAATCAGTACTATTTTTTGGATCGTAATACTGACCTGCTATGAATAGTAGTCATATAATGCCTTGTAGATGGTTTAAATGAATACCACCTACCCGGTGGTATTATATGTCCGATACAAATAAGATAAATGTATAATAAAGTAAAAAGACCTAACTGCCTTCATGTACAATTGTCTTTTTAGGGTTACAAGGTTACAATTGTCTTTTTATGAGTCATAGTCGCAATTGTTGATTTTTTTAAGTAAGTATTACACAGATAATGTTTGTGACAAACAAACAAGGGGAATGATGGGATTATAGTTTAAGACGGGTATACTATACCATTAGATCTAAGTGGAATAGATATAAAATCTTATACCACCTAAATCTTATACGCGAAACAAACAGCCCCTTGGTGTTTTAGTTGTGTAACACAGCGACCCTCTACTCCCAAAGGTGGACATGGATCGTCATACAGAGGGCTTCGTGTCTCTGCATGTTGTGAAGGTTAAGTCCCCTCTGTTACATAGGCATGCTTCTAAGACTGCAATTTAGTGTGAAAACGAATACAACCAGCAACATTGCATGGATTAAAAAGTCCTGTGTTCAGGTCTCATTCTCATATAAAGTTCGAGGTTAACCGATACTTGAAATTTGTAAGTAATTTATACCCGAAGTTATTTATTTATTTATCTGAACCCGAAGTTATGTTAAAGTCATAAATTCAAATAGAGTAATTAAAACCATTCTTTGTTCCCTTAAAAAACAAGAACGTAAACTTGTGACCAAACCTTGAATTCAGCAAATCCAATAAGTCTGGACAATATCAATAGATTCAGATTTCTTCTAATTATATTGATGAATCGATTAATAGATAATAAGTCTGTCTTGAATTCAAAATATGTCCGTCACATAACTCTGAATTCAAGTGTAATAAGAACTTATCATGACAGAACAAACAAAATAATACATAACTCAAGGGATAACTCAAGTAATAACAGGGATGAGTTGTAAATTTAGACGTTCTAAGTTCGAATCTTGACAATCTTTTGGGTCAAGTCATGTGGAATTTATCCCTTATAAATATCATAGTTTTAGCGTGGATAGTCTATCTTTGATCGAATTGGAAAAAAGATTACTCAAGTTGTGCATAAGTTAGCTTAAATACCCACCATTAAACAAATAATAATAATAATAATAATAATACAAGAGGACTAGATAATAAGAGCACGTCACACTTGCTTTTCCTTCTTTCTATGACTCGTTTATTTCCTTAAACTTTTGGTCTAACTATCCTCCGAAAAGAACATCCATATCATGCTCTGTGGAAAGTCTAGCTCTCCATTGCCCACAGAATTTTGTACATGTCTAGAAGATTGTTAGACATTAGAAAAAATCACTCAAAGAAGCAGTCACACTCATGAAGAGTTTGTGTTGACCATCCATTGTGAAAGAAGGTATTGATCTTTTAAAAACAATTTGAAAATCTCTCTCTACATATACCTTTGCCTAGTGTGAAAAAAAAAAATTCATATATCCTATTCTTCTAGTTAGGTTGAAATATCTATTAATATTTCTACGAGAAGAATTTTATTCAAGGATTAATTTATTATTCAACAAAGAAAATTTGGAAATTATTAAAAGAAGAGATCAACTCAATATTTTATATGAAAAATAAAAAAAAAATTGGTTAGGTTAACATTAATTGATAGAAATTAAAAAATGATTAATAATAAACGGCCCGTGTTATATTATGAAACATAAATAAATTATTTAAGTAGTACAATATGAACAATATATATATATATATATATTTACGCTTTTTTTCTCTTCTAGCTTAATAAATATGTTGAAGTAGTATCTGACTATCCGATTCAATTAACTCACCAGATTGAATAATATTAACCAGTTTTCATACTAATTAAGATAATGTAAACATAATAGGAAGCGATTGATCTTCTTTCCTCCTAAGACCTTGGATGAGTCCAAGAATACTATATTGAAGATTTGAATGGCCTCTTCATAAGGATGACGCATGCATTTACACAATTCATGGAACAAATCCTTGAAAGGGTGAAATGTTATATTAATTATCAAATAATACAAAATCAAAAAGAACTACCAAGTTGAAAGCTTCTGAAATATTAAAATAAATTAACACGATACACAAACCCCAGTAATAACCTCATTCTTCTCCATCCCCATAAGCCACCATAAACTAAGTTCATTAGAGAGAGAGGCATTCAGTAAGCAACAGTGTATCGTCACAAAATAATAGTTTCACATGGTAAGATGAAATTGAGTTGGGAGTCAGCATATTACTTTTGATATAAACAACAATTATAATTTGGTTTTCCAAAAAAAATTACGTTTTTTTTTTTACTTCTTTTAGTCATCAAATTCATCCTATCAAATATTTTCGGTTATAAAACTATCACTGATCAATGGTTTACATCCCCCGATTGGTTATTAAATAACAATGCATTGGTCTTTTCAAATGCACCAAGTAAATCGTCTATACATAAAATGTTTTAGAACCTAAGGAGAAACATAAGATTTTTCTAAAACTTTGGTGTGTTATAGGAATTTTTAAAAATGTGAAGGGGGTTGTTGCCCCCTTAGTTCCGCCCATGTATATAATCAACGTTGGCCCAACTAGCAATGTGGGAAATCTTGACCCGATATAACTTAAGTATCTTTAACAACTTAAAATTTTAGATTTGAAATTTTGTCGCAGCCATCATAGCCCAGTATTTGTCTACACTTGAAAGAAATGGTTGAAATGTTGAAACATTTTACTTTCTAATCTCTGTAATAATTATCGGCATCTGAGAAATTATTTATTCAAAAAATTATTTATTCGAACGTATATCAAAATCTTTTTGTGAATAAAGGTTTATTTCTGTCATAGACTTTGCTATAAATCAGAATCTTGTGTATTGCTTAGGATCTTTTGAGGTGTAGAATATTCAATGGTCACAACCGGCAAGCTATTGACTTTGATTTTTCCAAGTGACCAAGTAAAAAGTGGTCCTTTTGATATGGCATGTCAAGTTTTAGGCCCAAAAGACTTCCCTATTAGTCATTCACTTGTTTTGCAGTTGTTATCACTCTCAAAGTATAAAATTTCATAACTAAAATTGTGTTTGAGATGATTTATAAAATTTAAAAAATATTTCTTAAATAAGTAGTTCTTAAAAGTGTTTTACAAAAAGGTACTTTCATTAAATAAATATCGTTTAGATACTTAAACAAAAAATATACTAAAATAAAAAATATTTTATCTAAAAGTGAACGGTAATGGTGGTGGCAGTTGTGGGTGGTGATGAAATTTTTTTGTGGAAAAGTAATTTTAAAAAAGTAAAAGTTTTTTTTTTTTAACTTTACGTACTTATTTATTGAATTGGTAAACTACTTTTGATTTATTAGGAAGTAATTAAAATAAGTTATTCAAAACAATACTTTTATTTAGTCCTATTCGAATTAGAACTCCTGGCAAGTTGAATTGGCCTTGGACTAATTGGTATTTTCATCTTATGTTAATTTCTCCATTATCAGTACTAAAAATTATTTAAAAAAACTAAATTAATATTGTAATTCAATCTCACGAGGTTGCAATAAAATGAAGCGTTTCGATCTTAACTTTCATGTCGTAACTTTACCAAGTCAATTTAAACTTTTGATAGAGTACCGCTTTTAATACGATAGTCTTACTCTTTTAAAAAGAATTATTAGGATGTGTTTGAATGACTTTTCAGTAGTGTTTTTAGAACTTATGATTTCTTTTAAGTACTTTAAGGTGAGCTCGAGATCGATAGAGGAGCTTAATAGATTGCAGAGAAGCTCAAAAGGGCTGAGCTCAACCTTGCCAGGACTCTAGCTCCTAGCTCACTAGCTCGTGGTTCGGCAGAGTTCTACCTCTTTGCAATTTAACTAATTCAAACTCAGTTGAGATTCCAACTCTGGATGGAGAGCCCTCACCCACTACAACAATAGTATCGCCCATATTCCAATTATGGATAACAATCCTCCAACGACCTAATTCACAAGTTATAAAAGGGAAGATAGAAGATAATCCGGATAAGGGCAATTGAGCTCCCAATTTCATATTTTTCCTCTTGAATACTCTTTCTTACTTGGGCATCAGAAGGCCGACTCTCAAAGTTACTTGTCGATTTTCGACTTCTTTTTCAAGTGATTGAAGCTAGATGAGCTGACGTGATTTTGGTATCATAAAGTATGATACTAAAAATGACTTTCTAGTTTACTCTTACCAAAAATATATAGAGTGAAGGGGTAAGAGTACTTTTGGCCCCTAAAGTATTTATTTTTTTGTCATTTTGGTCATTAAAATATTAATTTTATTAAATAATTCAAACTTAATCAAATAATTCGTTAAGTTCTTTTTATGAAAGTGATTATGTGTCTCTCTTTTAGACAGTATTACTTGCCCAACAAGTGATCATTCGGTCAAAAATTTAACAGTCCGTTTATATAGAAACTATTTTAACACAAATTAAATATTTTAAGGATCAAATTAATACTTTAGGAATTAAACTGATAAAAAAAATACTATTAACCCTAAAGTTAATTAGACACTGTTACACTTATGGTTCCAGGAGTTCGTTGCTGAGGAGCAATAAGAACCATTCTTCTTTACGTTTCATTCTCTCTTTCTTTTTTTTTTGCCCACTTTCCATTTCTTAATTCCAATGTTTGGTATATACTATTGTGAGCAAGAATCTTTCTAGTAGATAGTCTTATTTTCTTTTTTGAAGATTGTAATCAAAATTTCTTGATGGTTACAAGTAACAGGTATCCGTGCGTAGCTATAATTCTAAATATCTGCAATCATCTGTTAATAATAAGTTGATCAAACAAATGATATATCACTATAAAAATTAAACTTAAAACGCACAATTTACGATTTGTTTTAAGCTGATTTCCCTACTAGGTTATGGTGCGGGTTGATGAGAAAAATAAATCTTCCTCCTAGTAAATGTTTAATAAAATAAATTTGTTGAAGAAAAGCAAGGTTAAAAAAAGGTTGGACAATGTAGCCCACTGGTATAAAATTCATGTCACTTTCTATACATAAGAAACTGTTCAAAGCCATGAACAATTGGCATAATTCTCTCTTTTTCTCACCAGAAATCAGTCAAAAGGAGCTTCCTTACCTATTTTACTGATTTTGATGCTCTTGAAAGCACAATCATTTTTGGTGTTGAGAAGTGAAAACGACTTTTGTTCAGCTGTTGAATCCACTTTTATCCTTCTTTTTCCTCTCACAATTCCAGGATAAAAGGGGGAGAAAAATAAATTAAAAAGAAAAGAGGGAAAGGGGTTTAGGCAAAGATACCACATTAATTATAACTAATCATTAAATAAAATAACTTAGATGAGAAACATATATGAATAGAGTGTCAATTATGATTTAAGGTTGCGGTATCGAGAGTTTTAAGATACATTAGTCGCAGCGTCACAACGCGATATCAAACTATATGACCTAAAAGAAAATGTTGCACGTTACAAGATATTCAACTCATACCACGACATCGTGAAATCATATTGGTCGATTCGATGACGACAACTCAATAACTCGGTCATGTCATGTGAGACTCACAGTATCATCTTGGCAAGTGTCGAATCAGATATGACTCGTCCAACTCGTATCGATATCGACCAATACTTTAAACCATAGTGTCAATTGTATGGAGCAAAATTAGATACGCTTAGTAATTCTTTTTGAAAGTGCTGTTGTTTTTTGTACTTTTTAAATACCTTTCAATATAGCATTTTTTTTTTTGCTTATTATTATTATTATTATTATTACTAGGCTTTATTCTCTTCATGTAACATAAAAAGTTAACAATAACCTTATATCTGAAAATACTCTATAATATCAAAATTTGAGCATTGTTATGTAACATTAATATTTTAATTTACAATTTCAAATTAATGCGAATAATGAGAAAATAAAAGAAAGTTAGGTGGGAATTAGTGGTACTATTTGAGTTGTCTAACATTAAAGGTCGTGCAAAGAAGATTATGTTTTTGAGTCAGAAATTTTTTTTTATTATGAATTTTGTACCATTTGATCAAAATAGATAAAAATTAAAAAAATATTAACCGTTGTTGTATTTTTATAAATTGATAAATTAATTTATTAGCTGTAATATTAGATTAATATTTATGTATATTAACGAAGACATAATCTTTTTAAGTATGAAAGGACATATTCGGCACCAAATCTTTTTCAATTATTATATGATAAGAATGTCACCAAATATTTTAATAAGCATATATTCGGCACTTGACATTTGTACCACGGTAGGGAGTAAGAACAAAAACATACTTGGGCTGGTTGTGCCATAGTTGCTCACCCATAAAAACTTGGGCTGGCCTTAGAGAGCGACCAAAGACTCTCTCTCTCTCCCCTGTAACACCATTATGTTTTAACAAGGGATTCTTAGAAGTCGGGAAACGAAAACTGGACTTTGATGATATCAAGAAAGAATTCCAAGTCTGAGATTGGGAGCTGAGGTCAGGAAAGGAACTCAGCTTATGGAGTCTGAGTTTCGAGATCCAAACCTAAAACTCCCTCAACTTGCATCCTGAAGTAGATAAGTAGATGACAACTGGCATTTATGACGCATCCCCCAACGGTAACAAAATCTAATTTAGGCACAAAATCCTCAAACCACCACAATCATCGCCTAGAATCAAACAAGATACTACGGGAGGAAGACGAAAATTTCACCACAGATCTCGTAGAACTAGGAATTGGACTATAAATATTATACAATGCCTCTGGTATGAGACAAGTAACTCTGATGGTATCAGAAACACTCTGTAAATCGCACACACACCATTAATACAGATCCAAAGAGCGAGAGACTCCATTTAAAAGTGGATTAGTCAAGCTTCCGAACTGGTGAACCACTATAATTTTACTATGTGAAGCATCCCTTATTCCCCAAAGTCAATACATCATTTGCACAAGCCCAGTAGCTCAAATCCACCGTGCGAACAAATTTATACATTCTGCTCATCCACATTCAATTTGGCACCATCTGTGGGAACGACTGTTCCTATTACAAAAACACTAATTTCTTTCGGTAACTGATGGTCTCTACACGCAACATGAGCAGAAGCCAAATAAATCCCCCACGGATACAGAATCAGCAGGAAATCACAAGTGGAAGGCAACAGGAAAATATTCATAACTTCTTACCCACCGCAGAGGTCAATCCTCCCATGGTGGACGCCCTTTCGAACAATGAACTCGAGGCTTTCCACCTAGTCAACCAATGCCTACTACAACAGAACGAGGAGCTCTTAAAACTCCTACAACGCCCATAGAAGACATGCCCAGCCCAGGGTGACCAAAACAATCCCCCTCAAAGGGAGCGTTCATGTCTTGATCCTTTGGGAGAAGTTAACGAAGGGGGTGAAAATAGTCAAGCCATGGACCAGGCTCTCCATCTCCCCTATAGGAATGGTGAAAATGAGGAGGTGCAAAGCCAAAACATGGGAACTGAGATAAACGAGTTCCTCCCTTTCCCCGGGAAAGAAAAGAATAATATTGGGAACAACGCTTCAAGGACATTCATTAGGAATTAAACTACATGAAGGAGGCAGTAAAAGGCAAGACCCTTGTAACTATGGACGCTTTAGTCCAGCAGACCAAGTTCTCTTTTACTGCGAAGGTGCTACACTGCCCCCTCCCTCCGAAGTTCAGAGTGACCAAGATTGAGGCCTTTGATGGGATGAAAGATCCCATGGATCACCTCAATACTTACTAGAACCAGATGGAGTTACACGGATATCAAGATGTTGTGCGTTGTCGCGCCTTCATCATTACGTTAAAAGGGTCAGCTTTAGCATGGTTCAATAGGCTAGCCCTGACATCGATCTCTTCCTTTAAGGAACTTTCCTTATCCTTTATGTCCCATTTCATAGGAGCTCAGACTTTCCAAAAGTCAAGCTATCACCTGTTGAATGTGAAACAAGGACCCAACGAGAACCTCCGGACTTATGTCCAAAGGTTCAATTCAGAATCCCTGAAGATAGACATCCCACACGAGAAATTCGCTATCACTAATTTCATTGTTGGTTTAGGGGTACAGTCGAAAGGCTTGATGTTCTCCATATCAAAGAACCATAAAGCAAGCATGGCAGGGGTGCTGGCCAAGGTAGAAAAGTATATAAACGAAGAAGAAGCCCTCCTTTCTAAGGTAGGGAGCTTATCCTCACAGAAGGAAAATGGGAAGGAAGAAAAGAAGAGGGATCGAAGTCCTACAAAAGAAAGAGGAAGATCTCCAAGAACAGACATGGATCGCTCCCCCAAAAGAAGAGGAGATGTAAGAGATCGCCTAGGTCCTCCGTAACCAGAATTACAGCCGAGGTATGCACCTCGGCAGTTCATTCTGCTTATGGCTACAATATCCCAGATCCTTTATGAGGTTCAAAATGAGAAATTCCTAAGGTGGCCACCTCAGATGAAGGCAAACCCAACTAAAAGAGATGCGACCAAGTATTGCAAGTACCATAGGGACCACGACCACCTCACAGACTATTGCATCTAGCTAAAAAAAGAAATTAAGTTCCGATTCAGTGAGGGCAACTATGCCGCTTTGTGGCCCATGAAAATCAAAATTGAGCTCCATCGCCCCCAACACCTCAGTTGCAGGTTCCTATGCAACATCAGCAACCTCTAGGGGAGATCAGAGTAATATCTTGAGGATTTGCAAGAGGTGGAGAGTCCAGCTTAGCCAGGAAGGCTCACCTGTGCAAACATAACTGACAAGGCACTAGAAGTGCATACTATGTCCAAGGCACCACAGCTAAACACAACTATCACTTTCTCAGACTCAAACTTGGAAGGCTGCCAGCACCCCTACGATGACCCCTTCGTGATAAGAGCTGTTGCTGCCAATAGAACTGCCCATCGAGTTCTGATTGACAACAGAAGCTCTACAAACATCATTTTTGCAACTGTATTTGACAAGATGGGTATAGACAGAGAAAAGCTCGAGCCAGTAAGTTCTCATTTGTTATGATTTTTAGGAGAGAGGGTGTTACCCCTGGGATCAATCCAACTCGTGCTCACTATGAGAGATTTTCCCTGCCAGGCCACCACTGCTATGAAATTTCTGGTGGTTGATACACCTTCAGCCTACAATATTCTGCTTGGAAGACCTTCCCTTAACATCATGAGGACCATTCCTTCTGCCTACCTTCTAGTCATGAAATTTCCTATAGAAAATGGGATTGGAGTGGTCCGAGGAGACCAACGCGTAGCGCGAGAGTGCTATATGACATCTATGAAAAAGAAATAAGTCAAAAATATCCAGTTGGACGAGCTCAACATGAGAGACGAGCTGGACACTAGACCAATGCCATCAGAAGAGCTAGAGCCTATTCAGCTTGGTGAGGAGCCAGAGCACATTGTTTACACGGGTTCTAAGCTGAGCAGGGAAATTAAAGACCTCCTCATCTAGTTCTTAAAAATAAATTTGGAAGTGTTTTCCTAGAAGCAAGAAGATATGAAAGGCATCGACCCCTCAATCATCACACATAAGCTTAGTGTGAATCCTGCTTGTAAACCCATTAAACAGCAGCGAAGAAGTTTTGTCCCATAATACCAAAAGATAATCAATAAGGAGGTCAACAAACTTATCTATGCCAAAGTCATCAAAGAGGTTGATTACCCCACCTGGTTAGCAAACGTAGTTCTCGTTAAGAAGACCAATGACAAATGGCATCTCTACATTAACTTCATCAATCTCAACCGAGTCTTCTCTAAAGACAGTTTCCTCTTACCACGGATTGATTTGATTGTGGATGCCACAACTGGACACGAGCTCCTCAGCTTTATAAACTCTTTCTCAGGATGCAATCAGATCAGGATGGACCCTAGTGACCAAGAGAAGACCTCCTTTGTGACTGAGTAGGGGACATACTATTACTAGGTAATGCCTTTTGGATTGAAAAATACTGGAGCCACTTACCAACACTTGGTAAATCGAATGTTTCAAAAGTAAATTGAGACATCTATGGAGGTTTATATCGATGACATTCTGGTAAAATTATTGAAGGCAGAGCTCCACATCAGACATCTAGCAGAGTCATTCCAGATCCTTAAGAAATACAAGATGAAGCTCAACCCCACCAAATGTGCCTTTGGAGTATCTATGAAAAAAATTTTGGGCTTCATAGTCAACAGTAAAGGAACTGAAGCTAACCCAAAAACAGTTAAAGCAGTAATGGATATGCAACCACCTTCCAACACAAGAGAGATCCAACATTTAATAGGAAGAATAGCTGTCTTGAGTCATTTTGTGTCCAAATCAAGCAATAAATGTCAACCCTTCATTCAAGTCTTAAAGAAGGCATTCCAATGGGATACCTAGTGTGAAGAAGCATTCAAAGCCTTGAAGGATTATCTGAGCTCACCCCCTGTTTTGGTGAGTCCCTTGGAAGGAGAAGTACTAACTTTTTACCTCGCTGTCTCAGATTTCTTGACCAGCACATCATTAGTAAAGGAACGATATATAGCTCAGCAACCAGTCCATTATTGTAGCAGATATCTGAGGGGTGCAAAGGAGAGATATCCAAAAATGGAGAAGCATGTCTTAGCATTGGTTACAACTGCTAGAAGACTTAGGCCATACTTCTAGGCTCATACTATTGAGGTTCCAATAGATCAGCCAATGAAGCAAGTATTGCATAAACTAGAGTCTTCAGGGAGGTTGGTCAAATGGGTCATAGAACTTAGCAAATTTGATATCAGATATAAGCCAAAAACAACGATCAAATGGCAGATTCTAGCAGATTTCATCGCCGAATTCACAACAGAAGCACCTATGGAAGCAAAACAACTATTGCTCGACCTCGCTATGTGGAAGCTTTCAGTAGATGGAGCCGCCAACACTCAAGGAAGCAGTGCTGGCCTAATTATAACCTTCCCTGATGGAATAGATTTTGAGTATGCCCTTAGGTTCGAGTTTAAGGTTTTAAACAATAAAGCAGAGTATGAAGCCATCATTGTTAGGCTCAATCTTGCTCACTCAGTAGAGACACAACAACTCAAGATTTGTAATGATTCTCAGCTTGTGGTAAACACAGATAGAGGAGTCTTATGATGCCAAGGGCAAAAAATGGTCCTTTACCTTAAAAAGGTGCAGGAGTTGATCAAGAAATTTGTGCAAGTTAAAGTCAGGCATGTCCCCAGAACCAAGAATTCATGAATAGATGATTTGATAAGTCTAGCTATAGCCTCACAAGAAAACTTGAATAGGTTAATACCAGTAGAGCACCTAACATAACCATCTGTGAGCATTGAGGATGAAGAAGTGTTCCCTGTATTGGCCCCACCGCGCTGGATGGACTCTATCGAGGATATCTTCAAAATGGAACCCTGCCAGAAGACCCCAAGGAGGCCGCGAAGCTAAGAACCAAGTCAGCCAGATTCTCAATCCTGCAAGGAAGCCTATATAAGTGAGGTTTTACGACACATCTCCTTAAATGTGCAGGAGACGAAGATGCTAACTACATACTCAAACAAATCCACGAAGGAAATTTGCGACAACCACATAAGAGCTCAAGCTCTGGCAGGAAAGGCACTAAGGCAGGGATATTTTTGGCCCACTATGCTCAAAGACTCCATAGATCTGGTAAGAAAATGTAAGGTCTGCCAACTGCTCGCCAATGTCCCCCATTGTCCACCAGAGCTTTTAACATCGGTGGTGAGCCATTGGTCATTCCAATAGTGGGGCCTAGACATTCTTGGGCCCCTTCCCACCAGTGTGGGGCAGTGCAAGTTTGCTATTATTGGGGTGGATTATTTCATCAAATGGGTAGAGGTGGAGCCCCTGGCAACAATCACAAAACAAAAGGTTCAAAACTTCACATGGAAATCAATAATTTGTAGGTTTGGGGTCCCCAGAGCATCGTCTCCGACAATGGAAAGTAATTCGACAACCCCAAGTTCAAGAAGTTATGTGCATAGCTAGGAATAAAGAATTACTTCTCAGCTCCAGCTCATCCACAATCCAATGGACAAGTGAAGGTCACCATCTGAACTATAACGACAGCCTTGAAAGGGAAATAGGTAGAATACACCCCAGAAATGTTGTGGGCTTGCAGAGCAACCGCCAGGTTAGCAACTCAAGAGACACCATTCGCTTTGGCTTTTGAAACCGAAGCAATGGTGCCCATAGAGGTGGGAATCCCATCCCCCAGGACTGAACTCTCAAAGTCCAAACACAACGACGAGTCGCTTTTGCTGAATCTTGATCTATTAGATGAAAAGAGGTACAGAGCTCTGCATCGCATCAAGAGTTATCAGAGGAAGACAAAAAGACATTACAATAGAAGCATCAGACGTGGGAGTTTCAACGTCAGAGATCTAGTACTTAGAAAACTCCTTCCTATAAGAAAGGACCCCTCTTATGGGAAATTGGGTCCTAACTGGGAAGACCCTTACATCGTCTTAAGGGTAAAAAGGCCTGGAAACTACAAATCACAATCAGAAGAGGGAAAAATCCTACCACACTATTGGAACGATGAGCATCTAAAAAGATTTTTTCAGTGAGTTTCTCTTGTAAGAAAACTATTTTCAATGAAACCACAAGTTTCTAACTCGTAATTCCATTAAGTAGCTAATAAGCTAACGATGAGCTCTTCAGTTCATAAAATAAAAGATAAGTTCCTCAACTCATAAGTAAAAAGATAAGCTCTTCAGCTCATAAATAAACGATAAGCTCTTCAACTCATAAATAAATGATGAGCCCTTCAGCTCATAAGTAAAAGATGAGCTCTTCAGCTCATAAATAAATGATGAACCCTTCAACTCATAAATAAATGATGAGCCCTTCAGCTTATAAATAAACGATGAGCTCTTCAGCTCATAAAAAATCAATAAGCTTTTTCAAGTTTATAAACAAAAGATGAGCTTTTCAGCTCATCAAAAACCGATGAACTTTTCAAGCTCATAAACGAAAGATGAGCTCTTCAGTTCGTAAAACAAAAGATGAGCTCTTTAGCTTATAGAGCAAAAGATGAGTCATATAGCTCATAATGTAAAAGAAGAGCTCTTTAGCTCATAACTAAGCAAAGAGCTCCCCAGTTCATAAACAAGGGATGAATTTTTCAGTTCATATAATTCTACATATCATAAACACACAAAAGCGAGCAGCCAGTAGAAGAAAATTGCAAAACAACATAAGAAGTTTTTTATTTAATCAATGGGATGTAATACAAGAAAGACAAGAAAAATCCTAAGCGCCCCCCCCCCCCCCAAGTCGCCTTTTTAGCTCAATGACCTCTTCTGCCAAGGAAGCATTCACAGCCTGCAGACACGCATTTTCTTCCTTCAGCTCATCTCATTCTTTCTCAATCTCGACAAGCTTCTTGAAAAGCCTCATCCCAGTAGACGCAAACAAAACGGTAGCAAAGGAGGTGCCAGATAACTAAGAAGAAGAGTCACTCCTCTTGCATTTTTTTGAAGACGTGGTAGCACCATCATCATCATCCGACTCGGCAGAGGAGGACTCAGGAGAAATAGGGAAAGTGGAAAATTCAAAGGCGGCAGCTACAGCACTAAACAAGGAGAGGTTCTCAAGCGTGACAAGCTCAGAGAAGGAAATAGGCTCAACATGGGCAACATGCTCAACCCTCAAGAGCTCTGGCGGGGTCAGACTAGGCACACCTGCACAACAAAAACACTATGAGATCAAGTAAACATAGACAATAGCAGAGTAGGTTTCTAAACCACTACCTTTGTAAGAAAAGCACTCCCAAGAGTGAGGGACCCTAGATTTTGTGCAGCGCTACTCAGTGGACCTCCAGGAGTCTCCAGAAGCAAAGAAGAAATATTGGGCCCATCCTTCAAGAGAGAAGGGGATCTCAAGGACCCGTGGAGGGTCAAAGAAATGCCTTCATCAGAATTAGCTAAAATAGGGGAGCTCGTCCTCTTCGAGCTCATGGAAGTAAATAAACTCGGCAACAGTGGGGAACTCGTCGTTGTCTTATAGGCGCCAGAGGAGGAAGAAGCTAATCAAAATGCTCAAACCTCTAGGAGAGAGGCGAGAGGGGCACAACCCATAGTAGGCAAGAATCCACTCAATAGAGGGGTGGATGGGGAGTCGAAGGCCCATCTCAAAGGCGCCTTAGAAAAAGCAAACCTCCCCTGAGGGAGGAAGTTACAGGGTTCATCTGGACTTGGGACTCGTAAAGGCAAGTAGACAGAAGGGAAGAACTGCCTCTTGATCCCATCCAAGTCTGAGGATGTTATCACCGAGGGAACCAGGTAACTAGAATTCCACTTCCAATCAATCCCAATGGAAGTTTGTTGCTTAAATAGAGAGGAATGAGGAACAGTCATCGAAAATCAAGAGAAGAAACAGAGAACACAGAAAGAAAGGAACTCATAAACCCCAAGAAGGACGGGCAAGAAGAAATCCCAAAGCTAGAAGATAATAAGAAGATCCTTAGTCTCGTATGCAATGGGAAGTCTGAAGTTTAAGGAAACTTCAAGAAATCCTGAATTTAAAGGGACAAAAAATGTGGGAAGACAAAAAGACGCCCCCATTCATTACGTTCCCATAATCATTACAATAGTTACGTTTTTGGAAAGTAGTTGGGCACGAGCTACAATGAGAAAGTCAGTGTTAAGCTCTGCTAGATCAGTTCGGTTAATACAGGTCTGCCAGCTCGGCTTAGTATAGGAGGTTTCCAAGCTGTTCATTGACACAACCTAAGCAGAGCTAAGCCACATAGCCTTCTTAGCTTATATGAATGAGCTTTCCAAGAATAAGACATCAACATCCGGTAGTTCCTTAGCTCTTTAATAGTTCTTGGCAAGCCTACTCCAAGAAGAACTAATTCATCCTCGAAGTATGGGGGCAAAGGGAATAAGAGCAATTCAAAAAAGTAATATATATTTACATTTCCCAAATATAATAGAGTACAGGGTACAAAGTACAGAGTACCAAAAAGAAAAAAGAGAAGGAAAAATTTTAAGTCTCTGGGGCAGGAATAGAAGTAGCATCTGTCACCTCAACAGTAGAAGTCTTAGTAGTATCAGCAGCAAGCAAAGGCAAAAAGACCTCAGTTGGAGAAAGAGCAAGGGTCAGGATCTCATCCCCAACTGAAGGTAAAGTCAGCTCAAAAGTTTGGCCCCCGAGGTCGGCAGGAACCTCACTGGAAACCAGGACATTGGCAGGAGCACTAGTTGAAGCAAGGGGGCAAACCAACGGCTTCAGCAGTGAGACTTAGAGCAAGGATTGCAGAGCTAGCAAGAGCAGAAGAAGCCTCAAGGGATAAGAGCTTGGTATAAGTAGGAGGAGGGACTTCAGTGCCTCTAAGGGAGAGCTCAAATACTGGGGGAGCTATAACTCCAACTTCTCCTTCCCCACTAGACGCATTCTCCTCATCAGACGAGGGCTCAAAGTCATCAAAATCCAAGTCTGGGAAACTGCGCATGGCCTGACGCTGGAAGGCAAGGTACCCAACTGCGAACTTGGTATTGACATCATCAGCCAACTTAGCAATCAAAGCATCTTTCTTCTGAGCAGTAGCTCTCTGCTCCTCAAGCTCATTCCGAAGGACATCGCTCGTTTCCACCAGAACATCATATTCTCTTTTCATACCCCTATAAGATCCTAAAGCCTCAAAGGTCTCCTGGTTGGCTTTCACCCATTCGTTAGTCTTCAGCCGAAGGTCTTCCCAAGCTCTTCCATGGTTCTCTTACCCTCACCCACTATCCTCTCCTTTTCGGCTTCTAGATCCTTGATAATATAAGTTTGCCTTTCTACCTGTGCCTTCAAGTCTTGGACCTAGGCCTTGAGGTCAACATTGGCAAAGGTTAGCTCAGTTGCCTTGAGCTCAAACACCTTAGAAGCATTGGCAAAGCTTTCCAAAGCCTGGATCCACTTTAGCAAACCACTTACGTGGATAGCCAGCTAGGGGCAAACACAACCCAAAAATAAGAGTTAGCACAATGAAATGATGCAAGACAAAAATATGATTTGACAAACCAGAAGCTTACTAACGTAGTGCCAAATAGAGAAGTGGAAATGGAAGACCCAAGGGGCATGGTTGCAGCCCTTTGGATGTCAAATTCTGGGATGATGGAAGCAATGGCCTCCGCTGCACGTTTCACTTTGTTCATGAGGGAGCCCTTGCCCTCGATCTTGGGGTGTTTTTCTTTATCATCCCTGGGATCCTTGAGAAGCTGAGAGGACTCCTCAACCCGCCTAGGACGAGTAGGACCAGGTAAAATGCGGGTGATGGTCTCTAGGGCTCTCTTGACTTCTGCTTGGGAAGGAGAGGTCTAGACTACACCTTGTTTGAAAACCAAACCTATAGATGGGGAAGGAACAACCCCTTGAGGGATGCAGGTCTGCATGACCATTGTGGAGCTCAGCGGCGGGACAAGGCCACCTAGGAAGGAGGAGGAGAAATAGGGGGCACCCCTAACCTCGGCACCTTGGCTAAAGGGGAGACACTATTGCCTAACCCGACCTTAGCCTTATGATTAGTACTTAAATTTACATATTACTATACTTTTTTAGGACTAATTATACTTTGATGGAGTTTAAGTGAAGACATTTCAGGTCCTAACGTGAACAAGAGCTCAAGGACAACAAATATCACACTTGGATGTAACACTAGTGGATTATGGGCAAAATTGGAAAAGCTTGGAACAAAGCAAGAACGTTTGAACATGGATCAACGTTCGAACATTCCCCTGAAATGATTGAGGACCAGGCTGCTGAGACATAGCGTGTTACAGTCAAAAAGGGAAAATGCTGAGGTACTTGAGTATCGTTTGAACGCTAACTCACGTTCGAACGTGCTCTGGAATCCTGAGAAGACTAGACTACTGAGATCTGCTAGCGTGTTGCAGCAAAGAAAGAAGAACCACAAAAGTACTTGAGTACAACGTTTGAACACCACTCCACGTTCGAACGTTGTCTTGAGTTGCTGAGGACCAAGTTGCTGAGTGCAGGGTCAAAGTTGTTCAAGACGTATGGAAGTAACCATCATAGAGACCACATGCCACTTGAGTAGGGGGGTTCAGACCCCATCAAGCGTTCGAACGCCCTTAAAGCAAAAACAGACACAGCGTTCAAACAACAAATCATGTTCGAACGTCCCCTACTGACTGGCTGCAGAGTTGTTGACTTTTCACTTGGACGTGGGCGGCAAACATTATTCCTTCACCTCCCTCCCATTCCTTGCCTATAAATACTCCCATTAAGGGAGTTTCATGGCAATCTTTTCTCTTGTAGAATGGAGAGCTAGTTTTTGTACATTTCTTGTTTATGTTTTCATTTTGCATTTGTATTAACCATGATGGAGGCTAAAACTCCCCTTGTAGTTGGAGTCTTTTATTTACTTGTGCTAAGTTTTTACATTCATGTTGTGACAACTATGATGGAGACCTAGACTCCCCTTGTAGTTGTACTTGCTTTTATTTACAACTATCAAGAGAGATAACTCATCTTTTGGTTGTGGTGGAAACCCTCCAAGAGTAACTAGCTTTCTTTTACTTTCTTTATTTCTTTCACTTCCATAGCTTGAGCTTTCTTCTTTCTTAGATGAGTAAAACTCTTCCACTTTTCTAGAGCTTTACCAAAGTTGTGAAGGGTGGAACATGATTCACTTATTCTTTGGTGAAGATTGGCTCTTCGTTTATTGCACTTTACCTTGTAAGTTCTCTACTTAGAGGGATGAGTATCACTCACTTTTTTAGCTTTACTCAAGCCATGAAAAGTGAGTAGTTCCTCATTTACACTTTAGTAAAAGGTGATGAATATGTAGAAATTATTCGGAAGTTATATTCGTGCAATCCCTAGAAGCTTTAATGCTTTATATTTCACTTGTTCATTGAATGATTGAATGTATCTAGCAAAGCTAAGGTACTTTGTATAACCATGAGTTCTTTCTATGTCACGGATGACTCTTGTATGGAAAGACCGGTTGGTTCAAGGCAAGTACCCCGACTAGATCTTCATGACAACATTTCAATCTTCACCGTTATTGAGTTTTATCTCAAGAATGGAATATTAATGTCATGGTTGGATGTTTTTTAGAAACACTTGCTTGTTTGTAGACGGGTTAAATCTTGACACTAGTAATTCTTGTCAACTTTTAGAAAGGCATTGAAATCATGTGCTTAATTCTCACAGTCCATCTTTACCTTTCAATTAACTTGTTATTGACACGAGAGTTAATTGAGTTATAAAACACAAGTATAATAAATCGGATGATTAACTATATGTTCTGATCCTCGAGCTAAAGGGTGACTGTTTTACATTTGAATTTATCTTATATTTTGTCAAGAAAACTCTTGGAAAGAATTTTATATTCTATTCAAAAAATCCCACAACTTCAAACTCTCAAGGTTTTCAGTACTTGGCCTTTGTCACTGCTACTTCAAAACACTAATCATAGTTCCTTATGGATTCGACTCTGGACTTAACCGGATTACTACAACTTGACCGCCTACACTTGGGTGTACACATATCAGATCAATTCACCTTACGCTTGCCCCCGCTTCTAACCTTCTTCATTTTGTTGACCTTACTTAGCCTTAAAATCCTTAGAAGAAGGCTCTATTGGTGTGGAAACTAAAGAACCAAAGGCAAATGGATCAGAAAGAAAGAATAAATGAGACAAGAGTTAAGAACAAAAAGAAGAAGTATTACTTGCTCCGTCTTCAGCCCCAGCCATAAAATTCGGGATAGGAGTCTCAACCCTCACCTCTGGAGGACTGAATCCAAACTCAGTAAGAACTTGAGGATTGACGAGCTCAAAATATCTCTCTAGATCATAGCCCTTTATGCTCAGCAAAACTTTCTTATCAATAGCACTGAGCTCCGGATGAACACCTAAGGAATAAAATGAGTCAGGCAAAGTAAGGTCAGCTCAATAAACCACCAAAACCAAACCAAACCTACTTGGGTAGGGGCTTACCTAGGTTATCAGAAGGAGTCTAGACACGTGGTACTGGAAGTGTGTCTGCCACATCTGTAGGATTGTACTCTCATTCTCTGCCCCACACAAAGAAGAAGAGCTTCTTCTAACCCTTGTGGAAGCTCGGGAGGTCAAAAATAATGGCTTAGGTTTTTACTCGTTTAGAAATGCACAAAAAACCATTAGAAGGAAGATACTTGACAGTGAAGAACTTCATAAGCAAAGACACGGTGGAAACTGCAAGATCATGCTTTTTGAAATAAACTAGGAAACCCAACAGGACACCCCAGAAATTAGGAGAAATTTGGGCATGACAAATGTTAAAGTGTTGCAGGACGCTCTTAAGGAAGGGGGTGTATTGGAAATCGAAGGCCATTCTCAAAAGCGGCAGCGAAGAAGCAGACCTTCTTATGAATTGGGATATCATACCGAACGTCCTAGTTTGGACACCAATATCTTACACCCTCAGGGAAACCAAAACGTGCAGATAGCACCCCCATATAAGGAGGTGTAACCTCGCTACGACCTACGAGGTCAAAAAATCTGGGAATAACCTCAGCACATTCAGCGCTGCCTGTGATCCCAACGCCACTCACTTTGGTCTTACCTTTGTTGGGTTTTTTGGGCAGATGAGAGGGTGACAAGGGAGGATCCTTAGTATTTTGCTAGACATCGACAAAGTCGATGCCAGGAAAATTATCAATCTTCTCACCCACATCACCTAAATCAACATCTTCAGCAGACCTATTGCCTAGAAGGGAAGCAAACGAAGCTGTAGGTTCGGAAGAGGCAGACATGGTTAGACAAGAGGAAGGGAGCATGAAAGATCTGTACAGAGGGGGAACTTCTGCAAAACAGTCTCTAAGAATCGAGGGATCGAGGCACCAGCGACCAATAAGGAAAACTCTAACAGTAGAGTAAGGATCCAAAAAAAGTAGAAAAGAGGATATTGAGCGATCTCGGTTCCTAAAGTAACAAAATCGAAAAGTCCAGAAATGTAGTAACCACCTAAGATTCAAGGGATCCAGAATGAAGAAGTGATTAAAAGCCAGGAAGCATACCTAATCAAGGACGAGAGACGAATCAAAAGCCCAAAGCAAAATCATAAAGCGAGCCTTGCAAAACCGTTGACTCAAATTCGAGAAAGCCAATTTTTCAGAGCTTTAAGAACACCAGCAAATTGGGAAAGCTAGAATCGCCAGGAAGAAAGAAGGAAAAGCCTAGAGAGAGAAATCAAAAGGAGAAGTGAGGCAGTCTCCAACTTCTTAGAAGCATATAAAGCTTACGGTACGTGGGTCTTCAAAGTGTGAAACGTGTGCGAAAAACAAGGAAGAAATGATGACACATAATCATCAGAAAATCTCTTCGTGCACAAATCGAGGTCGCCGTATAGATGTCTGCTTCAACCCAGCCTTAGCTCAGCCCCTACTCAAGTCCACTTTAACTAGGGACTGGGGGACAACTGATGATACCAAGAAAGAATTCCAAGTCTAACATTGGGACCTGAGGTCAGGAAGGGAGCTCAGCTCATGGAGTCTGAGCTCCGAGGTCTAGACCTAGAACTCCCTTAACCTGCATCCTAAAGTAGATAAGTAGAGGATAGCTGGCATTCACGAGGCATCCCCCCAACAGTAACAAGCTCCAGTCTAGGCACAAAATCCTCAAACCACCACAACCGTCGCTTAGAATCAAGGAAGACACCATGTGTGGAAGACGAAAATCTCACCACAGATCCCGTAGAACTAGGAATTGGATTATAAATATTGTACAATGACTCTAGTACGAGGCAAATAACTCCGATGGTATCAGAAACACTCTGTAAATCACATACACACACCATTAATACAGATCCTAAGAGCGAGAAACTCCATTTAAAAGTGGATTAGCCAAGATTTCGAGCTGGTGAACCAAGCATCCCTTATTCCCCAAAGTCAACACATCATTTGCACGAGCCCAAAAGCTTAGATCCACAGTGTGAACAAATTTATACATTTTGCTCATCCACATTCATACACCATCAGACTTAATTGTCAAAAAATAAATAAAAAAATATTTTATAAAAAAATTCACTTAAGTTATAGAAAAACTTGAATACTCTTTTATTGTAAATAAGTTTCCTAAAAAAGATTTTAGAAAAAACTCCCACATATATATACTAATTGGTGCACAGATGTATTGCACGTGAACTATTTTGAATTATAGAATTAACATGATATCGAAATATCTAATAGAGTAGAGAATGATCTAAGCTATAAACATAAAAGGAGTAGAGTGCCTAATAAAAATGCTCTAATAGTCAAAACACTACAAAATTTAGGATCATATTACTATACAGGTGTAACATTAAACAATGACAGGTCAATGAATCAAATTGTTACAAACAGATATGAATTGATAATAAACCAAAAAAAATTGAAAATTTTCAATTATGTATAGATGGCAAATGGGAACAATGAAGAACTTTATGCAATGCAAACATTCAAATTCCTGAAAAGTATTTTCAAAACTCAGGATATGTCACAAAACTATTACTCACATGCATCATTGTATTGTATGAACTAATGCATTAATGTTTGAGAAAGTTAGGAGTTTTGTTATGTATATTAACATATTACTCACATGCATCATTGTATTGTATGAACTAATGCATTAATGTTTGAGAAAGTTGGGAGTTTTGGTATGTATATTGGCATATTACATGACTTTTTAAAGACTTCATACATAAGCTAAATTGAAAAATGAATTGAACTTATGAGAACTTGTCCCCCAAGGCCAAATATAATGGACATTGAATCATGGCTAGTAAGTAGTTGAATCTTCATATGAGATATTTGATGTTCTTCTATTTTTCCTTGTGCCTCATGACTTTCATATTGAATCCTTGCAAATTGTGGAAGCTCGAGGCACTTCTCTCGCGTTGTCTTCCATGGCTTATAGAAATGATGAAAAAGCTTCAAATGCATCAACAATTAATCAAATCAAATTATTTGAGATTTTAATAGATATTCACAAAAAAAAAAACAAATTATTTTCCCAAAGGTATCACAAGAAGATCCAAACCTCTAGGTCAAGGGTTTTACATATTTCATAAAACTCTTTAATAGTCTCTCAGCTTAAAAACGTGGGGATAACTTACAAATATATTGTACCATTAGACAACCAAAGAAAACTCTCTTTAAAAATTAAACTTATCAAAGATAGAAGAAAAATATATCTTTGGGATGCTTGTCTAGATCCACATAATATCACATGGGTCATTGTAGCAACAGTCTCAAACTATTAAAAAATAGGCTCTATGAGTATTTAACTTCATCAAATCTCGTCTTGTTTAAAACACACTAATATCATTGTCTTGTCTAAACCAAACTAATATCTTTGCTTCCTCAAGGATGCACTATTTATAAAAATGTTTGACCGAGACTAACACTTAAAAATAAAAATATATAGAATCAGTACCCATAAAAAAATTGACTACAAAAGTTTAAATTCTACGAACTTATTATGTGCTCGATTAACTCTCAAAGATCTCTATACTACAATGGTATTCTAATTTGTGAAAGATTATTTTGCAAGATTTAGTCTGTCATTCCTCTTTTTTACCATATTACTTAAAGCTTAGCTTGAACAATTTAGCCTGTCATTCATTATTTTAATCCACATTGTTATGCATGTGAGAGTAGGCATTTTTGGTGATTTTCCTATAACTTTATCCAGATATTCTATGAGAACCAATCTCCCAATAATTGTGTCCCTTGTTCTCGGTTTATTCTTTCAATCATTTCGTTAAAATTAAAATTAGAAAAAAAAAGGTAAATAAATATACAAATAGATAGAACAAGCATAAAAGGAGACATGGTAAATGTTGAGAGATTTAAGGTTTCCTAAAGTTATTCTCATACGTATTTCAAAGTCGTTGATCTTTATTAACCTAAGGATAAAACAAAAGTAACTTGAATTATGGAATTGTTTTATACTATCGAGTAGAGGACATCTAAAGATTCAACAAGATATCTGGATGAAACCAACGAAGAAATTACAATACATAATCTAGGCAATCAAAGCTCACCAATAGTTGGAATAAAAGTCTATACACTGAAACTTAGAAGTTAAAGGCTGTGTATAGTATGACCTTGATCAATAGATGGATTAAGGTTATATGCTTGAACTTTTGGCTCAAGGTGTAAGGGATCGAAGAGTAAGGTTGTCGATCAAAATCGCTCATAAGTTCTTTGATCTTCAACACATGTTGGGTTGCGACAAAGCAAGTAATACCCTTGATTGGCTTCTCAACAAGTTGAACACCGCCATTAAAGAGCCAATGGAAATGAAGCAGCTTCACAGCTGCAGTGGAGTTCTTGCCAAGAGTTTTACTTCTACTTCCGAATGTGATGTAGCTTCAAGAACCATTGAAGCTGCTAAGAATGGAGATTCTCATGAACAAGTTCATGGAAGGTGAAGAGAGGGAGCATTACAGTTTGTTATAAACTTTTAAAAAATTCTTAAAACCCACCTTAAGTTTTTAAAAAATATCATAATCCCCTTTATGTTTTCAAGAAATTTTGCGTATGGTGTTTTATAGTGTATTTAAAAGCTTAATCGTTTGATTAAATGGTGAATGTAACAAATGAGTTTTATGATCAAAGAAAAAAAAGTAAAATTATTGTAAAATTGGGTTTCAAACACAACTTATATTATGTTTATTATGTAACTTTGTGAAATTATTATTTGCCATCGCAATTTATTTTTAGTCATTGCATAATCTATACTACTTTAAAATATTAGCATATCTGAAAAACTTATTTTTTCCACTTCTACCCTCCAAAATCACAACTATTTCATTCTTATCCCTGAACATCAAGGCCTAACATTAAACCCCATGTGAACTAATCCCAATTTACTGCCGTTACAACCCTTGCCCGCCCTCCCCCTCTCTTGCGTACAGAATCGATTGAATTGCAGCAAAAATGGTGGACTTTGCTCGGGTGCAGAAAGAGCTCCAAGAGTGTAACAAGGACATAGAAGTGTCAGTCATTAGCATAAACCCTAAAAGCGACAGTCTCACTTAGTTGATTGAATCAATCCCTGGCCCTCTTGGCACTCCCTATAAAGGTAGCACTTTCGCAATCGATATCTTGATCTCTATCAAAGTCTGAGGTATTATCATTTGACCATCACATAGCAATCTGATCTTGCTGCCTTATATTTTTTTTCCGCAGACATCTTCTAATTCGGAGGTTCTCAGCTTGGGCTTTTCACATTCTTGAATGATGCGTATAGGTTTGATTAATACAGATATTGAACCGTTTGATCTTCTTGATCTCTATCAAAGTGTGAGGTATTATCGTTTGATCAACACATTGCAATCTTCCTTTCCATGATTTTTATTTTCTTTTTGGGGAACCAACAACTTGGGCGGTAATTCAATCTCTCTGCATGTTGGATTGTGTTTTTGCAAATGTCATATTATTCTATGATTTTTAGTCTTGGGCTTTGCATATTCTTGAATGAGATGCTTATGGATTTGAACAATACAAACTAAACTTGACCCCTTCAATCTTTTTGATCTGTATCAAGGTATGGTGATTATCGTTTGACCATTACATAGCAATCTTTCTTTCCTTTATTTTTTTCCTGTTTGGGGAACCAACAATTTGGAAGTAATCCGATCTTTCTGCAAGTTGATTTGTATTTTTCAGATATCTTATGATTCTAAGTTTTTCAGGCTTGGGTTTTGCATATTCTTAAATGAGATGCATATGGTTTTGCAAAATACAAATCTTGATCCCTTCAAGTTTTTTAGATCACTACCAAGATATGGTGATTATCACTTGGCCATCACATAGCAATCTTTCTTTCTTTTTTTTTGTTTAACTTTCTTTGCAGGGACGTAACAATTTGGAACTAATCCCAATCCCATCCATCTGCCTGTTGATTTGTTTTTTAGCATATATCTTCTGATAAAGTTTTCGGTCTTGGGCTTTGCATATTCTTGAATGAGATGCATATGAGTTTGAACAATACGAATCTTGATCCCTTTAAGCTTCTTGACTTGCATCAAAACACAAGATGTTATTGTTTGAACATCACATAGCAATCTTTGTTATCTTCCCTTTTTTTGTTTTATTTTTAGGTTATTTTTCTTTTATAATCACGCATTCTAAAATCTTAACTATTGAGGCAACCTTTTGGTGTGCCCTTCTGTGGGTTTGGGCTTTTAGACCACACCACAATTTCTGCTTATTTATTCTATGCTTTTTAAAGGTAGGTATCTTTTTTATGTCCGTTATGGGGAAACCTGATATTGTGACGTTAGGACTTATTTGGCTTAGTTGTTTAGGAAATAAAGAAATTTATAACGGATTTGGGTTTTGGAGTGTTAAGTTATATATATTTTTTTTTTTTGTCTATAATTCTCTCTCAATATAAATGTACACAATAAACATACATGTAGATATGTGTACATTTAATACATTGAATACTCTCTGTGATGTTTCATCTTATCAATGTAGAATACGTGCATTCAGTCCGTTATTTGTTTTTGGGGCTAAACAATATTAGTTTTGGAATGAATGTTTGTTAGGTGAGTTTGTATATATTGCCTCTTAATCTTAGGGAAAGAAATGCATTCAGCAAGGTGTTGGTTTCAAAGTCATGATCCTTGAGATCGTTTGAGGTCATCAACCAAGAAGAAGGATCCCATGGCTTATGAAAGAGAAGAGCCAAAACCATTGTCAGATGAAGAATCCTATAATATTACGAAACAGAAGATTATAGCAGCAAAGTAGTATATGCAAAACCATTACAAAGAGCAAGTGAAGAACTTACGTAAGAGGAAAGAGCATCATGGTATGTGTGTATGGGATCATCTAGCAGAATTTTGTTGGTAGGATGGTAGAGTTAGACGGTAATTCTTTCACAATGAAAAAATGTGATTTTGCCTTTTGGTTTTTTTCAAATAGTCAAAATTTACAGGAGATGAAGTTGGCTGATGCTAATGTCTCAAAGGAAGATCAAAAAAATCTATTAAAATTGTTAGAGAAGAAAGAAGCTAAACATGTACATTTCAAAGGGGCAAAATGGGTGTTGATTAATTTGACTTACAGACAATGGAAGGAAAAGGTGTATTTGGCAAGGTAAACATCTTCATCTTTACTGTATTATATGATGCTTGTTTTGCTCTTGTGTTTTAGTATTCATTTGTTTTAATGTATTAATTTACAATTTTGCATTGACCTTTTTAGCAATTAGTAAATCCTTGTGAATTTGTTTAGGGTTTTTTTTTGGGTAAGTAGAAGTGTAATATTAGTACTATTTTTTTTTTGTTGGTTTTTCCCCTTTTTAGTATTTGAGCTGTACTTTTCAAAAAAATTTGGATTAAATTTTGTGAGTTATACAAGCATAGCACTCCAGATGGGGCTCCAATCATTGACGTTCTCAACTTCACCAATGAAGAATTCAAAGTCCCTTCCCAGAAAAGTGCTATAATCACCGCCTCTGTCCTTTTCTTCGATCTGAATTTTAATATGTATTTTCATTTTGGTTACTATTTGAAATTATTTGCTTTTGTTTTATGCGGTTTATTGTGACTTGATGTATCTTAACTGTAATGTTGTTAATGGCAATCAAGTCCCTCTTTTTATATAAATTTTTGTGTAACTCTATCAATGAATTTTGCATATAAATTTATTCAAATTGTATTATGTTCGATGCATTAGTATTTTGGGATGAATATTTGGGGCAATGTTGTGTGTTGGAGGAAGAATTTTTTATTCTTAAGTATTGGGTTTTGAAATTTCCCATCCTTATGTGGAATTGAAAAAAAAAAAGCAAAAGGGAAAGGGTGGCAGGGTAAGCATCCAGGTTTTGGCAATGTAGTTTTTTGCTCATTGAAGCTTGATTGAATAGAGTTAAATGTCAATTGGGGAAAAGAATTAAAAGAAGCAGTTGGCTGGATTATTTGATAAACAAATGAGTTATGTTTAGTGCGAGTATGGTTCAAATTAATGGAAAAATAAAATATTTTTCAGGTTATAATATGTCCTGTAATTTGTTTAAGACTCCCTCCATCTTTCTCTCTCTCTCTCTCTCTCTCTCTCTCTTTCTCATATGCTTTGTGAATACAAACATGCAATATGTCGTTTACTTTATTTTTGGATCTGTATGAGTTCACATTATTAATGATTTTCAATTTTTTTGCAGTCATGGCAAGTGCCACACCAGAGGGATCTCAGTTTGAAGTTCATCAATTTGATAGCAAAATGAATGAGTTGTAAGAACTTTTCTCTAGCATTAGTTAACTGCTTTTCAAAACCCTTCATTCAGGCATTGTTTATAATGAGAGATTTCAAGGGTTTCTACTCATGTTTTTTGCTCATAAACAAACACACACTCACCCTTTTTTCACCTTCCCCTCTCCCTCTTTCTCTCTTTAAGGCATTGGAGAAATTGCTTGTTCTAATGTGAAATGAAATTGCAAACATTCAATTGCAAGGAAATGGACAAGTTTTTTTTTTGTAGCAACACAATTTGTATGTGCACAATATGAAATCACAAATTAGGTTTGTTTTATTTCAATTTCATGCTTGTTCATAACAAATATGTTATCTTGCAATTATGTGGTGTATGAGCACATGAAAACAATTATGGGATTGTTGACTTGATTGGGTCCAATTTCTTGTCATTTATTTGATAGAAAAATAGATTTAGAGCTTGATAAAATGGTATATCTTGATGTGTTTTATAATTCCTAATTGCAATAACAAATTGTAAGAGTGCTAAAATGTTGTAGGTTAGTGAAGTTCATAGTATAATACTAAACAAGCTAGGTGAAATTATGTTTGGTTCTTATCAGACTTTCTAGAAAGTGGTTCTTATCAAGCTTTAGCTAAACTAATGTACATATATATTACATTGAAGCTTGGAGAAACCAAAGGGTTGTATATCAACCATTCAAGCTAGTGCTTTGATCAAAAAAATCGTATGGTAGTACAAAACTTAGTTGTGATCATTTGAACTGCTATAAGTTGGGGATCGAGATGAGGTTAGAATTGAACCTACAACCCCACCTACTCAAATAGTATTTATAGAGTAAGAAGTATACATAGCATAAAACCTTTATTTGGTTCTAAGACAGAGTAATGGAGATGAAGAAAATATGGTCAAGTATATCATTTCTCTTGTCCAGAGACCATTAATAGGAGAACCATGTAGGTTTCAGTTCCTCTTTTTTGCATCCAAAGATTTTTTTCCCTTGCCTATTTTTCCAAGAACGAAACATTGGGTTTATGAGGTATGAGTTTTGTCCTTGCTTCTAATAAATATTGTCGACCACCTATTCATTAATTGAAAATTGAGATAAGTTTTTTCTACATTGATGCCTTGTTTATCCCCGCTTACAAGTTACAATGAGTTGTTCATTTTCACTGTCTTTGTTTGCATGTCTACATGAAGACATATTAGCTTTATTGGGATGCTTTATTAATCTGTTTCATAGTTTTGATACTTGGGTTTACCTTTTTACCTTTATTTTCATGCTTGCATTTTAGATACACCCAAGAGAAGAAAGAACATGTGAAAAACAATAAAAATTTTGAATGTTATAAGAATGCACAGTTTTGAACAATACAACTTAGCTGCTTTATACTTTCTTTTGTGGAAGATGATTTAAATTGTTCTACCCAGACATTGTTATATTTGAGTTAAGTTTTGTGACAATAACCTTTGTAGTTGTTGGCCCGTAGAAAGAGAGGGGATTGAAGAACATTATGTTTAGACATTATGCATGTTGAACATGGATGTCTGCTTTTTGTTAATATGAATACTTTATCTATATTGATTGCAAGTGATATTCACATTGATACTAACATTATTCTGGAAATTTAGCTTTATTGTTGTTTTCTTGTTTGAATTTTTAGTTAATTAGAACTTCTATAATGATGGTATGAAGTTCTTTTCATGCTTGTTTTACTAATCACAGATTAAGCCCATTTTTAAGAAGAAAAAAGGAAAATATTTTTGGATGCAACAATAAGATAAGCAAATAACATTTGCCATCATGCTATAGTTGTTGATGAATTTCTACACTCTCCTATCCCAGGTTTTTGTCCTCGGGGAGGGGGCACCCAAATGACAATTTTTCTTCTTCTTTTTTTTTTGGTATGTGGGAAATAGTCATATTAGGGAAAGAAAAATTCAAGTTCCAATTCCTTCTTTGGAAGGGGGGACCTTGATGGTATTTTTTGATAGGAAAACAGTTAACTGGGGACAAAAAATTCAAGTTTTAAATCTTTCTAGATCTTTTAGTTAGTTCTTTTCTTAAGCATTGGGTAAAAGCAAAGTAGGGTATCCTTTTTAATATGACTATCATTATCCACTCTGTATGAACTTACATTGTGTAGAATATAATTAGGACAATTGGAATAATAGATTGATTTTTTATTTACCTTAATTAGGAATTTACATTATATAGAGGTATGTGCAAGGATAAAAAAAAAATTCAAAACGGCCAACACATGTTTATCTTCAAGGACGCCGAAACGAATAAGTGATTGAATAACATTCCAATATTTTGAGGTGTTTTGGAATATGCTGACATATTTTTGCACATTTCTAATAATAATTTGGACTATCTTGAGGTGTTTTAATATATTTCGATATATGTTTTGGAATTTTTTTTAAACTAAATTTTAATTTTTTTTTATTTTTTTCATTCAGTTTTTGAAACATTTTTACTTTGTAGGTGACATAAACAAATGCACCAAAATAAAATTTTGATATTTGGGTATGTGCCAGTGGAGAATTTTATTTGCATCCTATGCTTACATTTTACTTTGGCTCAAAATATGTGGTTTATTTTGAATAGATGACTTTGAATATAATGTTATGCTCGAGATACATTAAAATTTAAAAGTGGAATAGTTACTATATTGATTTAGGAGCAAAAAAGACTTAATCATGTGACAAATAAGATTTATAGAAGTAAAATTTAGTTTCTTAAACAAATGAATATTTGTTGTAGCAAATCATAGGTTTGTATATAAGAAGGTAGACTATCATGTGTACTAAGCACTCTTCTATCTCCTTCTTTTTGTTTCAATTTTTGTCATTTAATAAACACTACATCTTCAAACACATATTCCTTTGTCTTTTTTTTTTTTTTTGCTCAAATACTCACATTCTGAACAAAAAATTTAAAACTAAAAATTGAAATTACAATTCGAATTGATCCACGTGCAACTCAAGTGTGCACCAACTAATATTATAAATGTGAGAATAAATCGGCGGTAACATTGTCGCGAACCAATTTTAATGATGGTATGTGAAAATAAAAATTTTAATCTTACGACCCTATTTTCTTCATGTGAACTAAAATTTTTTTTTAGGTACAATGCTTTCAGATTGTCAACAAGGATCAATTGTAAAAATACCTATTAATAAGACTTCCAGTATGCTCTCCGGAGGTGGCAACTTGACAATCTTTGAACCCTGTTAGATACAACAGTTGGCCTATTTTAATAAGCGTAAAAAAATGAATTCCACTAATCACCTAAATTTGATAAATGCTAGCATACACTAAAATTTCAATCACAAACAAAGATTGTATCAAATCATGGGCTACAAAACATAGTGGCATAACATATATTTTGTTTGTGATTTACCTCACCGTAATGATAATTTGGACCAAGAAGCTGAGTAGAATAGAATGTTATTATCCGAAGAATTTGACAAGCCTGCAGCAAACAAACATGTTTGATTTAAGTTGTTAAACATTGGGAAAAATATTGTGACCAGGCAGTGCTTGGAAAATGTGATTCAATATGCAATAGTGAACTTGCTGGTGTTCCAGCACTAGAATTAGAGTGTTGCAAAACCCATAGTTACATGGCTACTTTCAAGGTGTTTCCAACGTCAATCACGAATCGGTACCTAACATCAGCTTTCTCAAGAGGATCCATGGCAGTCTTTACGTAGTCCATTGGTATAACCTCAACGTCTGCTCTTATGTTGTGTTTTGATGCAAAATCAACCATTTCTTGTGTCTCCTTCATCCCTCCAATGGTACTCCCAGCCACTATCTTCTTCCCTATCACATCCATACTCCCAGTTAGCTTCAAATGTTCAAATGTTTAACAAAAGTAGACTACTTGGACAAATAGAGAACATGAATAGTAATGGCTATGGATGCAATTACAAAGCTATGTTAAACCCTATCATGTTTACTACATCTTTAAACATAATTAATTGGGAGATCAGGATATTTACCCATAAGCAAATGAAAGACTGGTTGTTCAAGTGGCTTGTTTGGTGCTCCAACCAAGACAACTTTTCCATGTGACTTCAACAGACCAATCAATGGAACGAAAGGATGATCAGCAGAGACTGTGTCTATGATAACATCCAATGTGCCCATGGCAACCAACACAAATAAAATATATTAATATTAGAATAGGGACAGTCAAGATCAAGAATCATCACAAAGATGACTGCTATTAGCATATCAACAAAATGTAGATACCTGCATTTGATCTTGGTCTTGACTGACCAAAAATGAATCAGCACTCAGATGCTCAATAGCTTCCTTCTTGTTAGGGGATGTACTAATCACTATCACCTTGGCTCCAAAAGCTTTAGCAAACTTCACAGCTACATGGCCTAGCCAACCTAGACCAACTAGAACCAAAATTTATACCAAGCTTTTCAAATCCAAAATATTTCAACGGGTTGTAAATAGTGATCCCAACACATAGAAAAGGAGCACCAAAATTGAGAGGCTCAGGCCAACGAATAATGAAGTGTTGGTCGTAAACCATAATACCAGAATAACCCCCTTATGTCATGGTTCCATCATAGTAGATGGACTTGTAAGTAAGCAGCATTTTGGGACAATAATTCTCAAGATCATTAGCACAATTGTTTCATGAGAGACACAACCCAACCATGCACCCCACACCAACTTTGTCTCCAACTTTTAACTTTTTCACCTTGCCACCCACTTCGATCACTACGCCCACAATCTCATACCTGCATCAATTCAAGATTGGCATGTAAATCGAAGTGATCTATTAAGAGGTTAACATACTCATCAATGCTAATGTAATTAGAAGATAAAAGCATTGACATCGTCATGTAAACTATGAGAAGACGAGGGATAAAGTTTATTAAGGAGTGTGATATTTTAGGTAGTTTAGTTGCAAAAGCACTTGTAAAAGCAAAGTTTATTTCCTTGATTCATGTTTATTGAGAGCACTTAATTGTCATGTATATTCTTCACAAGACTTGTTGTGTCCAAATCTAAGCGTCGTGAAGTATTACTAACCCTATACACACCACCTCATGACTAATTGACTAATCATGTCAGTGAAAACTAATATACCTTAGTTCAAAAAAAGAACTTTAATATTTCGTTCTATTTTCTTGAATTTGTAGCCATATCATTCTTACATCTTGATAGATGAGTCATCACTGACTATTTTATTTCGATATTTTTCTCTATTAAAATATAATGTATCTTAGATTATATCACACTCCTACAAAAAATCTAACTGTTTTTTAAAATATCAACAAAATATAAAATAAATAGAACAAGGAGGTGGTCACCCAAAACCTCCATGAATGACTCGTGTAAAAGGTTGTACTTCCTCTCTCGTTTCTCCTACCTTATTTGAGGTGTTACATTTCCAATGAATTTTGAAGATTTATCTATTTTTTTCTCTTCTCACCATGCTAAATAAAATATTAATGCCCAAGTTCCATAAATGCACAAATCAATTATAGCTTCAAAAACTAAGAGAGGAAAAATGAAATTGAGAGAGAGAATGAGAGGGAATATTGAATGGGTCATTACCCAGGTACCATAGGATAATTGGACCTGCTCCACTCATTCCTGACACTATGAAGGTATGAATGGCATATCCCACGGTACAACACTTTGAATCTCACGTCTTCTTCCCCCGTTTCCTTGCAACACTAACCATTCGCGACTCCCAAAAATTATATCCATCAAATACACGCAATGCACAAATAATTTTTAGATATATGAACAATGTGTTATTGAATCAAACAAATAAAAGAAAGAAACGAACATTGTACCTTTTCGGAAGGAGACAAATCAAGTATGCATTTGTTTGTGAATTTGCAAGAAAGAGACAACTTTGAGAAAGGAAATAGGAAGAGAGAGAGACAGGGACAGAAAGTACGAAGAGAGGGTGAGTGGGTAACGGATGAGAAATATTGGACATTAACTCTGAAGTATAAGCATGATATAATTATAGTGTTAGAGGCTCAAGTCGGAAAAAATATTTTTTTATATATGTTGGTATTTTAAAGTAGTATGTATATATATATATATATATATATGAGAGTTCTAACAAAACAAAAACTAAAAATTTAGGAAACTAAAAACCCATAATAAATCTACTCTATGTTTTTAGGGATATGTTTCAAAAATGTTTGGAAACTTTTGAAATTTGACAATTAAAATTGAGGAATTTAAATTATTTTATCTTAGAAAATAATAAAATTAAAGAATTTTGATTTTAGATTTAATTTGGTGATGTATATATGTATAATTCTTAAACCCTAATTTCTATTACTCTTACATTGTTTTGATTCACTATATTGATACATTTTACTTTTATAAAACCCTTTAAATTTAACGTAAAATCAAAATTATTTGATTTTAGTATTTTCTAAGATAAGATAATTGAAATTCCTTAATTTTAGTTTTCAAATTTCAAAAGTTTCCAAAAATTTTGAAACACATCCCTAAAAAATGGAGAAGATTTATTACGATTTTTGATTTTTCTAAATTTTAGATTCTGTTTTAGTAAAACTCCTACATATATATAATATTATAAAAAAATAAGAAATTAGTGACCTAATATTAAAAGTTGTGTACTTTTTGACAATTAAATTTAATTTTGTGTACCTCCTTAAATTTTCCCTTTTTAATGAATTAATATATTAAATGGAAGGATTGGGTTGAAAATTGATTAAAATTTTAAGGATGTAATTATTTAAATTAAAATTTTAGAGACCACATAGAAATAGTGTGCATAGTTTAAGGATATAAATTATAAATTATCCTAATATTTTTGTTCTTTTCTCTAGGGTTTATGTTTTTTCTTCTAAATTTGTAAGAGCAATATCATATGGACATAATTTGGGAATATAATTTGATACGGATTAAAAAATTTTGTAACATAATGGATGTATTGGCTATCCTAATCCTATCCTGACTGACCTAACCTATCAGGATCTAGATCAGCCAAAGCACGGGTCAAC
This sequence comes from Ilex paraguariensis, assembly GCA_963454935.2. Classification (NCBI taxonomy): domain Eukaryota; kingdom Viridiplantae; phylum Streptophyta; class Magnoliopsida; order Aquifoliales; family Aquifoliaceae; genus Ilex; species Ilex paraguariensis. The sequence goes on along the minus strand of CAUOFW020001474.1, from coordinate 56,335 downwards.
TCAACATCATAGCTAGCGAATTGAGACTCTAATGGGCAAAAATTTCCTCTATGATCCTAACAAACTAGAGGGTCATACCATCATTGCTTAAGTACTATACTATCCTAGTATATAAATAGAGAGACCCTTGTCTTGCCAATATATATGCAATAATAATCTGATAAGGGTAAACATCTTCTTCCCTAAGTAATACAAATCAAAGGAGTAAGAGACTCTATTATAGTGAATTAATCTAGCTCTACATCTTGGTAAACCATTTATCCCCTTGTGTTCTTGCTTACTGTTATTCCATACATACACACGCACAACTCATTCATAATTATCAGAATTCACGTAGCTCCTACTTTCAAACTTCTTGATTTCATACACCCTAAATGTTATAAAATAGTTGTAATGTGGCCCTCGCACTAATTTCTATTGTCATTTTCTACACACTTGCAATACAAATATAGATATATATGTGTGTGTGTGTGTGTGTGTGTAGTTGCTTGCACATACCAAGGTATCTTGATTCCAACTGTGTTATTATAATGAAGTTATGAGTTGTAGGGTCATACAATAACCCTAATAGTTGGTTTATATGCAAAAAATCTATTTTGATAATGTACCCTAATAGTTGGTTTATATGCAGAAAACCTATTTTGATAATGTTACAAATCTTTCTCAATATAATCCTCTTTAAAATGACTTTTGACCATAGTTATCAAAATCGTACGATTTGGTTCGACACAGGTACAAAATGATTTGTATCTTATATGATAATCGTTTTAGAATTGAATCGCACCTGAATCGTATAATTAATATGATTCGATTCATATCTCACGAATCATACGATTAAATCATTTTTTTTAAAAACTAAATTTTTTGCAAAACGATGTCGGTTTGTCTGCTAACCAGTAATATGATATCATTTTATTTACAAAGGAACTCACACCCTAATAAAAACTCAACTCCTTTACTCATTCTCTCTCTGACGTTGTTTAAAGCTCATTTTGCGTTGCCTAAAACTAAAGGTCACGACTAACGCTCTTGCATCATCGGTTGATTTTTGCTCAAAATTTGTTTCTGGATAGTTTGTTAGATTCTAATTTTTTTTTTCAAAATGTTAGCCTGTATGTTTTCTCCCAATCAATTTTTTTTGTTTTTTGTTTTTTATTTATGTTTGTAACTTAATCTATAGTGGATGTCACTATTTTGATTCTTGAATAGCCATGGTTCTTTAATGATTTTTTTTTTCAAGTTGTTGAATTTGAAAATGGTTAAGCAAAAGATGAAAATAAAGCAAAAGGCTAGCATCTTTCCATTTAGACGATGTGATTATGTCAATTGATTATTTTTAGAATACAATAATGTTCAATATTCAATATTTTATTTATTTTCAATGTGTAGTATTATTTTTTATTTTTGTTCAAATTTTGTGTACAATCTTACCATTCACGATTTGATACGATTCACAATTTTTAAATTTAAAATTACAATTCACGATACGAATCACAATTTAGCAACTATACTTTTGACTTCAATTAAAGCATCTTAGATGTTTTGAATAAATACACAAGGTTCGCTACTAGACAATCTAACCCCTTAAATGAGATTGATTTTCCGATAGATGCACTTATATATAATCGATCCCGTTAAATTTTTAAACATTTTATTTAAAGTGACTTTGCTTAGAGTTCTATTTGCCATTAGGGGCAGAGCTAGGAATTGGCCTAGGGAGAGAGACAAAATGTAACTAGAAAAAATTGACTAGCTAATACAAAACAAATAAATAATAAGTTCAAATACTGAAAAAGTATATTAAAACAACTAAACCAGTTTTTATTTAGCCTAAATAAAATCTGAATAAAAAATAAGACTAAATACTTGTGAGTTGTAATTGAAGTAAAAACTATATATTTGAGTCGTAATTTAATGTTGAATGAATTGTAATTAATGTGTAATTATAAATTTCAATACTTGAGAGGCGTAAAGGCATCCATTGCCGATCATCACCCACTTGGCGAGCCTTTATCGACACTCACCTGGGCATGCCGTTGTCGATTGGGATTTGTTTGGGCAGGTGCTTGCCAGTCGACACTTGCTTGGGCAAGTCTCTGCCGGTCGGAGCTTGCCTAGGGGAAGTCCTCGCTTGTCCACACTTGGTACCTGAAAGCCACTATGGGTTAGCCACCTAACTCCCAAGTAAGTTACTATGTGCTCTCGCATTCTCTTGCATCTACATATGGCAAAAAATGTCATATTCTAACACAGTCCGATCGAGGAACAAGAGTTCTAGGCAAACACTACTCCGAGTATTAAGGAGCAAGTGATAAGATCAATAATACCTCTTGGCAAGTACATCCTTACCTTTACCTAGGGCATGTTTGTTTTGAGTATTGCTATGCATGGGATTAAGAAATGTATTTCTTACATTTTCAATACCAATGGAAATTAGTACTGGTAATAAAAATTATTTCAATCTCCTCCCATATTTGTTAGTTCAATAGGTACTATGGTAAGCCCCACAAACAACTATCTATTCTATCATATCTCATAACAAATATACAATTTTACCCCTAACATCATTCATTTCATTACTCCGTTTGTGTATCACTTTTACACTATGTTTGGTTTAATACTTGGTATGGCAATCCATACCCAAAAATAGCAGGATCGTGTAAAAAATCCACATGAAAATTCAAGAGTCATTTACACACATTTTTCAATGAGGAAAAAAAAATTAAAAATTTCATAAAGTAACCGTTGGGAACATCCCCAAAATTGGCTAGGCATAGCCATATTAAAAATTAACTACACAACCATTGCAAATTATCCATCAGTGTTGAGAAGACAGTGTAGGTGTCGAAAACGTTGCGCAACGAATCTCTGTGAAATTGGAAAAAAAAAATTGGTGTTCAAAAAAAATTATATGTCTGGAAGACAACACACATATGTTTCAGATAAATGAACCAAATTTAAAAAAAAATCCAATCCCAAATAGAAAAAACCAACACCAGAAGCGTAAACATACATAAAAAAAAATAGTAAATACCATTGTGCAACATCAAATTTCCACCACAGTAACATACAAAAATAGAAGTTTGTTACAGCCCATAAATTTGTAACTGTTAATGCATCCAATAAAACAAACATGTAAAAGATATTACAATCAAACAAGTGGCAGTTTCCCCTTTTTAAAAACTCTCATATGCAAAAGCCAAACTAGTACATATATAATTTGTAAAAAATGCATTGATTGTTGATGGGGGGATATTGGTTTCTGGAGCTATTGTTGATGATCGGCATCATTCTACCAAGCTATTGTACCAAAAATTGTAGAAGAAGAGACAAAGAAGAGGAAAATAAGTTTGAAAAAATTATTTCATGGGGCTTATGGATCTATGTTTGCTGGGGGGGGTCTAGGTATTAGGGTTTGTTGGGCGATGTAGGTATATGAATTGGAAAATCAAAATTTTTTGTGTATAAATCAATCACTGTCGTTGACGGCTTAAGATGGGTTTGTGATTTGGGTGAGAAATGAGGAGAGCATAAGGTGAGAGATGTTCCCTGGAGGTAGAACTAGAGCCGGCAATGGAGACATCTTCGTCTTCTTCAGCAAAGCCAAGTATAGAGACGTTATTTCAAGGCTAAGGCAAAGTTTGAAGGGTAAAGCAGTAAATTACTCACCTTATACCATTTGTGGCCAAAACCCGAAAAGTAATACCACCTCCCAGGTGGTATTATACAAAGTCATGTAGATGGGTTTCAATGCGATCCAAAAATAGTACTACATGAAAAAAGACAAACAAAAAAGATATTATTGGGCCCCACGAACTATTTTTCCTAATCCCACCCTCTTATACTACCATTATACTTCAGACAAACATGCCCCTAGAGTCCTATACTACGCCAAACAAATAAGAGCTAATGATAATGACTCTAGGAGTAAGAGTCGTCATCTAAATCTACCCTAAATATCTAGGAATTGGTGATGGAGTCCATCTTATCACAACCTAGAGTTTCGGTTCCTTTAGGATACAACTTCCTACCATTATAAATAAAGGCCTCTACGCACTGGGTAGATGAGGGAATCATAGTCTATTCATTCTATACTTTTCTTCGACTTATGATCTGACTTAAGCATCAAATTTCCTTTGTCTGCCTTCGATCATCGGTTCACCTAGGTTTTCTCTTATGTTACAGATTAATCAAATTTTTTTTCATCGTCATCTTCATCCGTACGAGGTAATGACTTCTGATACGGAATTTTTCCCTCACAATTGACGTCATCTGTGTAACCCAGAAGCTTTGAGTCATGTCAAGCGAAAAGAAGCCACGACCCAAAAATGAGACACATAATACCTTTACTCTCTCCAATTTTAAAAGACCCTTTAGTCACTTTAAGCCAACCTCCATGGTTACACCTCAAGCCATCCCTCGTAGTTGCCCCTCAAGTTAACCCCTCGTGATTGCACCTCCAATCAACAGTCATGATTGCACCTTAAGCCAACGCTCGTGGTTATATATCCAACCAACCTCCTGGTTGCACCTCAAGCCAACTTCTGTGGTTGCACATCAAACCAACCCCCATGGTTGCACCTCAAGCCAACCTCTATGGTTGCACTTCTAGCCAACCTTCATGGTTGCACCTCTAACCAACCCTTGTGGTTGCACCTCCAACCAACCCTCATGTTGTACCTCAAGCCAACCATCGTGGTTGCACTTCGAGTCATCCACCGTGGTTGCACTTCGAGCCAACCCAATCCCCATGGTTGTACCTCAAGCTAACCGTCATGGTTGCCCCTCAAGGCTACTTAGCCTCCATACAACCTTCATAGTTGCCCTTTAGGCTACTTCGTCTTCATGCGACCTCTAAGGTTGCACCTCAAGGCTACTTCATCTCTAGCAAACTTCTATGGTTGTACCTCAAACCAACCTCTGTTGTTGCCCCTCGAGGTTACTTGACTTCTATGTGACCTATAAAGTTGCACTTCAAGGCTAATTCGCCTCCATGTAACTTCTAAGATTACCCTCTAAGCTAGTCAGCCTTCGACAGATGATTAACAACTTCTATGATTGCTCAGTAGGCTACTTAGCATTTCTTAAGGATTTGCTCCCTTCAAGTATCAAACACCTCAACTCGTGATGGCCTTCTCCCTTCGGTCAGAACGGGCCGCACATGTGTTAGAAAGACTCAAACTACCATCACTAAGGAACTTCTACATGATCTCAAGAATTAGGAAGTCATTTTTCAGGCCATGAAAACATCCTCCCAAACTAGATATGACTCATCAATCTCAGCTTGACTCTCGAGGAACTCTTATTGCTCAACTAGCTCATGAGCAAAGTAAGTCAGTCCCCTGTACAAACAACAATGAATGTTTCTCCTTTTCTTATATCAGCCAAGCTTCAACCTATGAACTAAGTGAAGGAATACAAATGTAAGTAAGTAAAGGGAAAAAGAGAGAGAAAAGACTTAAAACCCTAATCCTTTAGGCAATAAAGGCCCAAAAAAAAATAATCTAAGTCCTTCCAAAATATACTTCAATTAATTCCATTCGTTAACTGAGGTATGTGGGGTAATTGAGATGTGTAAAGGCATCCATTGCCTGCGGGTACCCACCTGGTGAACCTTCTGCCAGTCGACATTCACCCAGGCAAGCTGTTGTTGATCAGCATTTGCTTAGGCCGGTGTCTACCAGTCAACACTTGCATGGGCATGTCTCTATCAGTCGGCGCTTGCCTAGGGGTGTTGAGTTTCTTTTGTGGAGTCTAGTTTGTGTGTGATCCAGATGATGACCCAACTTGAAATAATGTTGCATGATTTTTTATGAAAATTTTTGAAGCTTAGTCCATAGAACGGATTTTTTGGGCCTGTTTTGTAGCCCTGTGTGTAGGAAATATATAAACTGTTATTCGGTGATTAGGGTTTTGGATTGATTCTATACGACCGCTGCTCTCTCTGTATTCTTTCTTGAGAATAGTGAAATCTCTACTGCTTCGTGGATGTAGGCAAATTATCGAACCACGTAAATTATTTATTGTGTGATTGTTTAGATTGCATTCTTATCGTTATTTTCCTTAATTTTACTTTATTGTCATCGTTTGATTTCACAATAATTGGTCTCAGAGCCAGGTTCGGGTCTAAAATAAACAATGGCCGGAGAAAAAGTGAAGACATATGGGATTGAAAAGTTCGATGACACAAATTACGAGTACTTGAGGATGTAGATAGAGGACCACCTCTATGGGAAGAAACTTCATTTTCCACTGTTGGGGACGAAGCCCAACCCAAGTTGCACCCTAATCTTTGAGAGAAAAACAGTCCCCCTTGTGTTTAGTGTGGTGTGCTTTAGTGGAAAGGTTTGAAGTTGAGGCATGTTATCTGCAATTACCACTAAACACGGGGGGACTGTTTGTAATTAACCCATTTTAAAATCCCCCCTCTGTGCTGTACAAGTAACATGTCGAGCGAACCAGACATACAGAGAGTTCGGGAGAGACACAGAAAAATCTGGAGATCTGTCTTCCGATCATCTTTTCTCTCCGAATTAGTATAAGTAATGGCGGACGAACCATCACTCACTCGTTGGTCTTTCCAGGTACCTATTTTTAGTATTGATTCCTCTCTCTTTCTCCTTTTACCTCTCTCTCTCACACACACACAGAGATACAAAATCACGCACTCACGAAGTAAAATCTGTTTGGTAGCCGATAAAATGTTGAAAAGAAAATAAAAGAAAACTGAATTCTGAAATGCAGAATTTGCATCAATGTATGACTCTGGGAAATTAAAAGAGATTTTACTTGCAATCTCTCTCTCTCTCTCTCTCTCTCTGTAGTTTTCTTGTATAGAATGTTTCATTGCTAAGAAAAGTGGGAGAAGAAAATAAAGTCAGATTCTGCTTTGCTAAGCACAAATATTTGGCGTTCTTGATCTGTGCTTTTCAATCAATAATAATCAAAATTTGAATCAAACGTGTTGCCCTGAGTTGTTTTGACTTTGTTTTCCTCTATTTTCCCAGCAACCACACAGTACTGTGCATGATATCTATTCAGTTATTTTTTTTCTGACAACGATCTAGTTCTGTGAATCTTGGTCTCCTGTTTAGAATTAAATACAATTGAAAAAAGGATATTGCATTTATGAAGAATATTGGGTCGATATCAGGATTTTAAGCTCTTCTATGATGTTAAGTTTGGGAGGAAGAGGGAGTCCAAGGCAAAAGATGTGGCCGCAAATGGTCATTTCAATGATAAAAAAGCCGAATATAATGGGGATTCTTTGAATGTGACATCGAATGGAAATGGGCATGTGAACAACATATCTGACCTGGCCATTTACGAGCAGTATCGGAGTCAGGTACTCCACTCTCAATACATGAGTTGGTGATTTATATGGTTGTTCAGTATTTTACAGGCTATTTATAAATTTGATAATCTTAATTTCATGACTAGGGAAGCTCGACACACTACAATGGGGTTTCATCTACTGCAATGGATGAAAGGCCGTATGATTTATTTATTTAATATTTGCATAAGTTGTTTCTTAATTCCTTGAGTAATGCTTTTATTTGTTTTCTTAATGCTCAGATGGCACTCATCAGAAGGTTGTTTAAATGATCCCATCAACTACAGTTTAACAGTGAAAGAAGATTTTTTTACGCCGGAAAATATATGAATATATTGTAGCTGTTCCTTGGATCTTTTCCTAGCAACATATAAGAAAGTTGCTTTTCTATGAGTTTAGGCAAAGAACTTAAACATCATACTTGTTGGCTAATGGGAACATCTGATTTGTTTAGTTGTTGAAACTTGATAACTTTTGAAGCATTATCTCTTCCTTTTTGAGAATCTGCTGACAACAGATGTATTCCTTTCAGGCAGAGATCTCTGCTTCCTGCTTTTGAATCTGTGGAAATGCGTGCTTTGGCAGAGAGTTTAAGTAGGTAATTGGTAAAGTAAAGGACTTTTTTCCATAGGACTACTCAATAACTGTTTTTGAATTCTGTGTGGCCCTAAGTTTTTATTTAGGGTAAAATCTTTTAACGTAGTAAAACTTAATCCTTTTTCTTGTGAAGGGATATCATTCGCGGGAGTCCAGATGTGAAGTGGGAAAGCATAAAAGGGTTAGAGAATGCCAAACGTCTACTTAAAGAAGCGGTTGTCATGCCAATAAAATATCCCAAGTAGGTCTTGTTTTTGAATATCTCATGGCATGCTATTGTCTATATTTAAAGATGGATCTTCATGTAGATCTTTTACTTGGTTCGGATAGCGAATATATTTGGCAAAGATGTGTTTATAGAGCAATGAGTCAGTAACTTATGCTGTTGTATGTAGCTTGTTTAAGTGATAACATGCCCCCATTCTTAGTGAAATATGTGTGTTAGGGTTTGGGTGATAGAGATAGGAGAGAGTGGAACAGAAAGGATATCCAGCCCATATGTAGGCTGACTAAGTGTACACATGAAGTTATAAAAAATTGTAATTACAATACCCTTAGGTCTTATAATTCAACGCTTCCTTAAGTTGCAACACTTCCTTAAGTTGGAGTGTAGATATTTACTTGTCGGTAGGTGTAGCTTGATTTCAGCAATTTCAATGTCGACCTCATTTTGTTGATGGGTGTAGAAAGTGGTGCAAAATTCAAGTCGAAAGTAGCATTATTTTCTAGAAATCAATAAATCTCACAACACAAGCAAATTTATTTGCAACTAGAAAGGAGATTTCAAATCTTATGTGGCTTGACTTTATCATTTCAATTGAATTTACTATAGTGCCATCAAGTGTTGGTGATGTAGAACAGGTTGAGCATATTGCTTATAATGGGAAGACCATCGCACATTCAATGTGCAATGGAAGCCTACAAAGTAATAGTTGAGGCAAAATGAATCGGACTTGGAATTAAGTGGATTTAGTTTCGTTTCATCCAATTTGAGCCATGGGGTTTTCTGTTTTCGGGACAAATTCTTTTATCTTTTAGGAAAGAATTAGATAATCAATGACAGATCTTAAGAAATTTTAATTTTAGTGCTGTTAGTTTTCCAAAACTCTAGGTGACATGTGCTTGTAAATTAGTTAGATTGTAATTTTCTATTTTTAGTATATTTCGTAAAATTAGATATATTTCACTCGTGTAAACAGTAGAATTTTGGCCATTCGCAAACTCTCCTAATTTTTTACAACATATTCATTCAATAATACCATATTTCAGTGTTTCTCTTACTTCTAGATGTGTGTGTTTGATAAACAAAGAAATGGTGATTTCTTTGTCTCCTCTTATCGTTGCGTCAGTTGATGTCTATAAATAAACAATGAATTCTCTTTTTTTGGTAGTTAGGATTTGATATAAATTTAATGAGAGATACATATTATGAGTGTGCATTGAGAGGGGTCTACAAGGGTTATGGACTTGGGTTTTAGGATTAAATCTAGTGGTTAACTTAGATATTCTCAATTTTTCTCATTGGAAATTTGAAAATGCTCCGTTAATGTATACAAAATTTGTCAAACCGCATAATTTCTTTGTTAGTTTTGTGTTTGTTTTATTTGTTTCTTGTCCCTATGTTATCTACCTTAATACTCAAATTAGAGGCCCATCATAACAAATGGGTCTTAGATCTTGTTTTTGTTTATTGTCATAGACTTTCCAATTACCCTGAAACTTAGTTATTTTGATTTGAGAAATTGCAATGACTACAATTTTTGAGGGAGTATGGCTTGATGGAAGAAATTATTCTAGTATGTGGCTTGTAAAGATATGTGAGTGTCACTTGATGGAAGAAATTACCTTAGTATGTGGCTTGTAAAGATATGTGTCTAGTTGGTTCAGTAAGGGTTGCTTAAAGCTTGGAAGGAGTGAGATGCCTTACTACAACAATGTCAGATAATGAAAAAGACAACCTATTAGAAGCTGTTAGAATTGATCAATGAGAATAGAGAAGAGAAAGGAAGAATAGATTATTCATTTAGGAAGTCCGTAATACACAGCTTAACCTAGAAATACACAAAGTAATCCTTATATAATAGGGCAACACAACATAAAGAAAATGCCTAAACTACCCTTATTATGAATACTTTAACACCCCCTCTTAAACTCATGATGTGGTAGAAAACAACAAGAGTTTGCCAAGAAGGAATCTAAAACGTGCTATGGTATGAGACTTCGTAAAAAAATCCGCTATCTACATCGTGGAAGGAAGAAAGGGGAGAGTGATGGTGCCCTGCTGCATATGATGACGCACAAAGTGACAATCAATCTCAATGTGTTTTGTGCGCTCATGGAAGACTGAGTTATGAGCAATCTGAATAGCACTGGTGTTGTCGCAGAACATAGGAGTAGGGGATGACACCGAAATGCCAAGATCAACAAGGAGCCATTGTAACCAGACTATCTCAGCTGCAGTAGATGCCATAGCACGATACTCAGCTTCAGCAGAAGAATGAGCAACAGTTTATTTCTTGCTTTTCCAGGAAATAAGAGAATCCCGAGAAACAGGCAGAAACCAGTGGTGGACTTGCGATACATAGAGTTACCAGGCCAGTCAGCATCAGAGTAAGCCCTGAGTTCCATAGATGAAGAGTAAGGAAAGAGTAAACTCTGACATAGAGTGCTACGGAGATACCGAAGAATGCGAAGAACAGCAGCCCAGTGAACGGTGGTGGGTGAGGCAACAAATTGACTCACAATGTGAACAACATAAGAGATATCCGGACGAGTGACTGTAAGATATACTAAACTCCCAACAATAGTTCGGTAGAGGGTTGGGTCAGATAATAGAGTACCGTCAGACAAAAGAGTAACAAACATTGAGCTCTAAAGGTGTCTCAACTGTCCGATTATCTGATAAACGAGCTCGTTCAATAACATCTGAAGCATACTTGGATTGAGAGAGAAGATATCCTTTAGGAGAGGAATCAATCTCAATACCCAAGAAATATTTAAGTTGCCCCAAATCTTTCATCTCAAAATGATCCTACAACTGGGTTTTCAATAAGCATATGCCAGCAGTGTTTTCACCCGTAATAATCATATCATCAACATATAGTAAGAGAATAATAGAACTCGAGGAAGTAGACCGTAAAAAGAGAGCAGAATCATGGTCACTGGCACGAAAATCCAAGTCACAGATAACTGAAGAAAATTTGGCAAACCATGTTCTGGGAGCCTGCTTAAGACCATATAAGGAACGATGAAGGCGATATACTTGACCAGAACTATAAGATAATCCAGGGGGAGGTGTCATAAAAACCTCTTCAGTCAAGTCTCCATGTAGAAATTCATTTTTCACATCCATTTGAGACAAACTCCATTGTCGACTGACAGCAATTGCAATCACGGTACGAACAGTAGTCATCTTGGCAACAGGAGCAAAAGTCTCATCATAATCTAGACCATATTTCTGAGCAAACCCCTTGGCTACTAATCGAGCTTTATATCGTTCCACTGAACCATCTGACTTGGTTTTTATCTTATAAATCCACTTACAACCAATGGTGCATTTAAAAGGCGGTAAGGACACTAGCTCCTAGGCTCTGGTCTTATGTAAGACAGACAACTCCTCATCTATAGCCTATTTTCAAAGTGGATCAAGTAATGCCTCCTTGTAGGAGGAGGGTTCAAATAGAGAATGAATAGAAGTAAGGAAAGAACAAAAGTCAGAAGAATAACAAGTATTACTCCAACCAAACTTGTCTGGACATTTGCGAGAGCGCTGAGGATTGCGTGGGGTATGATCCACAGTGTCTGAACCTGATTGGGCGGCCGGAGAAGAAAGGGTAGGCACTGCATCCGAAGAGGAGATAACTGGAGTCCTGCGAACATATGTATGCACAATAGGGGGACGAGTAATAGTTGACTCAGAAGATGAAGGATCTGACACAGGTATATCACCAACATATGTATTATGAGGAACATTGGTAGGAAAGGGATCAATGTATAGCAGGTCAGACTTATTTAATGAGGAAGAGCTAGATGGAATTGAGAAGAAGGGAATATGCTCCATAAAAATAACATGACGAGAGACATAAAGTTTGCAGGTGATGGGATCATAGCAACGATACCCTTTTTGACCCTCATCATAACCAAGAAATACACATAAAGTTGAACGGGCAGAAAGTTTGGTACGAAGATCACTAGGGAGTAAAACAAAACAAGTACAACCAAACACACGTAAAGAAAAATAGTTAGGTGGCTTACCACATAACTTTTCAAATGGAGAGACTCCAGAGGTGAGTATAGTAGGAATGGTGTTGATCAAATGAACTGCTGTCAAAACTGCTTCCCCCCAAAATGAGCTAGGAACATGTGCTGATAAAAGAAGGGAACGTGCTGTCTCTAGAATATGACGGTGTTTTCGTTCGGCAACACCATTCTGCTCAGGTGTGTCAGTGTAAGAAAATTGATAAAGTGTACCATCAGATTTCAACAGATCATGAAAAGAAGTAAGAGTTTATTCACTGCCCTGATCACATCGAAAACATTTAATGATTGCGGAATATTGAATGCGTACCATGTTACAAAAGGTAGTGAAGATAGAAAAGAATTCAGACCGACGTTTCATCAAGAATACCCAATAGTACTGCGTGTAATTATTAATAAATGAAACATAATATTTGGACCCTCCTTGTGTAGGAATAGGAGCCGGTCTCCATATATCAGAGTGAACAAGATCAAATGGTGCAAGAGAAAAAATAACCCTTTTATTAAATGACAATGCACTAAATTTAGCCAACTTACATTCACTACAATCAGAAATGTCATGGCTTTCCAAACTACCCAAACTCCCAGTCAAAACTAAAAATTTTAAACGAGAATAAGAAACATGACCAAGACGAGAATGCCATAAATAAAAACTAGATGACTCTGGACTCAAACGAAAAAAAGATAAATCAATAGTAGAAGCAGCAGCATCAGCAACTGGGACATGCAGCTCCTCCAACACATATAACCCGCCCTGTCTACGGCCAGTCCCAATCAACTTCTTGGATCGTGGATCCTGCACAACACAACCAGAGGAAGAGAAATGAACCAAAAGTCCAGAATCAAATAGTTGACTGACTGAAAGTAAATTCAAAGTAAGTTGAGGAATATAATAGACATCGGAAAGTGTAATGTTGGAAGAAATAATTGTTCCAGTACCAGTTAATGACATGTGAGAACCATTGGCAGCAAGGACAGATAAAGAGGGCGGAGAAACAATAGATGCAAACAAAGAGGAGTCACTGGTCATATGATGTGTTGCACCTGAGTTAAAGACCCAGGCAGTTTGAGAAATACCTGAAGGACCTGAGCTGAACGAACCTATAGTGGGAGAAATTGTGAGAGCACCATGCTGATGAAGAGAAAGAAACTTCTGTAGCTGAACTGCATAGTCAGGTTGGGAGCTGATGAAGTTGACTCATCCACTGGTGGTGCTACGGTCGTTGTTTGACAATCTTTGGACCTAAATGACTGATTTTGAGATCCTCGTGCATTCTTGTTCATCAACTTTGGACATTGAGCCTTCCAGTGGCCCTTTTCACGACAGAAGCTACACTCATCAGAAGCAACTTGATCTCGATATTTGTTTTGGGAATTAGAAGCCACTTTGGAAGGAACAGCCAAGACAGTTTGATTTGGTAGTGGAAGAAGACCTTTTCCAGAAAGGGTTTTAAGGCGAACCTCTTCAGCTAAGAGCTCATTAACAATTGCATCCACTGAGGGGAGTGGATGACGATGAAGAATGGAACCACGAAGTCTCTCGAAGTCATCCCTAAGGGCCATCAAGAATTGTACCAGCCTCTGTTCTTCTCTGAAGATACGATATGCCAAATTAGTACTCAACTCAGTGGGTTCAGTAAGTGCTAACTGATCCCAGAAGCCAGTCATAACAGAGTAGAATTCTTGGATGGTTTTGTCCCCTTGTTGCGCATCTTGAATCTCATGCTCTAGCTGATACCTCTTTGCAAAATTAGACTGAACAAAAAGTGTGGCCAAATAATCCCAAATCTCCTTAGCAGTGGTAAACTTGGATAGATGAACCCCAATGGTCTGATCAACTGAGTTATTAATTCAAGTGATAATTTTTGCATTCTTCAAATCAGCATAATTTTCTGCCTTAGTATCAGTTGGAGGTTGTACAACACCACTAATGTAATTCCACATGTCTTTCCCCAACAAATTTTTTTTCATAACATAAGCCCAATAAACATAATTTCCATCAATTAGTCTCACACTAATGACTTGAAGTGAATCAGAGTGACCACTTGCCATTATAGTAACAATTATCAATACGCACTACAGTCAAATTCAAACTCAGCAGCCTAAAGAAGCAATACCACCAAATAAGCAAAAAACCCAGCAGAGCAAAAAACCTAGCAATAATAAACCAAATAAGCCAAATTATCAGACTGCCATAGGCACAACAAGAAACAGGCCAGAATGCCAAAGCTAGCCAAAGCTACAACAAGAAAACAACAATAATAGCAACAATCCAACAACCCAGCCACAATCCAACAAATTAAATCAATAAACAACCAGAGAGTATCAATCACAAACCAATTGATGCATTGTGAAGGCAAAGAACAGTTCACCGATGCACATTAACAGCACAAAACACCCAGCCGACACACAACAATCACAAAATAGACCAAAGGGGGGGGGGCAGTCGGTGCACTGTGAGGCAATCGGTGCTTGGAGGAGACAGTCGATGCACTGTGGGGGGAGAGCACTCACCGAAACCCAGAAGACTCACCGAAACCCAGAAGACAGACTTTCGGTGCACTGTGGGACATCACGTGTTGATGTAAGAATTTATGTAAGTTATTAATCAACTTGATGAGTTCAATAAAGTTATTAATCAAGTTGATTAATCACGTGTTGATGCCCATATAAAGAAACTTCTTGTAGCTGAACTGCATAGTCAGGTTGGGAGCTGATGAAGTTGACTCATCCACTTGTGGTGCTACGGTCGTTGTTTGACAATCTTTGGACCTAAATGACTGATTTTGAGATCCTCGTGCATTCTTGTTCATCAACTTTGGACATTGAGCCTTCCAGTGGCCCTTTTCACGACAGAAGCTACACTCATCAGAAGCAACTTGATCTCGATATTTGTTTTGGGAATTAGAAGCCACTTTGGAAGGAACAGCCAAGACAGTTTGATTTGGTAGTGGAAGAAGACCTTTTCCAGAAAGGGTTTTAAGGCGAACCTCTTCAGCTAAGAGCTCATTAACAATTGCATCCACTGAGGGGAGTGGATGACGATGAAGAATGGAACCACGAAGTCTCTCGAAGTCATCCCTAAAGGCCATCAAGAATTGTACCAGCCTCTGTTCTTCTCTGAAGATACGATATGCCAAATTAGTACTCAACTCAGTGGGTTCAGTAAGTGCTAACTGATCCCAGAAGCCAGTCATAACAGAGTAGAATTCTTGGATGGTTTTGTCCCCTTGTTGCGCATCTTGAATCTCATGCTCTAACTGATACCTCTTTGCAAAATTAGACTGAACAAAAAGTGTGGCCAAATAATCCCAAATCTCCTTAGCAGTGGTAAACTTGGATAGATGAACCCCAATGGTCTGATCAACTGAGTTATTAATTCAAGTGATAATTTTTGCATTCTTCAAATCAGCATAATTTTCTGCCTTAGTATCAGTTGGAGGTTGTACAACACCACTAATGTAATTCCACATGTCTTTCCCCAACAAATTTTTTTTCATAACATAAGCCCAATAAACATAATTTCCATCAATTAGTCTCACACTAATGACTTGAAGTGAATCAGAGTGACCACTTGCCATTATAGTAACAATTATCAATACGCACTACAGTCAAATTCAAACTCAGCAGCCTAAAGAAGCAATACCACCAAATAAGCAAAAAACCCAGCAGAGCAAAAAACCTAGCAATAATAAACCAAATAAGCCAAATTATCAGACTGCCATAGGCACAACAAGAAACAGGCCAGAATGCCAAAGCTAGCCAAAGCTACAACAAGAAAACAACAATAATAGCAACAATCCAACAACCCAGCCACAATCCAACAAATTAAATCAATAAACAACCAGAGAGTATCAATCACAAACCAATTGATGCATTGTGAAGGCAAAGAACAGTTCACCGATGCACATTAACAGCACAAAACACCCAGCCGACACACAACAATCACAAAATAGACCAAAGGGGGGGGGCAGTCGGTGCACTGTGAGGCAATCGGTGCTTGGAGGAGACAGTCGATGCACTGTGGGGGGGAGAGCACTCACTGAAACCCAGAAGACTCACCGAAACCCAGAAGACAGACTTTTAGTGCACTGTGGGACATCACGTGTTGATGTAAGAATTTATGTAAGTTATTAATCAACTTGATGAGTTCAATAAAGTTATTAATCAAGTTGATTAATCACGTGTTGGTGCCCATATAAGTAGGCAATGGTTTCTCTTTGTTTGGCAATTAAAACTCGACACAAGTTTAGTGACAGAGATACTCGGGTTTCTGTGTAAGAGGGGAATCGTGGGGTTGTCTTGGGTAGGCAATGAGGATGAGTGCTTGAGGACACCAGGAACACCCATAGGGATATGTCGTTACTATAGACTATAATTAGAGAGAGCGATGGGCTTCCAAATAAGTGTGATTTCCTACACAAGGTGTATAGGGGGTTTTGGGCTTGCATCTGAGCAAGCGACTAAGCTTGTATATATTCTCAATTTCTCTCATAAGCTTGATCACACTCCATGAATGTTACCACATAAATTTTTAGTGTCTTTATATGTGCTTCGTTTTTTCTTGTCACTTTGTTTTTCACCTAGATACTCTAATTAGGGACCTGCCACACCAAACTAGTACTAGAGCTAGTTTTCGATGTTTTTGGGCCAACTATTTAAGTGGGACTTGGCAATATCAGTGATGGCTATTAAGATGAATGGCAATGGTCTCTTGAAGTTGTCGTCATAATATCATGGTGGTAAGAAAATTGTAACCTACTAGGTTTGACCCTCCAGTGATGGTGTGGTGTCATGTAGTTGCAAGCCATTGGGCTTTCCCTTGGTATAATGGTGAAGTGATTGACTGTAGGACTGTTGATGGAGCAAATAAGATGCAGGTTGAGGCGCAGGTTCTTGATGGAGGGAAACACGGTGACTCATAGAATAGTTAATGGTAGATTCTTGTATTAGAAAAGCAAAATTGAATTTGGGTATGATGCTTGTGGACAACAGTGAGTTTTGTGCAATAGCAGAAAGAATCTTGGCAAGGTGGATCCTTTTTTGAGAGGGTTGCTCATCAAATCAGTATACAAAATAGGCATCCATGTTAGTGACAATTGACAGGAACCTGGAATGTAGCATTCCAAACTTCAAGGTAGGGCCGTCACTTCATTGCATATAAGATTTGAATTTTCGCAAAGATGGAAATTGTTGAGTATGGCTAAAAGGCTTCACACTCGGTTAGCCAAAATATCAAAAAAAGGCTGACTACCTCTACTCTACTCACTTTAATGAGAGGCATTCCAGCTAAGGCTTCACGTGGGGTAGTTGGGAAAAACAAGCCGGCTGACCAGCATGTGTAGCTGTCAGCTTCTCATGCCTATTTGATGTGGATGACAGTCCAAGACAAATGCCTTCCAAAGGCTTTTTGTTCAGGCATTCACTCTTTTGTTTCCATGCCAAATCAATAGTTAACAAAATTTAAACGATTTTATCATATATTTGTGTATGAAACTTAATTTTTTAATTATATTTTGATTAACTTTTATATATGTATGTATATAGTATTGCGCTCTCAACGCGTTCCCACTATAAGATTTTTTTTTAAAAATTTTTCGGTTTTGCACCCCCGCTCTTACTCCTGGCCCTGTTTCCACTCCCGTTCTATGTGACTTAGGTTTTGTCAAAGAAGGAAGCATGAGCCAATAGCTATTGCCTAGCATGTTCTCTGATTGATGTATTTGACATTTGTGCCATTCACATAAGCATTTTGTTATGTAGAAAACAATAAATTTGATTGTTGTTGCTAGTAGAAAGCATTCGAACAGGGGTGTTTGGGAGATACCAGGATGATATGTCAATTGGATCTCGCATGATGTTTTGAGTAGGCACTGAGGATGAGTCTTGGAGGACACCACAAGGGGATGCGTAGGGATACACTTTTGTCAGGAGGGGATGCATAGGGATATATTCTCACTAGAGATGCTAATAGTGAGCGCAATGTGCTCTTTGAGTAAGTGGGATTTATTAGTCAAGGGTTTGAGTTTGGAGGAGAGTGATGGATGTACACGGGATTTTGGGATAAAATCTGAGCAATTAAGCTTGTACAATTATTGTTTGAATTATAGTGATTCAGGTCTGGGTGGTGGATGTACATTTTAGGGAACTATGTCTATCTCTATGTGATTTGATGATTATATAAACACCCTCAAATCTTTTTGCTCAACACTCTCCCTTGGGCTGTATTGTCGATAGTTATCTTGCCCAACTTGTTACTTAGCTTTGAAAACTGCCTTACATCTAGAGTTTTGGTGAACATATCACCTAACTGATCTCCAATCCACACATACATGATAGATATATGTTTCCACACTAGCAATCTCTAAAAAAGTATATAATTAGTTCTTGGAAGGAACACGCAATTAGAGGCAATATGCATAGCTTGTCCCAAAACATTTTCGTGCTTTTTGATCAGATATACCCATTTCATGTAGCAAAGAATTTACCCACATCCTTCCCCTTGTTGTATGACACCCGAACCAGCGGCCTTTGCGCCAAGCAAGACCACCCTTACCCCTTTCCTTTCACCATTCTGCCTCCTTCCTTTTGAAAACTACTTCCCCTACTGAAGCACCAAAGGTGCTATCTGCTCATAGTTTTCTTTTGCGCTTTTGCACTTAATATAGCTACAAGAATTTGTTTCTTACTCTTTCACGTGACCAGATTACTAAATTAATGAACAATGCTTTGCTATTGAACGTCGTTCCTAACTACAACATTTTTCTTAAATATCAAACCATTTGGCATACAAGTCTTAATTTTCTAATCTAGAATTTTGCACAAAGTGCCTTATACTCCAAAAGCATGCTTGATATCCAACCTAGTTATTATCAAGGATAATTGCTCACCAACTGCCTTTTGATAACACTTTAAATCATCAAACTCTTCACCATTCTCCTTGTCAAACTTTAAATTTAAATTCCACTAGGATAGCAGGTGGTTTTGTGCCCAATGGTCTAGTCTCCTCATGGATAGCAAGAGCAGTATCTCCATTTGACTGTGCAGCTTTTATACCCAAAAGTATCTCAAATAGAGAAGTTCCATCATGTGAAAAGTTTGCTTAACTGTGTTTGAGATGCCTAAAGGCATCCTCATCACTCCTAATCACAATATCATTTCCATGTACTGCATTAGTAATGGACCCATGATAACAAGCACAAGAACATAAATTTGAGTATGAGAGCAATTGCTTATCTGCAAAATGTTGATTTTAGTTTTATATCTAGTCAAATCCTTGGTACTGCAAATGTGGAGATGCTTTTAATCACACTATATGTGCTTTTGTTGAGTTTCTTATGTTTAAAGATTGTTCCCCCCCCCAACCCCAAAAAAAAAATAAAAAAAATAAAAATAAAAGTAGGTTTAAAGATTCTTGATACTGCTGTTCGAGCTCTTGAATTATGTAAATTCACGTCTTTTTGACTTGTCCAAAAAGGGTAGAATTTCTTAATTGTACTTTTGATTTTCAAGGTGTATTAGGGCTTAAGTTTGTAACCTATTTCAAGTTCCCATTTAACCAGTCAAAATGATCTTTCTTCTTTTTCATCTAGGTACTTTACTGGTCTTCTATCACCATGGAAAGGTATCCTCCTTTTTGGCCCTCCAGGCACTGGCAAGGTTTGTGGTTTTATCTTTTCCTGTGTTTGTCATTTTGTTTTTGTGTCATTTTATGTTGTTTATGCTGATCTTGCTCAAGGTAGGTTGCTCTCAATTTGACCATTTTATCTGGTGCATATTATTTTCTTGGACAAAGGTCAATGGCGTGCCTGAATATTAAATTACCTTCTTTTTATATGCAACTGGGCACTGCATATATAGGGTATCTTAAAGCTTTCTCATGGATTTATCTGTTGGGATGGAAAAAGGGTGCTGGAATTTAGATGCAGCAAAATATAATCCTTCAAATTTCAAAAAATATTTTTTGAAATTTGACGTTAGCTAATTGTTAATGGAACATATGTAATGGCTCTTATTCATGTGGGTGAAGTTAGGTAGGCACTAGATAGTGAGGAGATAAGAAATACAGATACGAGATATGGGTACGATACAATACGAATACGGTGATACGACAAAACTTGAAAAAATAGGATAAAAAATTATAATTTTTAATATATTTAACAATAGTAAGTAAAATTAACAATTTTTACCTTGAAAAATATGTAATATCGTCTCATTATGATATATTCATAAAGTGAACATAACCAATTAAAGGAATTAAAACCAATGTTTAACTAGTTGACAATGATTGAAATATCGTGTCGAAACGTCCGAAACGTGTCAGATTTTTAACACACCGACATGAAACGAGGGTGAAAACTAAAATTCCTATGTTTCGAGCAAAATGTTACTATTTCGGTGGAAACAGGGACTTGATTCGACTTGCAGTGTCCAGACTCTGAAACAGGGACTTGATTCGACTTGTAGTGTCCAGACTCCAGACTCCTTCGGCCAAAAAAGGGAGAACTTCTTCCCTTGTGACAGCTTCTCCAAGAAAACAGAAGAGAGACAGAAAGAGACAAGCTCAGAAATCGAAATGAGATGAGTTAGCGGCTTATCGGGGGTTGTCCATGTACGATCTTCTTCTTTTTTGGTCTTCTCATCTGTCGGTGGCAGGTGGTGCGTCTTCATCGATCTGTCTTCTCTCTCTTCATCGATCGGAGGTTTCATCGATTGAAGTCTTCATTGATCGGAGTTTTAGATCTTTTTTCTTTCTCTCATAGTCGATCGGAGTCTCTGATCCTCTCTTCCTCGCTCTCTCTTTGTGGTCTGTGCAATTGGAATGAAGTGGGTCACCGACTCACTGTTTGCCCTTTTATTTTTTTTAATTAACATAAATATCATTTCAACCCCCCTTTTTCCTTTATAATTGTTAATAGCCCCTATAATTAATAAATAATTTATTATTATCAAAATAATTACAATTAATTTTATGGTATAATTAATACCTAAAATTAAGTATTTACGTTTGTAAAAATTATTCATGTAATATTTTTAATATTAATGAAATAATATTACTTAATAATTTGATGACACAATCTAAATTAGTAATTTAGTATTATAATAACATGCAAATAATAAATTTATACTTATTTTAATTTAAAAATGTTATACATGTTTGTTTTATGAAAATTAATTGTTTAAAATTAATTGAAGTGATTTTCGCCTCGTGTTAAACCCTTTTTTATTTTTGCCTCAAACCCTTTTTTTGCCTCAAACTTGATGTTATCTTATATAAATGGACATTAACCCAATAAACATGCTCAATTAATCAATTATTAAGCTTATCTTTATAAATAAATAGATTGTATTTGTGTTTTTACATGTTTTCATATTTTTTCCGCGTTTCCGAAGCGTTTCCGAAATATTTTCGAAGCGTTTCCGAAATATTTTCGAAATGTTTCAATTTTTGAGCTAACTGAAACGGTACTTCGAAACGATATTTTGATCCTTGCTAGTTGGTTTGTTTACAAGGATTTGTTTATAAGATTATAGTATAACTAACTCATTTTTTTGACACTTTTTTAACGTGTAATAGTAGATAATGCTTACAAAACACTCATGTTTTCAAAATCAAATGAAATTTTGTTGATATTCTGTATTGTATAAAAACTCGAAAAGAGAGGGTATAGATTAAAATTTAAAAATTGTACATCTTGATCTATGTGTAGAAGTATTCATATATTTTATTAATTATTGGATACGATGGTTATTTAATACGTATTATTGAGTATCCGACGAGTATCATATCTGATACGGGTATGTCAACCTTAACCAAGTATCTATGTTTTATAGGTGAAGAGCTTTTTCATACCAGCAAAACATCAATATGGTATTACCAGCAAAAAGTCATTATTGTGAGGTCCTTTAGTGTTTTCTTTTCATTTTCCTTTATGATAATGTTAAGAAGTTAATCTCAACAATCAGCTATTTTAAGCAACTTTCTTCTTCGGGAGGTGGGGGATTTGGTCTGTTTGGGGGGAAAAATATGCCATTACCTAATTTATCTGCGTGAGCCAGGGTGACGGGAGGATGAATTAAAAACAAACCTAACTTCATCATTTTTTTTACTAGTTGGCTGCTATCGAGACTTGATCCTGAAATACTAGTTGGCTGCTATCAGGACTTGATCCTTTTTAACTTACCAGCAGTTAGGAGACCACCCTAGATGCTGAAGAAAACTTTAGCAGGACAAAGAATTTTCAGATCTAATTATTTCAGGAATTGTACAATGGTATATATATAGACAGTGACGGTGTGAGCTCAACAGAGTGATGTAACTGTCTAACTAATACAGCTGGAATCTAGCTGGATTCTGTTAGACTAGTTGGTTGGTTTGATCCACACGTGTGGCTCTTTGGCTTGATGACAACAGTTGCAAGGATTCTGGTTTTGATTCCTAGTCTTTTGATTGGCTCTTGACTGCTCAT
Organism: Ilex paraguariensis; assembly: GCA_963454935.2. Classification (NCBI taxonomy): domain Eukaryota; kingdom Viridiplantae; phylum Streptophyta; class Magnoliopsida; order Aquifoliales; family Aquifoliaceae; genus Ilex; species Ilex paraguariensis. The sequence continues at coordinate 33,679 of CAUOFW020001474.1, read as the reverse complement.
CAGTTATAGCTGAGTCTTGATCCGTGTTGAGGTTGATCAGTTGCTTGTCATGGGGTGGATAATACTTGTGCTATGCTAACATCCCCCCTCAAACTAATGAGGGAAGGAGCCGCCATCAGTTTGGACTTGAGCTGAAGAAATTTATCAGATGAAAGCCTTTTAGTAAATAAATCAGCCAACTGATGTTCTGAAGCTATGTGTTGAGCATGCAATTACTTTCTGGTAACTTGATCATGCACAAAATGGTAGTCCACTTCTATGTGTTTTGTTCTTGTATGAAACAGAGGATTAGAGGCAGGGGAAATTGTTGGAGTATCGTCACAACAGATAAGAGGCATGGTGGACAGCAAAACCATGAAGATCGTGTAAAAGCATTCTGATCGAGGAAAGTTCTGCAGCTGCCATTGCTAAAGCTTGGTATTCAGACTCTGTTGAAGACCTAGATACAGTAGATTGCTACTTTGCATTCCCACGAATTGGATTGCAACCAAGGAAGATAAGAAGTCCAGTTGTTGATCTCCTGCCCAATCAGCATCAGTAAATTCTCTGAGGGCTAAGGAGCTAGGAGAATAGTTAAGATCAGGGTCTGGAGTGCCCTTCAGGTATCTTAGGATGTGTTTAACAACAGAAAATGTTGGTTAGTGGGGGTTTGCATAAATTTGTACACATAATGACTGCAAAGGAGATATCAGGCCTAGTAAATTTAAGGTATTGAAGAGCTGCTAATATGCTATGATACTGAGTAGGATTGGATAAGGGCTATGAAGTACGGATACGGTGATACGACAAAAACTAAAAAGACAAGATACGGGTACGGTTAGAATACATCCATAAATATATAATTTTTAAAATTTATTATTGTATTTAATGTAATAATTATGATTTATAAAGTGAATCACACATCTATCAAAGATATATAATAATAACTAACCATTCTATCATTCATAAATCATACATTCTATATCAAATACATATTGCATAATACCAAGTCTATGCTTAAACAAAAGAAACCATCCGATTACAAATCAAGTAACAAAAAACTTGCAACTTGGAATATTATCCTATTACAAGTCAAGCAACAAAACAGCCCCCTCTTGTTACTAAGATGTTTCCCTAATATTATCTTCATTTCTATCCCCTCCATCATAGAACAACATAGCTTTCATCTCTGGCTCATCAACTGAAAGACTTGCAACTTCAAGCAACCCAACACCCTCCAATGAATCAAATGCATCTCCATCAATGTCCTATAGCTTGGTATCTCCTTCTATGTATTGTTTACTCCTACTTGATAAGAGATGAAAATTGTTGTGTACAAAAACCAAATCTTGAGCATGAAGTGGTGTTATTTTGTTTCTTTTATGGAAGTAATGAAAGAGTAAGTACTCCAATTTCTTTCACACCAAGATGAGGAATAAGGTTGGCTAAGTAATTTCAATTCTAAAGATTGAAGCATTGGTGCAGGAGACCCATGAGAAAAGCACCACATGAGAGGGTCCATTAATCCTCGATTTACTCTTGAATCGTGCTCTCCAAATTGATCCAAACAACCAGAGAACTTAGCATACTCCGTATTAGCCTTCATTCTCTCTTGTGGATTCGGAAAGTATCTGTAAAAGCATCTACTTCTCATAGATGAAGTCTCTTCGTCCTTGTGAGGAGAACACGATTGAGATTTTCATTTAGCTATTATGCACTATAATACCTATATTGCAAAATTAAAAGATATCAAAACCAACTCGATAAAAAAAAAGTACTTTTAGAGTAAAAACTAAAAAGAAAGTTGTCACTTTGGATTTAAGGAATGTGCAAGACAATGAAGAGGTGTAATACTTTTAGCCCATCTCTCAACTAGAACTTAATGTACCACAACACATCATAAAAGATTGACCTTGCATTATCTGACTTCCCTTTATGTCTTTATATAACTGTCTTCACCTTTTCAATCATTGTGTCTCACATTTCATAAACCAAATGAAGACATGATATGTCTGTATCGCAAACCCTCAACCATAGTTATCAAATCGTGTATCGGAAGGCGTATCGTAAGATACAAATATTGTATCGTATCGTGTATCGTATCGTGTATCGTAAGATACGATGCAATTTTAAATAAATAATAAAAAATATATATACCTTTGAAAAAAAGTCATACACTCATAAAAAATATAGCATTTCATTAATACTCCACCAACTATTCAAGTTATCAACATAATCCACTACTATTATAATGCAAAGTTCACAACCATAGTTCACTAATTCAAACTTTAAACACCAAAGAGACTTCTAATCCAAATTTCTAACATCCATTTTGAACTCAATCTTCAATTTCAATTGAAAATGCATCATCATCATCATCATTGTGATCGGATGCCAACAAGTCTTCACTTGTCGTTTTTTTTAAAAAAAAATCAGAGCACAAAACGACGTCGTTTTTTTTATAAAAAAAAAAAAAAAAAATTGCACGTATCGTGCGTTTCGTACCGATACGTATCGTATCGTAAAAACGTATCGTGTATCGGACGATACAACGCAAAAACGATACATAACTACGATCCGTATCGTTTTAGGGCTGTATCGTAACGTATCGTACGATACGTATCGCGTATCGTACGATACTAACAACTTTGCCCTCAACATCTCATAAATCAACAATCTGAAAGAAAGTATATAATCTATCTTATTCCACTAAACGTCACTCAAAATATTTTCCTTCACAAATACCGTTTTCACAACATCATCTTTTTTGTAAGAAGACCATTTCTCACTAATCACCATCCCTTAAAGACCACGCTTGATGTGTTTAAATCTTTTCAACATTACAATAACAGATGCAAAACGAGTGCCTACAAAAGCAAACAACTTCAAAGGCACAAACTCATTGAAGATAAACAACCTCAAAGAATGATTTATGATGAAATTTTTGTTAGTTACTAAATCTCCAACAACTTCTGTAACCTTGTGGCATTCCTCATAAGTAATTGTATTCCTCTCAAGATTTTTTGCATCACAAATATTCTTAAGGGCAAGATTCAATGTGTGCACAACACATTGTGTCTAGAAGATATGTTGGAACTCATTTTGAATGATTAATCCAGCGGAAGAACAAATAGGACATTATCAGTAATTACTTGAACCACATTTTGAGGTCCAACTTCTGTAATTATTTGATTGATTAAGTTCGCATTAAAAAACTTATCTTTGATCTCACCCTCGCATTTGACAGCTTTCAAGAACATTATCTCAGATTCTGATGCTGCCATGAAATTGATAAGAGGTTTTTTTTGTGAATCAGTCCACCACATCTATAACAATTCTCACTCCTTTTTCCTTCCATGAGAATTTAGTTGGTTACAACAACCTTTCTACATGTGCCATTTCCTTTTGAAGTAGTGTGGTCCTCAATGCGTTGTAACCAGGTGGTATATAACCAGTAATCAAATTAGTGGCAGCAAATGTATAAAAATTCACATAATATGGGTTCCTAGTTAAATGAAAAGGTAAGCAACTTGAATAAAACATTCATACAATGTGGGAGTGAAATTCTTCCCGAGCGCCCAAGTTAAAAGCTTTTTCCAAAGCACTAGTTTTAGTTGTCTTCTTTTTTCTTACTTCAAAACCTTCAATTCTAAGTATTCCAGTTTCTGATATCCCCATACTCCTAGTTGTAGGGGGTTGGAAAGAGGAAGGTGGCAAAGGAACTTTCTTGGGCATAGTCATTTTAACCCAATTTTTTGTTTCTTCAATTAACAAGATTTTGAGGAGTCATTTTAGAGCACACTCTAATCCCATGACCATAAATTTTCAATAAATGTGCCTTAACACGAAAATATGATCCACTGTGCCAATTCTAACAGAAATTGCATTGGAATCTAATATTTTCACCTTCTTTCCCCATTTTTTCTACTTCAGTAACATAACCCCAAAGAGGAGCATTATCATCTTGAGTGGGAGTGCCACTTCCACTTTCACTGGTTGAGCCCATACTTTCCGTACTCGTACTCATTCTCCTATAATTATTAATTTAATAAAATGAATCAGCAGTGCAGTAAAATTCAAGGACATCCATCTTATTGTTCTTCTAATTTTTTGAACCAGGCATAATGTATACAGAAACTTGGAATTAGTTCCTCCAAGATATCTAGTTCATTGTGTTTCTATTGATTCAAGTGCATAAATTTACACAGGACATCTAAAATAGCAGTGCAAAAACCCTAATCCAAGGCCTCAAAAAAAAAAAAAAACCTTAATTGCAAATGTAAATTGCCCCCCCCCTAAAAAAAAAAAAACCCTAATTGCAAACCCTACTTCAAGACTCAAAAAGAGTGCTAATCACCGGGAAAAGGCAAAAGAGACGATAGAGAAAGAGAGGAGACACCTGTAGTCAAAAGATGTTATCTGCATCAAATACAAGTTGTTGGAGGGGGGTGTGTGAGAGAGAGAGAGTCGACTGAGGGGAGACTGTTGAATAAGAGAAGAAGTCAGAGTTTTGTAACTTTATTATTATTATTTTTTTTTTGCAAATAAGAGCCCAAACATATTTGCTCTTGTGCCCCTGTGCTTTTTAAAAAATTCAAGTACCTCGCCGTATCCCTATGCGTATTCCATTCGTATCCAAAGTGTATTTGGATATATCTGAAATTCAAATTTATTTTTTAAATTTTAGGATACTTCCTTGCCATATTGGATACGTATCCTGCCGTATCGGATGCGTATTCATATCCGAAAAGTATCTGATACCGATATTTTGACCATTTTGAAGTATCCGTGCTTCATAGGTGATCAAGGAACCACTCATGCAAAATAAAAGAGAAGGGTCTGAGTTGGAGTTGATAAACCCATAAGTGTGAAGATGTGTAGTGAATCTCTCAAACCAAGCCCTAGGGGCTTGTTTAAGTCCATAAATGGACTTATGTAACCTGGATACATAGCGAGGAAAAGAGGGATCAATGTAGCCAGGAGGTTGACTCATATTAACCTCCTCTTTTAAGTTGCCTTGAAGAAATGTATTCTTTACATCAAGTTGCCTACTTGCCTAAGATGCCATTTAAACTGAACAGCCAGCGGCAGAATTAACCTAACTGTAGCGTGTTTCACCACAGGGCTAAATATGTCATCATATTCCAAAACGGCTTCTTGATGAAAGCCCTTGGCTGCTGGCTTTGTACCTAGAGATAGAACCATTGGGATGTTGTTTGAGCTTGTATACCCACTTACATCCTATAGTGTTTTTGTGTGAGGGAGGATACACCCGTTACCAATTGCCTTGTTGCTGCAGGGATTGAAATTTTTCTGTCATGGCTTGACACCATTCAGAGTATTTGAAGGCGATAGGGAAGGTTGTAGGTTCAAAGGAAGAGGCATGAGCTAGCAAGATTTTGGGTCTAAAAATACCAGATTTGGATCTGATTTGCATAGGGTGGATATTTAATGGTGGGATTTTCTGGTCTGAAGTGGAAGAAGTAGAGGTTGGAGGGAAAGAATGAACTGGACTAGAAGGAGAAGGCACATCTGTAGGTGATGAAGGACTAGAACTAGGAGAGTTGGATGGAGACAAAGGAGCATACTGAGAGAGTATATATGGCAAATGTAAAGAGTTGGGAGTGTGTTTAGGAGCTGTGGTTGTTGAATCTTATGAAACAGGTGGTGGTGCAAGGATTGAAGCAGAATTATCAGAGATGTGGGAAGAGTATTTTGGTGAAATAGAGTTGGAGTTAGCAAAGGGAAAGTGATTTTCATCAAAGATGACGTCTCTGGATATATATACTCTATATGAATCTGGTTGAAAGCACAAGTTGCCCTTGTGATCTAGAGTATATCCAAGAAAAATGCACCGAGTTGTTCCATGCTGTAACTTAGTTTTGTTATATGGTCTCAAGTAGGGATAGCATGCCCATCTGAAAGTCTATAAGCCTAAGTAATCTGGTAGTAAACCAAATAACAGGTGATAAGGGAACTGATTTGCAGTAATAGGCTAGATAGTCTGTTTATGAGGAATGTAGCACTGGCAAAAGCATGATACCAAAACTTGTTTGGGAAATAAGCACTTGGATATAAGAGTAACTTCTGTATCCACAATATGTATGTGCTTCCTCTCAGCTATTCCATTATGTAGAGGAGTATAGGGGCATTATCTTTGATGTTGGATCCCATATGTTTCTAAGAAGTGCTGCATTGAACTGTTGCAAAATTCACCACCTCCATCACTGTGCAATTTCTTGACTTTGATTGACAATGAATTTTCAACATAACTCTTGAACTTATGAAAAATATTAGACTTCAGATTTATGTTTACTAATGGAAACAACCAAGTGAATTTACTGCTGTCATCTATGGAGGATACATAGTAAAGAAAATCATGCAATGAGTGCTCATGAGATGGTCCCCAACCATCACTGTGTATCAATTCAAGAGGATGGAGTGAGACAGTTTTAGAGGGTTTAAAAGTGAGTCTTGTCATGTTACCATAAAGGCAAGGTTTGCATATCCAAGCAGATGATTGTCAATTAGGAAAAGAAATTTTAGAGTCTCTAAGTGCTTGTTTAACAGTAACATCAGGAGAATAGCGTAATCTGTCATGCCATGTTTGAAGAGTGACTTTGCTTTGTTGGTGTGCTGCTACTGAAGAAAAGAGTAACTTTAATTGGATAGAGGCCATTTTTAGTCCTGCCATGGTAGAGAATTCTCCAGGTGTTGTTCTGACTTTGGAATTCAAAAGAATCAAAGATAAACCAACAATTATTATCCAAACAGGATTGATCAACAGACAGCATAATTGAGGAACATGAAGTACTCCGTCCAGGAGGAATGGATGTATATTCGTATGAAGAAGAGTTTGACCTGTATGAGCTATTGGTAAGTTCTCGCCTTTGCCAACAGATGTAGCTTTTGAACCTTGATATGCATCAGATAGAGATAATTTGTTCAGATCTGAAGTAATGAGGGCTTGCTTCTGTGATCCAAACATTATCAGAAGGTTGATTTGCACAATAAGAAGCAGCCATAGCAGTGAGTTTTTGAGAAGGATTACTTCCCTGATAAGAGAAGTCCATTGATAGCAATTGATAGCAGAATGACAAGGCTTGCCATAGATATGACAAATAATTTGTCCATGTGGTGCTTGAGGTCCTTGTGAGTTATTCTTCTAGAATTGAGATGTAGGATACTTTGATCCAGATTATTGAAAATTGTTTGGATTTGGGACAAAACCTGAATTGAAGCCTTTTTTGAAGTTATTTATCCTACCACCTTGAGTGTTATGCCTTCCACGCCCTCTGTTTCCACTTGCATAACCTCTTGCACGATTGCCAGAATTTCCATAGGGTTTAGGTTGAAAAGCAACCATTGCTGTAGGTAATTGCTGCAAGTGAGGTTGCTTATCAACTTCCTCTATGGTGTTCTCTTCGGATTGAAGTAGAACATGTAATTCTTCAAGTGTAATTTGATGTGATCTTGTCCTAATATAAGTGCAATTGAACTGCTGGTAAACCATTTAAGGTGTAAATCAGAATGTCTTCATCACCAATTTGAATGGAGACTGGTGTAAGCTTATTCCTAGCTTCTTTGATTTTTTTGGATATACTGGTCGATCATATCAGCTCCTTTGCGATTAGTTTGCAGATTTGTTTTTACCTTCATATATTTGCTCGAGAAAGAGAAGCAAACCTTCTCTCCAACGCTTCCCATATTTCTTTGTAAGTTGAGTAGCCAATGATACAAGACAAAGCTGTTGAAGATAAAGTAGCATTAATCAAGGTGACTAGTGCTTGATCCACTGTAATCCATGACTGAAATACTGGATTGATAAGGACATGGATTTGAGTCATCCACATACCCTAGGAGTGAATGCGTTCTAGGAATGGGTGTAATTTGATACTTCCATGGTATATAATTCAAAGAATCCAATCTTAAGGAGATTAGATTGCAGATGTTTGATAGTAGAAAAATAGGTGAAGGAAGAAGTGGAGAAGATGCTGTTACGGTAGATGAAGATGATGAAACAGAGGAAGGAAGGAGAAGCTGTTGCAGAAGACGTAGGTCTTAGTCAAGGCTTTGATACCATGAAGAAAATTTAGCTGCACAAAGAATTTTCAGATCTTATTATTTCAAAAATTGTAAAATGGTACACACACACACACACACACACACACAGAGGGTGACGGTTTGAGGCTTTGAGCTCAACGGAGTGATGTAACTGGATTCTGTTAGACTAGTTGGTTTAGTTTGATCCACATGTGCAGCTCTTGACAACAGTTGCAAGACTGCAAGGATTCTGGTTTTGATTCCTGGTCTTTTGATTGGCTCTCAACTGCTCATCAGTTATAGCTGAATCTTGATCCATGTGAGGTTGATCAGTGATTTTATTATTATTATTATTATTATTATTATTTTGTTCCCGGACATGTTGGGGCCTCACTACCTACACATTGGAGACACTCGACCAACAGGTTGGTATACAGTAAACACTTTTAATGTTCCAATATATATTCGTTTCATCCTAGTTTCTTTAAAAACTCACGAACAGAGAATAATTGTCTTGGTCCATAAAACATACTCAAGCCTCAAACAGAGTGCTGCTGGCCTGCTGCAGTACTTGTGATTGCTATTCTGTAGTTATTAGGAGCAGTACTGCTGCATTAATTTGAACAGCACTATAGTACGGTTAGTAGTACAATTAAATACTGCCAGAGAACTCTATATTGTTGCTTCTGCTTTATGGGTAAAAGGCATCAATGGTTTTCAACACCAGCTGTCATTCTACAACGCATTATTTGCCTTATAAGTTGACTCTGTTGGAGGATTTTCCACTCTAATTTGATTGATTTACATTCACGATCCAACTTTTTTGAATCCTTACCTAGCATTTTTTTTGAGACATATATTCAAAAATATTGATCTACTACTCTCTCTGGTTGGTTCTTTTAGATAAAATTTTACATTGTGATATTGCAGACTATGCTTGCAAAGGCGGTTGCAACAGAGTGCAAGACCACATTTTTCAACATTTCAGCATCATCTGTTGTCAGCAAATGGCGCGGTATGTCACATTGAGCAGTTCTGTTACGGTCATCCTTGTTTGATAACAATAGATCTCACTGAACTTCAGTATTATGTTCTATGGACCTTATGATACATTTTCTCTTTAGTGTGAATTTATTTCAGATTAGTTTCTGTTTATAATTAATATTACTCGATACAACCTTTCATGGCTTGAGTCTGTATATCTGAATAAACAACCCCATGATATTAAGAGTCTGAGCCACACATTTTCTAATCTCCCATTCCATCAAATCAAATGGGCGCAACTAATGAAGCCCTTGAAGCACTATAGTTGAAGTATTGACATGACATCTGAAGGGTGGAATGGTGTCAGTGTTTTTGTAGGTGACAGGCTGATACGTGGGTATGCAAATCCACTTTTAGGACCAGAAGCTCTCTGAAGTGTTCTTTGATTCCTTGCCATGCCTTTTTGATTAGGTTGGGTAAACTTTGAAAAATCCATGTGGGGGTTGTTGTTGGAAAAGTGGTCATTTCTAAAGCTTTGTGAGGCCCACTGATATAACCGGTAACTTGTTTGACGTAGAATGGGCAATGCTGAACAGAGGCTAGATTTTTAGCTTTTCTGTTTACGTTACATAAACCTGAAGCTTCACGTGAGTGAAAACTTTTTGGAAGCAAAACCTTTGGAATCCAGAAGGAAATACATCACAATCTTCTGTCAGGAAATACAACTACCGGCTGCTGTAGGGTCCTTCAAGTTTTCCATCTCTCTCTCTCTCTCTGTGCCAGGTCTACTTGGAAAGTTGGGTTTAGCTCAACACATTATCCACCACTTGGAGCTGAGACCTGGAAAGTTTTATCTCTACTTGTCACAAAGTTTGTTATGTAGCTAGTCTGTTGTATCAATTTTCTGGGTATTAGTAGTATTGTGATATAGCCAGAAGGCAATGTGTGGTGGGCCATGTTAAAAAGCTCTAGAAACAACTATTGCATAAACTCTCTGACAGTTAATTTTTTGAGAAAATAAAATGGAAGTATAGGTGTTCACTATTAGGGATCATTGCATAGTGCAGTGGTAAAACCCACGAGCTATAACCTATAAGGCACAAGGTTGTGGGTTCGAAAAGGGCTTTCATTTTATCAAATAATGCCAAGGGATCAGTCTATATCCAATCCACTGCCAACTCCTAGCATCTCCCATTAACATAAGCTAAAAAAATTGGGTAATAGCTTTTTCAGATATTCAAAGCTGTTGGAAAAACTGCAAATACTCTTTTCTCATTTTACTCTTCTTTTACTGAAGCAATAGTCTAGAGTTCCTTGGTAATCGATGTTATATGACAGTTAATTGCTGAGCAGCTAATCCGTGAGCCAGTCTGTTTTCTGGTTCATTGGATGTTTCATCTTGCAAAATATTGGATTTGACAAATAGCACTTACCCAATTTTGCCAGTTATATAATTTCAATTATGTGATATCCACTTTTATCGTTGGAAAACAGGAAGTTATTAGATTAGCATAAGTGTATCGTTCTGTCTGTATGACACTAACAGGTGATTCGGAGAAGCTAGTTAAAGTGTTATTCGAGCTTGCTAGGCATCATGCTCCTTCAACTATATTTCTTGACGAAATTGATGCAATCATTAGTCAACGTGGTGAAGGACGCAGTGAGCATGAAGCAAGTAGGCGTTTGAAAACTGAGCTACTCATACAGGTAATATTTGGTTTGGATAGTGCATCTATGTAGATAGACACATCATATAAAAATCTAAAAAATAGCAACATCAACACTTCAGCAGTTGGATAAGTCCTACTGTCTGAAAGTAATATCTCCTCTGAAATTTGTGATTTTGTTGAATTTTGTGCCATGACTTTTTTTTATTTTCTGGGGGAGGGGACTTGAAACCTAGACCTTAAGAAGGCAGGCAAGAAGTACCATGAGACCAAAGGCAATTGGAACTGTAGATGCAATTTTGGAAATTTATGCTACTGAACTTCTTGATTCCTTTCATAATATAAGTGTAAGCCTTTAAAACTGAATTCTTTCAAAGTTCTAATTTGATCAATGCAAGTCCAACCAAAGTATTGGAATGAGACAAACTTTTATCAATAAAGCCATCCCTATCTGAATAAGAGCAATAACAAATTATAATATATATATACTAATTGGTACACATGTGCGTTGCACGTGGATCAATTTGTTGCAATAAACAAACAACTATAATAACATATATATTGACGGAGCCCAACATTAGATGAATCCAATCATAAAATTGTCTCCATTGACAATTATAAATTGCGTAACATGCAATTGTTCTTAATATAAGCAGAAGGAGATCAAAATTTAAAAAAAATAAAAATAGCTTTGAACTTCTACCTACTTTTAAGAAGATCATTTAAGAATAACTCTTTTCTTCATTATAATGGTTGTAGAAATATAAATGTCAAGAATGACCTATAACAGAGGAATCCCCTTGACCATTTGTGTTGCTCATGTATAGGTGAACCACATGTAACTTCAAAATTCAATGTTCTTATATTAGACAAATGGCAACTCCACACAAACATGTAATTACAAGATGGTGATATGCAAGGTCATGTAATTAAAGTCATACTAAAGGATTAGAGAAGGAAATGCCAGCTACGTTCATGATCTTTGGTATACATTGTTTCTAATGAAAACAAAAACAAAGCACTAAATGGCAATTGTCTAACCAAAATGGTAAATTGAAGTATTGTTACATAAATATTTATCATGGGCCTTACAGTTTACATTACCCTTCATAAACAGTTAGTACTCTGCAAATATAGTTATTCCTGTGAAAGCAATACAAAAACAATTATTATAGTAATACGTTTGGACCAATAATCAGGGTAGATGATGATCGTGGTCCTAATAAGGCACCTATATTACGAAGTTATCTCACAGAGTAAAAAAAATTTCTAACAATACGATCACATTGATCAATTACAACTGCTTGAAGTCACACTTAAGAACACATATATTAAGATATGAAGGCACATACACAAAAAATTCAAGCACATAAAAAAAAATTCAAAATTTTTGAATCCAAAAAACACTTAACCGCATAGTATATCATAATCACAATAAAGAGAACCAATATATATAGTAGCTGAAAAATTATAGAAGACAAGAAAATACAAAATTTTGATGGTTTTAAATTTTGTCATTCAGTAGTTCATGCCCATTAACTCAAGTCCTAGATTTGGTAGAGTTAATATACCTATGTGACTCGATGTAGTTACTAATTCAATGTACAACTATATAGAGTAGAACAACTGCTGTCTAAAAGTAATAGGGACTTTTCAACAAATAGCGTGCTCTATGGACATAAATATAATTTTCATGTCAACTTCTAGAAACATGGCCTCCTCGAAGACGCAAAGAAGAAATGTAAATTGTATTTTACAAATGTTCTCAATTGTATATTTTGATCTCTCCAGGTGGTAGACCACTCATGATGAGAAAGCTGTGTGAATTTATCAAGAAATGGAACAAGAGTTGAGGCAGTCCAATGATTGCCACATAAAATTTGTACCTGCTATAAAACAAACTGAAGCTTAGAAGTTTCTCCACACACAGTTGCAAATAAGAACTTGTTGCAACAATCTAAACATTTTTAGTTTCTCAAACTGTGACAAAGAAACCGAGGTACCTTACACACAAATGATTTTTTTACTGCTCTCCGAGCCTTCTGCTAGTTACCCAATTGAAAAGGAGACCTCCTTATAAGTACTTAGATGTCATGAGCAAACTGGAAAACAAAATTGACTACATCATATTTTAGGAGCACAAAACTAAACAACCAAACCAAACAAATTGATTCACATCCATATTTTCCACCTTACTCTAGATATGCACTCCTATAAGCATATATTGATAACACTCCATCAACAACACATAAAAATTTGACACTTAATTTGCAGCATTCATAATTCTCTCTGAATTTCTCTCTAACCATTAATATACAAGAATAATTCAACAAATTAAAATTCATATTTCATGTCAGAAATGGCATGTTCCCTAATTCTTTTGGAATAATCATTGGAACTGATTATTACCGGAAAACATACAAAGTAGTTTGACATAGCTACAATCCAAGTACTTTGACAAAGCTAAAACCAAAACATTCGGATTTTACCTTCTCTTCTACAACAGGAATGACATCACCAGCACAAGTAGGAATGGCAACAAGTTTGGCATCAACAAAAGATGGACCACTAGAGCAACGTACATTATAATTGATAAGAGAACGTCCTCTGTAATTACGAACAATAGTAAGCTAGAAAAATTTTTGGGAGCTCTGATCACTAAACCCAAGACTCTTAAGAAGATTGTTAGATTTGGGGTGAAGAACGAGAGAGAGAGGGGCAGATAGAGAGAAAAAGGCAGAAGATTAGACTATAATTAAATCTAGAAATAGAGAGGATGAAAGACTATAATTAAATTATGATTAAAGGACGCGAGAGAGAGAGAGAGAGAACCAAAAGGATGACCTTCAACGTATTAATATCCAGCAATGAGATTTGGTAATTAGCTTATGTTTAAGGAATGGCAAAGGGAACAAGGCATATACGTGTGATGATGAATTATATTACTGTAAAACATCATTTGGTCAAATTGGCCAAAGAAAAAAATGAAAGTAATCAACAATCTCCGATACGTACCCACTATGAGTCTTAATTGCCTCAACCTAATCCACAAGTAGAACGTAATCATGTCCCCCCGAACCATAGCGGGTTTGAGAAATGACAAAATTCTGAGGATCAATACCTCCGCTTAGTGTGCGTACGGGGCCGCAAAGCCAATTGGCGTCGTATATCTGTGGTGAACCCTATGAATCTTCTCGTACCCCTACTTGCAATGCAAAAATCGATGGATCCAGTCAGTGTTTTGAAAAGCTCGCCTAGGCGCTCGCCTAGGCGAGAAGCGAGGCGAGGCGAGCTTATCTCGCCTGGAGGACCCCAGGCGAAGCGAACGTGAGTGAAGCGAGAAAAAAGCGAGAAAAAGCGAAGAAGCGAAAAAAGCGAAAAAGCGAACGCTTTATTATAAAAAGCGATTCTGCTTCAATTTTTTTTTTTTTTTTTTTTCTGATTACAGGTTAGTAGTGTCTTTTATTTTTTAATCACTAATGACTTTTTTTTTAGACTATTGTTGGTCTATGTTTTTTTTTTTTAATAAACAATGTTTCGAACAAAATACATTCCTTTTTTTCCTTGTGATGCTGAATTCATTTAGAATATTTGTGGAATGTGGGAGTCAGGCGACTGCACTGCATGACAATTATGATAAAAAAAGAAGCATGAGTATCCGAAATGGGAGTAAATAATAGATTCTTCTACAAATAAGTGTCTCTGATATGTCTTGGTTATACTTTTTCCTATTCTTATATATATACAAATGGTACCAAAAAGTGGTCTATGCTTATACCATGTTTAATTATTTTAGTACATGTGAAATGTGCCTCTGTTCTGCTTTTTTTTATTCAATATATAATTACATATGAAATTGTTTACAATTGATTCTGCTCCTGTCATGATCATTGTGCTTCTGTTTTTTTTTAACTCATTCTGCTTCTATTTTTTTTTGTTGATTCTGTTGCTGCTTCGGTTTTGCTGTCCTGTGTTGCTTTTATTTTTTTTATCCTCATTCTACTTCTTTTTTTTTTGTTGCTAATTCTGCTGTTGTCCTGATTCTGCTTCTTTTGTTGTCCTACCCTGTCAATATGAAAATGTATACAATTGTTAGTATTTGTTTGAATTTAAATGTTTAAGTTATGACTGTTATTAAGATTTGAGATATTATTAGTATTTTTTTTAATTTAAATGTTTATGGTTTTACTTGCATTTAAATATTTAGTATATATAAATTAGAACTTAGATTGTTTAGAAGTAATTAAACTAAAATATATATTTTTTTTAACTGTTCGCTTTGCTTCGGTAAAGCGTGTCGCTTCGCTTCTCGCTTCTCGCCTAGGCGTTAGGAGCCTTGGTCGCTTCGGTTCGCTTTACGCCTTAAATAACACTGGATCCAGTAATTGATGTAATAGTTAGCAATAAAATATATCGCCAATTGCATCACAATTTCCCCAACGACGGTAATGGCAGGCTCGTCCAAATCCCAATCATTTGCAAATTCACATGTGATTTACAAATATTGATACTAAAATCGACAATACAAGATTGAAAATGAGAAGCAATAATTGTTGCCGGAGTAATTACTTTGATTGAAGGGTATGAGACAAGTGGGAAAGGTTCGACAACGAGGATGAACATGAGCATTGCGTCTCTGTAATATTGGAAGGAATCAGAGCAGAAGAGCTTGACCTTGGGTTGGATTTTTTGTAACTAAATTACTTTAATTGAAGAAAATAGGGATAATGGGCGAAGGTGTAGAACCTAGGTTGTATGGAGAAGACCTTAAATCTTCCACTAAGAAGTTGTTGGGCCTCCAACGCAGAATAAAAGATAGATGGAGAGGGGAAGGTGAAGAGAAGGTTGTGCTGATTTTTGAAAACGCAGGGAGACGAAACAAGTAACGGCTGAGAGGAAGCACTTGAGAGAGAGATTAATGATTGAAAAATAGGGAGAGAGAGAGAGATGGGTGAGCTTGCTGTAAAAATGGAAAAAAATGTTTTTTAAGTATACTGACTTTTTAAAGTAGTGTATATATATATATATATATATATATATTTTTTTTTATAACAAATTATAATATATATGCTATGTAACTGAGGAACCGTACTAGCCTTATTTTTCTGGGGACCACAGCATACACCTACTTGTATGCCAGAGTGCTTTGGTGATTGACACCTACTTTACAACATTTTGTTTTGGAGAACTGGCAATAATCATTGTTTTCGTGAAATTGCTCCTCTCTCTATGGCTTCTCTTGTATTAGGCTTTGTTTATCATACTATCTTTTAAATTGGAATTGTTACTTACATCCAATCCATATGTATCACATTGAAAACATAGGTGATTTGGACAGAAATCAAGTGTGATTCGAGCTCAAACTTAATGGTTTGAATTAGATTGCAGATGGATGGTTTGACGCGGACTGATGAACTTGTTTTTGTTTTGGCGGCAACAAACCTACCTTGGGAATTGGATGCGGCCATGCTTCGTCGCCTTGAAAAGCGGGTATCCTTTTGATGGGCTATTGTGCACTTTCTAGCATATGCTGATTATAAGAAATGCATTAACAATTCCATAGATAAATCACAACTGACATGTTAAGAGTTTGAATGTATGTTAATAATGGCGAAAAAGTCACTGCATCTAGCTCAAAGTGACTAGTTGCTTGCACATGGTGGGAGTTAATTGACTCCTTGTGAATATTCTAAATGCCAAGGCAGGTCGCCTTCAAGATTTGGGTTCGGTTCCTTGCAAGCTTCACATACTTGTGGTTTGACAATTTTAGGGTTTGACTATTGTTTTATCTCATTTTTAGTTTTCTCACTTTTTTTTTTTGTGTATAGTGCTGCATATTTATCCTGATGGCATTCCATACGATAAGTGAGTGCATTGCAATAAAAGTTCACTTATTACCTTGAAAAGTTCTTCTTTAAAATTAATGTAAGATCCTGGTACCCCTGCCAGAACCTGAAGCAAGAAGAGCCATGTTTGAGGAACTGTTGCCATCAGTACCTGGTGAAGATAAACTTCCATACGATTTATTGATGGAAAGGACAAATGGTTATTCAGGTTCTGATATTCGTTTGGTTTGCAAAGAGGCTGCCATGCAGCCCCTGAGACGGTTAATGGGACTTCTTGAAGAAAAGCAAGAATTGGTGCCTGAGGATGGTAAGTTAGATTATTTTTCTATTATATTATTTGTTAATACTGTATGCAATTCAAGAGTTCACAGCTCCTATTCGAAAAATGTTCTGTGGAGTCAAGCAATTTCCACAAGGTGTAAAAGGGGAAGTATAAAGTAGAAAATGCTATATATTTTACCATGAGCATGCATTTAGATATTCATATATCTAGAAATCTGTCATAATGTTTGTCATTCTTTGTACATTGCTACCTTTACATACACTAGTTGATGCATACGTGCGTCGCACGCAAGGATTAAAATATCGTTTCAGCGTATTGTTTTGGTCACCTATGAATATGAAACGAAAACGTTTCAAAAATATTTTGAAAACGTTTCGAAACATAATGGAAACAGATAAAAAATTTAAAAATTTATTTTCAAAATATTGGTCTAAATATATCTAAACATCTTGAAACACCTTGAAATATTCTAAAACATTGATAGAAACATGCTAAAACATTTCGAAACAATTCAAAATATTCCGAAATACTTCAAAACATATCGAAGTACTGAAATTTTAATTCAATCAATGATTCGTTTCTGTTGCCTTAGAAAAAAAAATGTTTTTGCCGTTTCGAAATAATATTTTGATCCTTGATCACACGTGAATAATTCATAGTAGTAATTTTCTTATTCCTGGTGATATGAGGTTTTAATTTTTAGATTTATTTTTTTTGTTGTGTAGATGTGATTTTTGTTGTTTCCATTATTGTAAAAGACATCCAAAGGCCATGAAAAATTTAAGTAATGTGAAGGAACAAATATATGATTTGTAAATAACTGATAATCTGAAAAAGATCATGAATTTGAAGTTTTTTGCGACACCAAATACAGGAAAAATGGAGTTTACACTTTTTTAAAAGAATGTTTGTACAATTGTAAAGAGAAATTTTTGACATTATTTGTATAGAGTTAAAGATCCAAATTTTAATCACTATATCGGTGACCCCTATTAAACATAAATCTTGAAATGATTACGAAGTATATGAAAATAATATCTTGTAGTTCTGAGTCCATATTAATGTTTAGATAAAACAATCAGGAGATAATTGCACTGTTGTTGGCTTATTTGGATAGTCCTTTGGAAATTTCAATGTCAACTTGAACATACCTGGAAGCAAACAATACACATTACAACACAACCTTAAAACACTATAGATCCAAAATTGAAAGGCAGAAAAAGTTTGGCAAAAAACAATTCACATCCTTGTACTATTCGATTAACTTTTTCATTGGAACACAATGCAGGTCAATGTGTCACTGTCTTTGAAATGCTAAAAATTTTCAACTATTAATGTCTAACATATCACAAGTTAATGTTAAGAAGTGTCATATAGTAGTATCTTCACAACAATCTAGTCATGGCAAACATTAAGAAAAGAAAGTCACCTAGTGCTACAATGTTAGGAAGACATATTCTTTCAGAATCATACAAATGGGAGGTCCTCAATATGGGTATGCTCCTTCCTGCCCTAACCAAGGTGGGTGGCCCAAAGCCATTAAATTCAAAAAAGGAGTTCCTAGAATCTAATTTGGCCTTTGCTTAAAAAGGATCACATTTCTTTGTCATACCCACTTCTTGGTTTATGCTCAAACCCACAAATGTTTTCCAGTAACAACATTTCGAGAATGACCTTTAAATCTTCATTGAACAATTCAACAAGTTTCTCCCAAAGATACTAAAAGATCGTGTCAAAGAATACTAAACTTTTTACCTATACATTTTATAGAATCTATAAACCATTAACAGAAGCCATTCTCACATGAATTCGCTATCAATAGTGCCTTATCCAAACACCTTGCAATAAACAAACCAACTATTACCCTAACAAACTGTGCCTTCTTTTAAGTTTTACCCTTCAAACAAACTCAGAACTGCCGTTGACACAGTTCAAAATATTGCATAAACTCAAAGACCATATGGTAAAACTTCACAAACGACAAACCAACTAAAGCCCCACTTCGTATTTCATAGTTCAACATGAAGCAAAAACATGATGCGGTACCAAAAAATTGATGTGGCTGATTAGAATTCTTTAGGATTAGTGCCTACTATAAGAAATTGAAGATCAACATATTTAAATGGTTACTATAACGTAAGCAACTAAAAATAATGGGAGATAAACTCAAAATAGATACTACCAATGATAGCGATGCACATCCATTGTGATATATCTATATACATCTAAACAAAGTCTCTAATCTGAAGTTGCATTGGTAATGGTCAAATAACTTTCTCAAATTCTTGGACATTAAATGGAAATTTTGAAAAGAGCCGTGACTGATGGGGTGGCTGAAAATAGGACCATAAATGACACTAACCTCTCGTCAATAAATGATGGGGTCGTTGAAGAAAATCAGCTAGGCCTTCATCTACAGCAATATGATGTTCAACTAATGTGAGTGCGATTGCTCTTTTTTTTTTTTTGATGAACCAAAAAGACGGACTAATCATACCTCCTAGCAAAAGATGATAGATGCAGAGACAGTATGAAAGCATTGAGGTGCAACACAAAACAATTCACAAAAAGAATCCCCTTAATTGAAAATGAGAATTCCCTAAAACATGATTACATGTTGGACATATAAAGTCATTCAAATGCTGAGTTAAATTATCTTGATAGTACTTACTACTAAGTATTGATTGAAATAACAAAAAAGCTGATTAATTGAGCTTGTGACATGTCATACAAGGATGATTGAGTTCAAATTTATCTCTAATGCGTTTCAGCTTTTCCCACCAACTGATCGAAGGGTCAGGGCTTTCTTTAATCCCAAGTGCTTCTCAAGCAGCTCTGTCGTATCCTTGCTCCTGCCATTCTCATGTTACATGTCCTCTGAACCTACAATTTCCCTTCGAATTTGTTTCATTACCATCTTACAATTATCAAATGTTTCTAGTTCTACTAACTGGCTGCACACTGGCAAAATAGCTCATAAAACCTTTGATAATCATATCAGTGGTATCTACCAATTCAAACGCATATCACACCCAGTTAAACTGCAAGCATTCACCCTTTCCTACAAATAAAGTGATTATGTATAATCAATATAATAATATGAGCATATGCATGTGCGTGACCAAATAACAAAACCCAACAATTCACAAATCCAAACGACAAAATGCATATTAATATGTAACAAATAACCCTCAACAAATGCATATATGTACATCTGAAAAAAGCCGAGAGGCCCTAAGTGAGGATTTGAGCTCTTTCAAGGTTTTCCAGTAATTTGGTTTTGACTTCCCTCATAGAACATTGTCGAGGAGGTTTTCCAGCCAGCTATCACTGAATCTCTGAAACATATGGATCTAAAAACGAATCAAGGGCAATTGAAGAGTCTGCAACACTCTTGAGAGAGAGATAGGCCGACGGTGAGAGTGAGAATTTAAAACTTGTTATGGATATGAATAAAAGTACAGTTAAATTATTCAGGGAATGTATAAGGTTTGAAGGATAAGAGTTACATTATATTATTGATCACAGTTGAATTAGGCAATCAGAAGTTTTTACCAATAGACAAGTTGTACCTTCCTCTGCCAATCCCAACAAACCCTTGTTTGGAAAGTCCACATTCAATGGCGTGATTGTCGGAAAATCTTTGACAGGAAGAAGAAGCTGCCACATAACATGGATACAAAGATGAAATTAGACAGGGCAAAATTAAGAAGAGGAAGAAGAAAGAAAGGACAGAAAGTAGGTAGTTTTTCTGGGGGGTGGGACTAAGCTTAAGAAGATGACTCAACCCGTTATTCCTGGTGATAGAATTGAGAGAGAGAGAGAGAGAAATAGGGGAGGAGGAAAGAAATAAAACGAAAGGGCAGAAAGTGAAGACTCTTTAGTGAACATGGTTGGTTGCGAACATGCATCTTTTAGTTTCTCTGACCAACAATTTAGTGGGATGGTGGAAGATGAAAAATGTATTATAAATAGCATTTATAGATTCTTAGGATGTGTCGCATTTTATTTTTATGCTTTTTCAAGGGTAATAAGAGAAATTAAAAGTTTCTCATACTTCTTGACATTTAAAAGTAGTATAGAACTATAGATATAGATATATTCATTTAAGGCAAGAATAGTGTCTGTTGTTTTATCGTTTATATTCTCTTTTGGCAAGTTTGTACTGTTTGTATTCACTCTTGTTTGTTGGTGAAATAATCTGTGTTTTTGTTATAAATAATGGTTACTAGCGGTCTTCCCGTGCTATGCATGAAATTTACAATCTCTCTTCACCGCCACCCCTTATTCCAGCCCCACCCCCACCCCCACCATCACCCCTACCTTCCACTCTCACCCCATGCCAATACGACAAGAAGGATATTTATTTATGTACTAAACTTATATTTTAAAATTGTCTAAATTTGTAGTTAATAAAAGCAGTGAAAAATTCAAATGTGAAGTAGTTACACAAAATTGTTGAAGTTACATAGGCAACATTGAAGAATTCAATTAGAGGAAACCTATTCATTACTATTAAATAATTCAAAATTAGGAGAAAACAGGATTTATAGAGGAAAAGCTGCTCATATCCCCTCTCTCATAAATAAATTCTTTTTGTACATAGTATAGATATTCTTTAGCGGTAAGTTTGTTTGCATTTACTCTTGTTCGTTGGTGAATTAATCTCTGTTCTTGTTATAAATAGTGGTTAATATTTTTAACTTATCATTTGCACTGTTGTTCGTTAGTGCTGTCAGCAATTGCATCTTTGTCTCTCTCTCTCTCTCCCTCTCCCTCGCACTTGCACACTCCCCAAAATGTTTTATTTTCCTTTGTGGCCCTTCTTTTGACGCTTCTCTTTACTTCTCTCCTGTTGTACATGGATGTATTTGCATTCATATTTGGTAGTCTTTATATTATAGTAATTCTTGGCTTCTGGCTGATATGGACCACAATGGCTTTAGGGTTGGTTTTCAATTCGTTCCCCCTTTAGAGTGGACTTCTGTTTCAGGTTCTACAAAATTTAGCATCTTCTATGCTTCTAAATAGCCCAATATTTACCTACCTTGTCAGCCACAGGTCACACTATAGTCTGCCCCTAGAGATCTCTTTCTTCTACAGCCCATTCGAAATTGCACCTCTTGTACTTTGCTAACTCAATTTCCTCTGCATGCAAGCATTGTTTGCATTACTTCAGATGCATTCATCGCGGTTTATGCACCCATAGTTTTCTGTATGTTTCCTGAAGAGGAAAACAACTCACTGTCTTCTAAGATAGCTAGGCAATTGAACAAATTTATCCAACAAATGTCCAGGCAATGTACTTTCCTCCAATACTGGGAGCTATATCATTTTGTTAAGTACTAATTTTGAATCTTTGATGCTGTACTAAACTGGGGTCATTGGCATCCAGAGTTGCCAAAGGTCGGACCAATTACAGATGAAGACATAGAGGTGGCTTTAAAGAACACAAGGCCCTCTGCTCATCTTCATGCTCATCGTTATGACAAGTTTAACGCAGATTATGGCAGCCAAATACTCCAGTGAAGGCGCACAGCTGTACAATTTACAGTTCCTTTGAACTCTTTCCAACTTCCCTGTAGTCATTCATCAATTTAATGTCCAGGTGTTCGAGATCGCGTGGATGCAACTGTAAATGTTTCATATAACTGTTTTGACGGTCCAAACTTTGTGAATAGAGAGATTGTGCCTAACATTTTTTCAGAATTCTTTTTTATGATTTCTCAAAGGGATGGTTATTTGAGCATTGGTTTTAGAGAGAACAAATCCAAGCAGAAAAAAAAAATCTTTGAATGGGAAAAAGCTTGAAAGCATGGACGTTTATTGTGTTGTAGTTTTTCTGAGAAATCATGGAAATATTTGTTCTGTGTATTAATTGTTTCTGTTCAGTATTTCTGGAGATACGGTCCCCAAGAAATATGTCGGTAACATAACAAAAATGATATGTAGCCGTACATTTTGGTTTGATTCATTTGTAGCTGTCGATTGTGAAAATAAGATAATTTTACATGTGTTACGTTTTTTATTGAATGAAAGTATGTATTAAAAAAAAAGATTTTCGGCACTATAGTTGGACCCGTATTGTTGGTGATACTTGGTAAAAGCCGATTGTGGTAGTGTATGAATTGTTGCTGTGAACTGATCTGAATTATATTCATCTGCCCTTGGTAGTGAATGGAGTATCATATGGAAACATTACCAATGGCCTGATTGCTACAAGAGTTATCCTTCAATGGCACAATGGTGGGTTCTAATTAGGGGTGGTTATTGTGTCGTGTTTGGATTTGGGTTCAAGACACATCAACCTAAACTCTTCAATCTTGATCATTTCCATCATCTGATTCAGCTTCATGAACACATTGGATATAAGTGGCTTAATAAAAATATCTGCAATCTGATATTCAGATTGACAATATAAAATTTTAATCTCACTATCAATAACCAAGCCACAAATATAATGATATTTTACATGAATATGTTTGGTCCTCCCATGAAAAATTGGATTTTATGACAAAGTAATAACTGACTTGTTATCACAGAAAATCTTTGAAGGAATATTTTGTCCGCGTTGCAAAAATTTAAGTATACCACACAATCACACTGCTTGGGTAGCACAACTGGTGATTGCATTATACTTTGATTTAGTGGTAGAAAGAGCAACAACTTGTTTCTTCAAAGACCAGAAAAAAATTCTTGAACTAATTTCAAAACAATACTCTAAAGTACTTTTAACTTTTTCTACATTACCTCCTATTTGTTTATATCCATTGTAGTATATTCTAACCTCCGAACATCATCTCTCAATGCGTATAGTTTATGTGCGAAGGGGAGTGTCACTCTCCTTTAGAGTGATGTCAAAAGAAATGATAGCGGAATGATAGGTGAATGAAATATATGAAATGTGTGTGTGTGTGAACAAAAATGCTTCTCAAGCGTAGAGAGACTTTTGCTTGTCGTGTTTTACTTGAAATCGTATTCCAAGGTCGTCTCCTCAGGGAAGGAGGTGTATCATCATGAAAGTGATTTTTATAAAAACAAAGGGTAAAATCTTTTGTTGGTATTTCAAAGTAAGTAGTGATATAGACCAAAGAGACTAGAACTTTTGAGATTTAAAGTGATGATCTTTATGGATTTTTATGGCCCGAATAAACAATTCTTTCTACTAGGATTTTCTAAACAAAATATAAGATAATTTCAAATGTAAAAAGTCATCCTTTAGTTTGATGATCTGGACATGTAGTCAATCATTCGATTTATTATACTTGTACTTGAGAATGCTATTTAACCACCGTGTCAACATAAAGTTAATCGGAAGATAAAAATGGACTGTGAGAATTAATAGCATGATTCTGATGTCTTTGTAGAAGTTTACAAGAATTGTCTGTGCCCAGACTCAACCCGTCTACAAACAAGCAAGTGTTTCTACAAAGTATCCGACCATTGCATTAGTTTTCCATTCTTTAAATGAAGCACAATAATGGTGAAGATTGAAGGTTAGTCATGAAGATCTAATCGGGGTACTTGCCTTAAACCAATGAGTCTTTCTATGCAAGAGTCATCTGTGTCATAGAAAGTACTCACGGTTATACAAAGTACCTTAACTTTGCTAGATGCATTCAATCATTCAACAAGCAAACGAAATATAAAGTATTAAGCATAAACGAAATACACAAATATAACTTCCGGATGATTTATACATATCCATCACCTCTAGCTAAAGAATGAATGAGAAACTACTCACTTTTCATGGCTTTCGTAAAGCTAGAAAAGTGGGTGATGCTCATCCCTCCAAATAGAGGAGTTACAAGGTAAAACACATTACACAAGGAGCCGATCTTCGACAAGAATGAGTGAATCACGGTCCACCCTTCACGGCTTTGGTAAAACTTTATAAAAGTAAAAGAGTTTCACTCCTTCAAGGGAAGAAGGAAGCCCAAACAACAAAAGTAAAACAATAATACAATAAAAGAAAACAATACTTAAAGTAAAAGAAAACAATAAATTAAAAGAAAACAATAATACAATAAAAATAATAATAATTACTTTTGGAGGGTTTTTCACTACCAAAAGATGGAGATTTACAAGCCCTAAGGGGTGGTATTTATAGACAAAAAGGGAGAGCTTGAATTACACTTTAATCCCCTTTTATTTTGAGCTTTGATAATTTGCACCCTAGTAGTTTGTAGTTTTGATAATTGACATCCCAGTAGTTTGTATTTTTGATACAATTGAGACTCTAGTAATTTGTAGCTTTGATAATTGGCTCCCCAGTAGTTGTAGCTTTGATGCACAAAATCCTAAAAAAAATAACAATTAATTTATTATCTCTAATTCACACACTAACCCTAATTTGACTAGTTTAACTAACACAATTGACCTATTAACTTAATTAAATTGTGCATTAATTAAGGTTAATCACCTCCCCAATAACTATCTGTATACCCTGCAAGTTCACTAGAATCAGTAGGAGAATAAAAAATACCATCACTCTGGGTACCTTTAACATACCTCAAAATCCTTTTAGCTACTTGTAAATGGGATTGACGTAGAGACTCCATGTATCTGCTAATAAGACAAACTCCAAAAAAAATATTAGGTCTAATAGAAGTCAAATAACGTAAACTTCCTATCAACCGTTTGAAATATGTGAGATTTACCAACTCACCATTCCTATCTTTACCCAATTTCAATCTTTTTTGAATTGGAGTCAAAATAGGATTACAAGAATTCATTTTGAACAGTTTAAGGATATCTCTGGAATATTTCTGTTGGGAAATAAAAATTCCACTGTCTATCTAGTTAACCTTAATTCCAAGAAAATAGGACATCAAACTCATATCAGTCATCTCAAATTGAGAAATCGTTGCCTCCCTGAATTTCTCAATTAACTTCAAATTATTTCCTGTGAGATAAGATCATCAACATACAAACACACAATAATAATATCTCCATGAAAATTAGTTTTAACATACAAAGTGTGTTCATAGGAACATCTTTGAAAACCATTCTCCACAAAATAAGAATCAATATGAATGTACCAAGCTCTAGGGATTTTTTTAAGCCCATACAAAGCCTTGTTCAACATATAGACTTTGTTTTCCTCCCTTTTATTCACATAACCAATAGACTGCTCAACATAAACTTCCTCTCTAAGGACACCTTTTAAAAAAACACACTTCACATCCATTTGAAATAGCTTCCAAAAATTATTTGTAGCAAGAGAAATAATCATACGAACAATATCACGCCTAACAATAGAAGCAAAAACTTCAAGATAGTCAATACCTGATTTTTGTTTGTAACCTTGGCTGCCAACCTTGCTTTGAAGCGATCCACCTCTTTGTTTAGTGTGTATTTGGTCTCGTACAACCATTTAAGTCTAATAGCTTTCTTTCCCTTGGGAGGAGAACTAAGTTCCCATTACAGAGTTTGTGTCCCGGTAAACATGACCCACTTGCCTAACACGACCCAACCCAACCCAAAACGACCCAATTATTAACACATTTAATAAACAATCCATCAATCTAATTGTAAGACGATAAAAGAATACCTCTTAAGCTCTAGTAAAGAATTACACTTATTGGAAGTTGCTTCCATCCTGTAGAATGTCTCATGCAAAAAGGAACAAACTGCTTAGGACCGAAGTGCTTTGATCGAAGGTACTTTGATACTTAAATCAGTAAATGGCTATAAAAAGAAATGTATATCACAGGGTTCAATGTACCTCTCAACATGCACCCTTGTTGCTTTATATAGGCTTCACATTGAGTCAAGGATTCTCTTTACTGTTGTGGGAGATGACACATCTCTCTTTCTTTGAGTGTTTGTTGGGAGTTTTGCAAGGATTTCTCTAACGTTCCCTCAATCATAGCTCTTTCGAGAGAATGACTCCACCTAGCTATTACACCTAAATGCCTTGATTATAGGCAATTGACCCGTTGTGCGGTTTATGCCACGCCTTTAGGCCGTGCTGTGCTCTCTTATTCGACAGCATGTGCTAAGCTGTTGCAACTCAGTTCGGTTGCTCCAAACTGCTGATAATTTTACGCACATGACATGTCTCTTTATAACTACGTGCTTATTTTACCTGCTAATCCACGTGGCATAATTTTATACCCTTTCACTGGCTCCTATAAAAGGCATGTCAGCCTTCTTTCGCCTGACAGTGGTTTCATGTCTCCAGATTCATCTTTGCCTGGGGTTCTCGAGACATGTAATGTACTCTGCATTGTATTTTCGCATTAAATATTTGTCCTTTGGCTTCCTTTTTAGTTTTCGCTCCTTCCTTTAAAAGGGGGTATAACATAACTTAATCATTGCTACTTCTCCTCAAGAATTCTAGTTTTACTTGCTCTCTCGTTGTCCTACTTGTTTGTTCTTCATCTCCAAATGGCTCCTCTTACCAAAGAAGGTATCCCTACTTTCAAAATCAAGTATAACATTCCTGAAAATGTTGAAATCCGAATAGTTGGCACCAATGAGCCACTAATTGGCACAAGGGAGTCGATTCCCATCTACACAAGGGCTATCATCGAAGGTGGGGGTGAGATTCCCTTTGAACACATTACTACTATGGGTCCTTTCAACCATGAAGCTGTGCCCTATCCATTGTTGCTACCTTCTTTAGAATAGTCATGGCAGTTGCCGCCTTGAACAACCTTCTGAATGTAAATCTAGGTATCTGGGAGATCCTGTTCTGTTACATTCTGAAAACATCCGATGACAATTACTATGTGGCGGTGAGGAGGAAAGACCGATACCTAGTAGCTCATCTTCCTGATTCACACAAGGGCTATGAGAA
Organism: Ilex paraguariensis; assembly: GCA_963454935.2. Lineage (NCBI taxonomy): Eukaryota > Viridiplantae > Streptophyta > Magnoliopsida > Aquifoliales > Aquifoliaceae > Ilex > Ilex paraguariensis. The sequence continues at coordinate 6,073 of CAUOFW020001474.1, read as the reverse complement.
CAATATCATTTTTGTTTCTAGAAACTGGGAATATAAGGCTGGTGATACTCCTTTGTCGTTGCCCTTACGAAGAGGGCATACCAGGTATATGATCATAATCCTCTTTGGTTTTTGAACTAGCGATTTTTTATTTTTATTTTTTAAAACTTCTTTTTTCTTTTTTAGGGGAGACAGTTAAAGGAAAATTTCTTGAGCATTCTGTGAAAGTAGATGACCTGAGAAAGGTATGGTCTTACAACGAGAACCTATTCTGCCAAGTTGCCCATGTCCTTCTGGGGTACATCCTACTTATTATTCATTCATTGCCATTCCTGAGTGGGCCAATGCTACAATCACCAAAGACTGAAGTGCATTGCAAGCCCAGTATGCTGCTACCCTATGCTCTCTGCATAAATCTATCTTCCCCTCCTCTGGAAGGAATATATCGGTGACGAATTTTCTTAGTTTCTTATCTTCAAGTGAGCCTTCTGAGCCTACCCACTTAATAATTTTTGTTCCCAATGATGCACCTCCTTTACCCACTCTAGAGGTTGATCAAACAATTCCCTCTAATGATGCCCTTGCACCTGCCAAGGCCCAATCAACTCGAGAGGCTTCGACTCCTCCTCCCCGAGCCTCCCACTAATGCAGTTCCTCTTGTTTCTTCTATTATCCCTTCGCCCACTCGGCCAATTGATGCTGAGCCTGAAGATCATTTGACAAAGAAGAGAAGGGTCGTAGAATCCTTTCCTGCAAGTGAACGTCCCATTCCTGCATTCCATCCTGTCTTGAAGGTAAAGGGCAAAGAAATCAATATCCGAGATTCAGCTGCCGAGGACTTGAATGTTGTGTTTGGGATAGCTAGAGGAGTGATCCTTCATCATGACCTTTCTGCGAATGAGGCTGTATTAGATGATGAGATTGCTCGGTAAGCCATTCAGCAAATGATTCTGGCATTTATCCTAGCCCCCCTTTTTATGTTTTTTTTACTTGTACTATATTAACTTCCTTCTTCCCCTTTCTTTTTTACAAGGGTCTTCAGAAAGTTCACAAGGTTGGAGTGAGAATTGCCAGAAAGGACAGGATTATGAAGAAGGCTAATCATGAGCGCATGTCTGCTATATCGAAAAAGGAGTCTATTGACGAAGAGTATGCAAAGCTTTGTGAAGAGATTCTTGTTTTTCAAGCTCAAATGCTTGGCCTGAAAGATGAAAACAAGAAGCTTGCGGCGGAGGTGGATGAGTTGAAGGCTTCAGAGAATGCAATCAACGTAGAACTCTCCGAGACCCAACTTGAACACTCCACTCTGTTGGAGGAGTTTCAGAAGTTCAAGGATAGAGCCAAGGAACTTGAGAATGCGACCTTTGAGCAGGGGATGGAAAAGGCATAAAGTGACTTAGCCTTACAAATTCCTTCACTAGAAGGTGCATACTTTTCAAAGGGCTGGGTTTTTGCCTGAAAGCTGCTGATGTGCCTTATTCTTCCAAGCTTTACTCACTCCACTCAATGCTTGGCTCTTTTGGACTTTTGCTTCTTCTTGAAAGCAAACTTTTATATCTTCATGTAAAAACTTAGTGTACTTCTTTTGGTATATATGAAAAACTTCCTAGATCAGCTTTTTACATTTGTTGTATTTTTTTTTGTTTACTACTTAGGAGAATCCTAAGAAGTTTGGGCTCCTCGGTCCTTCTTCAAAGAGCTACATCCCAAGCACTTTCTACTAGGGACATATACTTAGCAAAAATCTCATTTTTTAGTATAAGAAGTTTTGGCCTCCTCGACCCTTCTTCCCAAGCACTTTCTGCTAGGGACATATACTTGACAAAATCTCATTTTTTAGTCTGGAAAAAATCTCTTTTTTAGTCTGGAAAAATCTCTTTTTTTACTCTAAGAAGTTTTGGCATCCTCGGCCCTTCTTCAAAGAGCTAGGTCCCAAGCACTTTCTGCTAGGGACATAAACTTTGCGAAAAATCTCATTTTTTACTCTAAGAATTTTTGGCCTCTTCGGCCCTTCTTCAAAGAGCTAGGTCCCAAGCACTTTCTGCTAGGGACATATACTTTGTAAAAAATCTCATTTTCTACTCTAAGAAGTTTTGGCCTCCTTTGCCCTTCTTCAAAGAGCTAGTTCCCAAGCACTTTCTGCTAAGGACACATACTTGACAAAAAAATCTCATATTTTACTCTACGAAGTTTTGGCCTCCTCGGCCCTTCTTCAAAGAACTAGGTCCCAAGCACTTTCTGCTAGGGACACATACTTGGCAAAAATCTCATTTTTTACTCTTAGAAGTTTTGGTCTCCTTGGCTCTTCTTCAAAGAGCTAGGTCTCAAGCACTTTATGCTTGGGACATATACTTATTTAAGGTACTTTTTGCAATAGTTTTTCTTGAAGAACTCTGGACCCCTTGGTCCTATCTTCAAAGAAGGTCATCGCATACACACCGACTTGCCAATCTAATCAACTCAAATCATTGTCCATCCAGTTTACATTGTCGTGCTTAACCATGGGTCTAGATATGATCAAGTGGCTACGCCTGATTTAGGTTTTTATCTCTATCAAGATTTTTGCCTCCTTGCCTTTGCAGTAAGACTTTGATAATGGAAATTGACAAATTCAAAGGATTGGAAATGTAAAAAATGCATTCTTATTATAAAAAATGCTTTGCATAAAAAGGAATGTTTCCAATAATTGACACTTTTTACACTACTTAACAAATTTTTGTGTATCCTTTTGCATATATGGCCACCAATATCCCTGAGATTGTGCTCTGTGTGCTAATGAACGTCCTTATGTGTGTGCCCCACAGCTCCCCTCATAAATTTTGAACAAGAAATCCTGAACTTGGTCAGGATGTACGCACATAAGGTATGGTCCTGAAAATGAGCGTCGACAAAGCTCTTGGTTCGGGGATAGCCAAAATTTTGCCAATTTGAGTCGTAACTTGTGTGCTTCCTTCTTATTTTCAAGAGGATCCCCTCATTTGAAGTAGGCAACTATTTCATCCATCCAGCTCAGATTGACCTCGATTGCGTGAACCTCTTCGATGACTGGTATCATGATGCTTGGCTCGCTTGGTAGACCACAGTGACGGTTCTCTCTCTAGTCTTGTCCACCTCTGAGGCTAGGAAGCCAATGCGTCAACATGGGCATTCTTTGAGCATTCGACCTGACTTATGGAGTACTCACAATTTTTCTGAGCTCCTTCCTTGATGACTCGTAGTATGAGATGATCCTTTCATCCTTTGCCAAGTATTCCTCTAGTATCTGATTAACTACGAGCCGTGAATCGAAAAAGATGTCAAGCTTCGTGACGTTTAAATTGGCTACCATCTTTACTTCGACTATCTGCACTTCATATTCTGTCTTATTGTTTGAGGCTTGAAAATCAAGTCATATTGCCTTTTCAAGCACGTCCCCTTCTGGGCTTTCGAGGATTATGCCCACTCTTGCTCCTTCGTAATTTAGCGTGCCATCAACAAACAGGCTCCACCCTTGCTTTGTATATGAAGTGTCTTTCTGGTGTGAGGGTTGTTGCTCCATTTTTCTATCTTTGGAAGAGAACTCGGCAATGAACTCAGCCACCACTATCCCTTTATCGCAATTCATGGCTCAAAGAGGTTATCATATTCTCCCAGCTCGACTGCCCATTTAGATATTCTCTCAGATAGGCCGACATTTCTGAACAGGGCTTTAAGGGGCTGGTCTGTGATCACCACTATGCTGTGGGCTTGAAAATAATGTCGTAATTTTTAAGCTGTATTGAAAAGTGCCAGTGCAAGCTTTTCGAGTGGTAGGTACCTCATTTTTGCATCGAGTAGCATTTTACTCACATAGTAGATTGGTCATAGTCCTTCTAGGGAATTCTTCATCAAAGCTCCACTGACTGTGTGCTCTTACACTACTAAATATACTAACAACTGCTTTCCTAGCGATGATGTGGTCAAAAGCGGTTGGGATGCCAAATAAGCCTTTAGATCTTTGAAAGCCTCTTCACACTCTTGACTACATATTTGCCCGTCTTTTCTTTCAATTGTCTAAAAAAAAGACCAACATCTATCAGAAGCTATAAATCTACCTAGTGTCGCAACCATTCCTTTTTGCCTTTGAACCTCCTTAATTGACTTTAGTTGTTCCAACAGAGCTAAAGCTACGACTTGGTCTGGGTTTGCCTCGATTCCACAATGGGTAACTAAGAATCTCAAAAATTTCTTCAATCTGACTCTGAACGCGCATTTTGAAGTGTTCAGCTTCATCCCAACTTTTCGTAACACATCAAAAGTTCTCCTTAGGTCAGCAAAGTGGTCATGTGTTTGGCGACTTTTCACCACTATATCATCAATGTAAACTGCTATAGTATCACCAAGCATGTTGGAGAACATCTTCGTAACCAATTTTTGGTACGTCGCCCCAGCGTTTTTTAGACCAAATGGCATTACCCTATAGCAATAAATGTCTTCTAGGGTTATGAATGACGTGTTTTCCTGGTCCTGCTCGGCCAGTGAAATTTGGTGGTATCCTTTATATGCATCTAGAAAGCTCATTCGGGCATGTCCAGCAGTTGCATCGACCAGCTAATCCATTCAGGTCGGTAAAGTCCACACACACCCTCTATTTTCTCGTCTTTTTCTTCACCACCACCGTTTTGACAACCATGTTGGGTACTGGACCTCTTTGATGGTTTGTGCTTCCAACAGTCTTGCCACCTCCTCCTTCACCGCCTCTTTGTGTTGCGGTGTCGATCTCCATGGTTTTTGTCTTACGGGTTTAAAGCTTGGGTCAACATTAAGGTAATGACATGAACCTCGGGTGGTACATCTAACATTTCATTCGTCGTCCAGGCAAAAATATTAACGTATTCTCGCAGAAGCCAGAATAACATTAGGTGTTCTTCCCTGATTAACAAGGACGTAACAAGAAATACCTTTCAGTGTTTTGATCTATGAGTTCCTTAGTTAGATCTTCGACAGTGTGCCCAATTGGCTCGGCACTCGGGCCCTCTCCGGCCAACCACTCACCCATTAATTGCTATTTGTTCACCCCTTGAACTGTAACTCCTTCCTGTGCCTCTGTTTTTCCCTTAATTGAGGTAAAGAGACAAGTGTGGGTACTGACTTGGTCTCCTTAAACGTCAACTACCCCCCTTTCTTGTTGGGAACCTAAACACTTGATGGTAGGTTGAGGGGTATTTCATGCAGCCAGGTACGCCCCATGATGGCGTTATAGGCCGATTCTACATCAATGACAAGAAACTCAGTCATCGTCCTAACAGGTCCCACAATGACCGGAAGGGTGATCTCTCATTTCGGGAAAACCATCTTCCATTGAATCCCACTAGAGGAGTGTTTGTAGCGATTAGCTCTTCTTCCTTAAGACCTAACATCTTAAGAGACTAAAGTAGATGATCTCCAAGAAACTTCCTTGGTCAATCAGTACTCTTCTGACATCAAAATTTTCTATTCGGATGGTTAGCACAAGTGCATCGTTATACGGGTGGTGCACCCCTATCAAGTCTTGCTCAGAAAAACTAATCTTCCCAGTTGCTTCATTCATCTTTAATATTTTGCCTCCGGGTACGGGACTTGCCCCTAGCTAAAAAACTTCTATGGCTTGGATGCCAGTCTAATGTAGGCCTTAGCCGAATTATTTGCAGACATGTGTGGGTTTGTGGCCGCATGTATGACATCGATAATGCCCATGGGAGTGGGCTGATCATAAGGGTTGTTTGTGGCATCGTTGTTGCTACTTTTGCCTCCATCCTATATGAATTATGAGAAATGTTCAGCTTGGACCAATTCCTCTAAGTGTGTCTTTAGAGATCGGCAATTTTCCATCATTTGCCCCACGTCTCGGTGATACAAACATCTAAGTTCGAATTCTCTTGGCAGGATCCCCCCCCCCAGCTTATTTGGCCATTTAAAAAATGGCTTTCCCTTTATCTAGGAAAGGATTCTGTAAATCAATTCTCTGAACATCGTGCTGACCCCCATGTACGGTGACTTCGAAGTGAAACCGTCTTTCTTTTTACTTTTTGTTCCTTCTCGGTTTTGTTGGACTAACTTGTCCCCACCGGGCTATTTTTTCCCGAGTTGCTCTCTT
>CAUOFW020001473.1:0-91137 GCA_963454935.2 Ilex paraguariensis | reverse complement strand
GGCACCAGCATCGGCTATTAGTTGTGAATGGAGGACTTTCCATAACTTAGTACACTAAACATTAAGGAAAAATCACAGACGACCACCTTCATTCATTGGACAGATGCGTAAGGAGGTGATGAGCCATTCACTGAAATATAAGATGCACGTGGCAATAAAGTTCATCTATATTATGGAGATGGGCTGAAAATGCAGATCTGAGGTTTTATATATGGAAAAATAAATATATTAAAAAAATAGTACGTATAACCATCATAAGAGATTGATCCATTGAACTTCATCTAAAGCAAGGACAAACAACTTTTCCTTTTTACCAAAAGACCCAGAAGTCTGTACTGTGAGAAGCAGACCAGAGGAAGGATAACTTTTTTTTAATACAGCTAAGAAAAGCATATTATGTAATTAGTGAGGGGAAAAAAGAAGGAGGGGGGGGGGGGAGAGGGAAGAGGCTTGAACATAAGTTTTGACTGTGGGAGGTAAGCCTTTGCCAACAGGGACGACCCTGTGCCTCCCGGTTTCAGAACAGTTATTAAGAAGACACTGAAACCAACCTGCCTCAGAAGTACACGAACTTCTTCCTTCTCGACATAAGATATACCTGCATTCAAATCTCGAAGTCAAAATCCAAGAACCATTTCCGCACAATAATAGGTGATAAATGCATGTCAACAAAAATACCACATCCTCTAGGATTAGAGAAACTGTAGAATGGTAAACATACTACAAAAGGGAGTACAAGATCCAGGAATATATCCTTTTGCTAAGTTATGGACGGGCACACTACACATTCTGTTAAGACAGATGTATGTGTCTTCCTGAGCTTGTAGATGACCAACAGTGTCATGTTCCATAATGTAAAAAGAAAAATTGAAAGGAAAAAAATTCAAAAATGGAATAGCCAATAAGATTTGGTCGGATTCATATTTTAACATATAATTTCACTCTGCACATTACTTTTCTAGCTCCCCATCTGCCCGACTAAATCAGATGCACATGAGTTACTCCGGAAAATGCAAATAAAAACCACTGAAACTACAACCATTCCAACAATGATAATGACACATGCCAAGCAAGCACTCTTGATAAAAATATTCATTAAACTGCAAAAGGTTCCAGGATCAGAAACAGAAAAATCAACACCGAAAAAGACCAAGTACCACAATAGCGTGGATCTGCAAGGAGGCCAACAAATGATATGTAGTCAGCTAGCACTCTTGTCCGTCCTTCTTGCTCCTCAATTAAAGAATAAGCAATCTGCATGTGAAGAAACTGTCAATCATAATCGATTAAAGAAAAGTCCCATTGCATATACCCGTCCAAACATAATCTCTTCGAAGTCAAGAAGATTCATCAATTTGAGGTAACTAACCTCAAGCTTTTATTAAAAGTGATCACAAAACTGCTTGCCTGTATAAGTAGAAGGCAAGGTGACAAAGAAGAAAAAACTACTAACCAGCCCATTATTAAAGAAGCTCCCAAAGAGATTATGCACAACAAATGCTCAAGTGTTTTTTGGGCTCAAAAAAAAAGCAGTGAAGAACAAGATAATGGCTTACAAATGTGCAGCGGGCTAACAAAAGGGATCTACACCTAGTCAATTAAATAGACCCATTGTTCAAAGTAAGTAGACTGTTAATGTTGGCAAAACAAATAATTAAATCGTGAATATCAATAACATGTAGTAAACAGAAAACCTGATAACCTCTAGGATGTGTTTTCAATCAGATATCCAAACCTCAACCCCCCTCCAGAAAACCACCGTCCAGAAAAAACACATATCTCCTTTTTAAACTGGTCATAGTTTTTTTGCAATACAGTATGACAGACTACTAGAAAGCTTCCACAAGAAATACTACAGCACAGGTAAAAGGGGGAAAGAAAAAAGAGAAGAAACAAGATGGCCAGCAATGCCAGCCATAAACTTGAAAAAGTGAAGACGCTCACCTGGGTATCCACAACATTGTGCAACTTAATCCCGAATTGAAAGTACAGTGCCTGCAAGATAAAAACAGGTTCAAAAACATCAAACATGAAACATTCATTCAAATATCCTGAGGTCCAAAAGCAGAAGAAATCTATAAGAGACCTCACTATCTCGTTTGCAATCATGAATAACTTTAGTGATGTAACTGGACTCAAGTGCAGGCTTGCAGGCTTTCATAAGCATCTCTCCACCCTGAATAGCATCAACCAAATATATAGCATCTGAAAAGGCCAGCTGCAAAAAAAGCAAACCATATTTCAACTGCCCTGTTTAACTCTCATCATGCAAATCCATTGATTATACACATATGAAATCCTAAATAAATGCCATGGATAGAAGAGTTAAAAGGTCAAAAAGAAAATTACAGCATATTGCTTTGGATATGGAAACAGCACCCAGTTTGAGAAGCGCAAAAATTCCACATCAATATGACAAATTAAAAAACATAATGTTTTATACTCAATGCTGATGCGAAATAAACTGAAGAGACCTAGTAAAGAAAAGCTAAAAAAACCTAATCCTTTGGACTCCGAGATCAATAGATCTTGGCAATGTGCATAATATCTACACTCAGTCACTCACTACTATACTACTTCTAGATTCACGACTACATATACACCAATTGTATAGCAATGCTTACATCATGAAACCATGAAATGTCTAACTAAATAGGTAAGCTATCATCTTTCAATCAGTCTACTTAGGCTCATATTCATTTGTAATGCTTATACGCACATCTTATTAGTTTTCAAAAGTAGATAAAATACACGTCTGGTCATAGGAAATGGTATTCTACATAAAATTATGGTAAAGTTAAAAAAAAAAGTTAAAATCAATCCCATGACACAAAGGAAAATTTTAAAACTGCAGTGTCCAATTCAGTTATCTAGCCTAAAATGGTAACCCAAAAAAAAATCACCTGCATGATACAAAGAGTTCCATTACGACAAAGATCAACACCCTCACAGTCAAAACCAATCACCAATTGCCTCTCAGGAGATGGCTCCAAGAATTCACTTGGAAGCTGACCCGCATGTGTGACAATATAAATAGGAACTGGAGACAAGTTAGCTTCATGAGTGATGGTATTTTCACCTGCAAAAACAGTAAATTACTGTTTTAAAATGTAGATTGGAAGTTAAAATGCCCAACTTAGAGATATGGCTTTGCAAAAAATAGGAGAAACAACAGCAATATGGATTGCAATAATTCTTAAAACAGATAGATGCAAACAAGAAAATTGAAATACCATCTTCTGGATAACAAACTGAAAACCAACGAGTACAATTCACATACCACCTTCAGGTCCATGTTCAGTCGAAGCTGTTAAACCCCCCCCCAAGGTTTTAGTTTTTCCAGTTTCTTTTGGGATTTTAATAGTGGTATTACTAAACAGGGTGCATTAGTCAGAACAATTCTCAGAATCAAATCTAAGACACAGACAACTAGCAAGTGGGAATGGTGCAGACCTCAGGAAACTAATTACAAAGTACAGGGAAAAAAAAGGACAGAAAATGAGGGAAAAGGACAATATAATTCCAGAGCATCACATACCATAAAATTTCCTAGCTCTGCATCCTTGTTAGTTAATCGTTCTCACCAACTATATTAACTTTTGCAAGAAAAAAAATGTTACGTTGTGCTCTGTTAAGTACGAGAGCGGATTTTAGATGCTAAAGAGTGTGGTGTAACTGGATGTGCAGTGCAAACTAAATAAGCCCACTTAGCATGTAAAATGACAATCTAATATAAAGATATAACCATAATTAACTCGTTAAACTCACACGATGCCCATAAATTTTCAGTATAAAGTCTAATAATTTCTATTTCATAAAAAAAAATGTTAGGAACAACCCCTAACTCAATACCAACATCCCAAATGCCGTGCCTAAACTGGTTCCATTGGACTACATTGGATACCCATGCCCCCTACAATTGTCAGGTCTGGTAATTGTTACAAGCGCCTAACACGAAGACGTGTATAAATGCCTGAAATAGTACTACATTCAGGAATTCCCAAAAAGCAAGTGGGATGCATGAATGTGAGTCATCACTGTACGTATCTAGAAAGTTGGGAAAAAAATATCATTCTCTCAAAATTCCTGGTGAAGGAGGCATGAAGCCCAATTAACAACAATATGGAAACTCCCAACCATCTGAAGCAAACGGTGATAAATTCACGTTAAACCTAATTTTCATATCAAGTTATTTTAACAAGCCATTTCAAAACCCAAAGCAGAACAGCACACCCACAGCCACACCCTCACAGAGGACTAGAAATGCGACTCACAACATATATTCTTGAATCTATAGGCATGATATGTAATTGCCAGCATGAACCAAGAGATTGAGATCAGTAACAGTATCAAATCACCCGTATTCAGAAATAATTGAAACACTCTAATTCATCAAATCAGCAGGCATATGATCGATAATTTCCAAAACCCAACTCAAAATAAGCAAAACCCAAGAAATAATTGTTGATCATACCTGACTAAACATTGTCTATTAGCTCATAGTTACAATCCAATTGAAGATACATTTTTACAGGACAAAAAAAACGAAGAGCAAAAGAATTACCTGGGTCAGGAGGAAGAGGGATGTGGGTTTGATGAGGACTAGAGGCCATTTGATCAGACCATCCAAGCAGATCAAATTGCACCTCTGAACTAGCTGGTGTTTATAAGTATGTGCAATTGCTGGAATCTTGAAACCGACGGTTTAAGGACAAAAAAAAAAAAAAAAAAAAAAAGGAGAACTACGTTCGGACCCCGAGACCCAGAAGTTTGTCACTTATTCACTCAAACTCCCTGACTTTTGAAATATTACACGCAATCCTCTAAAATTTGTTTGCACATGCACGTTACACTTGGACTGCGGTAAATATATCTATATAATAAAATAAGAGTGTGTTTGAATTTTATCCCAGTCATATTTTTTTTTTTAAAATCATCATCAATCATTTACCTCACTTATCATTCTTTTGCCAAATTCAAACGTTAAATCGCATTATTTATTTTTATCATATGTTGAATCATTTATATATTTCTTCCCTAAAAACATCACATCACTCATTTTTATCATATATTTAATTATTTAATATTTGATTAATTTGTAATTAATATATTTTTAAAAAAATTAATATAATGAAATCGATTTTTTAGATGCTCGAATTTTATATTTTATCGTGTCTTCAAGTACGAGTTATGTTTAGTCTGTTAATAACTTACACCAAAACTCTTTAAAGTTTGTAAACATATATTACTTATACTCTTTAAGTTTTGAATGTTATATTTAGACAAAAAAATACTTCAATCAAAGATAAAATATCAAATATTTTAAATTTTATAATTAAAATTCATATTCTATTGTATCATTAAAAATAATTTATTTTTAAAAAAAACGTAATTAGTATACAATTATAATTACATCTAGATCTCCTAAAATTTGTACACGCATAACACTTACACCCCTCAAATTTAAAATTTTATATTTAGACCAAAAATATTTCGATCAAAAATAAAATATCAAATATTTTAAATTTTACGACCAAACTTCATGTTATATTATGACATTTAGTAAAATAAAATTAAAAATAAAAATCTAAAATTTTATTAAAAAATCATAATTAATATATAATTATACTATCTATTGAAATTTAATTTGATTGTTAAAACGACTAAATTAAACTTTCAAATTACCCCCAATTAAAGCTAGAATATATTGTATCAATTATAGTTTAACCAATTGTTAAATTTTTTTTGTTTTATTCCAATAGATAGTATAATTGTATACTAATTATGATTTTTTAAGAAAAAAAATAAATTTTTATTTTTGATTTTATTTCAATAAATGACATAATATAACATAAATTTTGGTTATAAAATTCATATTCTATTATTAATGACTTAGACTCCTTATTTGATTTTTTAGTTTTTTTCCAATAAATAGTATAATTATATACTAGTTACGATTTTTTAAAGAAAAATTGACGTTTAATTTTATTTCAATAAATGATATAATATAACTTGAATTTTGGTTGTAAAATTTAAAATATTTTATATTTTATATTTGATTAGAATATTTTTGTCTAAGTATAACATCTTAAACTTGAGGAGTTTAAGTATTATGCTTCTATAAATTTCAAGAAGTTTGAGTGTAATTTATTAACGGATATATTAACAGACATTCAACGGTAGGAGTCTAAATATTATGTGCATATAAATTTCAAAAGATTTGTGTATAATATTTCGAATATCAAAAAATTTAAATAATTAAACTACAAATCTGGGTCTATACGTAATTCTCCCGATCTTGAAACCGATGGTTCAAGGACAAAAAAACACAACGACAAAAAAAGAAAAGAAAAGGTTTATGTATGAGTTTTAATCTGCTAAGAATGGACCACGTGGACAAGCCACGTTGATCACATGCCAAAGTCCTGAGGCAAGTCTTGTGTGGCCACGTGTGTTCGATTTGAAACCCTAACATAAGTGAGTGATTAATAATATATTTGTTCAAATATAAATATAGGGTCTTGCTTAAAGTATCACTTTCTGTCCGTGGAAAGACCACGGTTGACCCAAAGTACTATGGCAGGTAAGCAACTCGTTTTTTTCTATATCAACAAGTGATTATCTTTGTCTAGTAACTTTTTTCAGTGGGTATATAAGAATAAGCAAAATATATTAGATTTTCATTAGAAAATGTAGAGGATAAATACGAGACGGAGATATTGATGACTATAAGTCGAAACACATAAGAATTTTTTTCTTGAATGAAGTTTGGGAAAAACTCATTCTTTATTGACTAATGGGACGGGTTTGCTTTGTACTGATTACTACGTACAATTGAATATACGAGAGACATGTGTCGATCACATATTTTGAAAAATAACCTTTAAGGCCTCGGAATTTTGATTTAATATATTCAAGAAACTTAATAGTTTAATATTTAATAACTAAATAGGGGATGCAATGACATAATGACCATTGTTATTATAAAGGAAAACATTTAGTGGCGTTTGGCAATCACCCGTTTTTGTTTTTTTTTTTTTCGTTTTTTTTTATTTTATGGCTTAAAAAAAAATAAAAAATGTTTGATGAATGTTTATATCTTTTTTTTAACAGCTCTGCTTTAAAAACAAAGTTAAAATATGAAAACATCCAAAAATATGCTTTTGAAAACATAAAAAAAAAAACAGATGCACGCGGCTTTTAACGAGGTCTTGATTTTGATCCTCTTTAGCAACAAAAAATAACATTTTTGCTGAGGTATAAAAAGTCATCTCTCTTTCACCCCCTCTCTCTCTCTCTCTCTCTCTCTCTCTCTCTCTCTGTGCCAACAACGAAGACAAAGTCGAAGCCAAAGCCATCGCCATTGCCAATCATTCCATTTTTTTAGGTATATTGTCTCTCTCGACTCACTCTCTTGTTTGATTAGTTTTCATGTTTTTCGTTCTTCTTTATTTTAGATAGATTTTTGGATCGTTTGCTCAACAAATTCTTTAATTAAGGTTCCCATTGTTGTTGATATAAATTTGTGAAGGTGATCGATTACGAGTTCTAACTAGATCTTTTTTTTCTTTTGCATTATTTTATTATTGAAGCTTGAACGATGAAATTGGAACCTACAATTATGGTTTGCGCTTATTTGGATTCGATTATATTATTGATTATGAGGGTTTTAGCTTATTTATGGTAATTATATGATTTTAGGGTTTTGTGTTTGGCATTACTGAAAGGAATGCTTGTTGTGCGTGGTGAATTGAATTGATCATTTGTCAAAATGACAATGAACAAGCGAAAATCTGTGGTGGTGGGTTTCGATGGTGGAGTTGGGTGGTGGGGTTTAGGTAGTGAATTTTTGGTATAATACAAAAATTATTTTTTTATTTTTGTTTTCACAATTTTTTAAATATAAAATGAATATCAAAAAAGGGATCTATATATATATGTGTGTGTGTGTGAAAAACAAAAAAGGGATCCCCGGAGAATTGTTATGATCTGTTTGGTAAAATGGATAAAAAAAATAGAAAAATAAAAAATATGAGTAATATAATTTCTATCCTTTAAGGGAATAATCATTTCTTTTTTTTTTCTTGTGTTTAATAAGAATAATAGAAAATAGGAATGATTAATTTTTATTTTTTTTGTATTTGATAAGATTGAAAAAGTATTTATAAATTTTTTTATAAAAAAATATAAATATACATTTGACCATTATATCTATATATAAAATTAATATATACATAATATGTAATTAATTAATAAAAAATGCTATGTCCGCAAAATCTTTTAATAAGTCGTTGATCTCAAATTATGTGTTAGATTGAGAGTCATCGGATAGTTATTGAAAACTTGCAGGACTTACTAATCTCATGATTCACATTGATTTAAAATATAAAATTTAGAAAAAGTGTTGGTGGATGTAAAATTGTCGATAAAATTTTTCTATTTTTTTTCTTATCAAACACTATATTTTATCTATCACTTCAATTTTTTATCATTTTATTTTTTTATCGTACCAAATAAAACATTAAAATGGGTTAATTCATTTTTTTTTCAAATTAAGTATCCTCCCGAGTTTTGATGAGTCCAATTTTGTTGCTACCATAAATATAATTAGTCGTACGTGTCAGCCGCATTCCTTCTCTCAACAGTCAAGGAGATGGGAAGGAAGATGATCACGCCATCACATTTTTTAAAATCTCGACTGGATTTTCCACCCAATTCATATTTTTTCCATCCACTCTCTCTCTTTATTCCTCCCGCTCGTTTGTACCCTTTTCAGGGTTGTCGATGATTAAGACTGAAGTTGTGGTTATTTTTTTATCCATCTATCTAACCTACTTCATTCTGAAGTTTATGATAACCAAGCTCTCTGATCTAAGGGAATAATTTATAACTATTAATGAAATAAAATAATAAAAAATGAAAATTCATAAATAAAAAATTTATTTCAATGTATTTTTATTGGTGAAAAATTAAAAATATGATATTGAATACAGTAATGGACAGTCGATAGGGTTGATTAGGAGTGTTCATGGGCTGGATTACTCACAAGTTTCATTACCCAGCCCGAAACCCAATAGTTGGTTGCAGATGGCCTGCACTTATCCAGAGACTGGTCTGGTCTGGTTCAACTGATAACTCACTTGGATAAGCGTTTGGACTTAATCTATACATGTCCAACTCGAAAAAAAATTAGCGAGTCTAGCCCAACCCGGCCATGGACACTCCTAGGATTGTTAATTGAATCGATCTACTTGAGTTTGACTTATTTTTTATATAAATAAAAATTAAATAATTTTTTAAACTCATATAAAATATCTTTTTAAGGCTTGACTATCAATCTTAAGGGTTGGCCTCAGTACGATATCAAAAAAAATACTTTTTCTTGTACAGTATCTTTATTTTTTGATAAATAAAATTGTATTCATCTTTATAATTTGTCTATTTGGAATTTTTTTATTATTATTTTAATTAATAATGACAAATCATCTGATTTAGCACAACATAAACCATCACTTAAGTAACCAACTTACCAACAAAACAATACCACGTACCGTGACTTCCCCGTCAATTTTGACGCCTGTTTTTCCACCCTGAGTCCACGTGTCCTTCTTCCGCTGGTGGTTTGTTCACACATTACAGGTGTGCTCACATGGTGCGTGGACCCCACCAACAAAGCCCCATCTCTGGCAGCAGTTGCGTTGGTTGATGGGAATCGCTTTTCATTTGCACCTTGTAGTGCGTTAATCATTCCCTTTCCCATCAACACCACTTCAATACCTACTACCTCTCACTGTACGTGTTCACCAATCGCTACATTTTTTTCTCCTTTATTGTGAGAATTAAGGCTATTAATAGATAAATATTATTATTACGTCGGATTTGTATAAATTATAATTAATGTGAGTCAAAATATTTATAAAAAATATTATTTAAACTTAATTTGTTGACTTTATTTACTAATTTAATAAATCATATTTTCTGAATTTGTAACGAGTCTCAATCCAATAAAAAATTTTACTGTCAATTCTAATAACAAAAAGTGTTTAAAGCTTAAATAGTATTACTTTTGCCGTATCTTTTTATTTTAATTGCTCACTATTTTAAGTTTTTTTTGTTTTATATTACATCATACATATTCATTTTCACTTTTTATTTGTTTTTTATTTTTTTTGTTAAATCAAGTATAAAAATAAAATTCATTAGAATAATAGTATGCAAACTATTAAGATATAATTTGAGGACAAATAATAGTAGTCATTAAATTATTAATTAGTTCCAACTGAATGAATTTATTATCAATTCAATTGTCATAATGTAATAAATTTATAAATTATAACTTAATAGTATTAATTTTAATTAAACAAATTTTTATTACTAGAGATTAATTTCAATATTGATTCAAATTTTTATACAAATTTAAGTAAAAAATTTGATTTAATACAAAGCACTGAAATAGATAAATTTAAATTTAAAGAAAAACAAGTTCAAATTTAAATTTAGAAGATGATAAAATATGACCATTAAAATCTGTAAACTCAAAGACCTTCTCAGTTTAAATCTTGACAATTCTTTGGGACCATGCTATGAAAAATTTATTCCTCTCTAGTCCCAGCGTGCATGTCTTACCTTTAATTAAACCAAGGAGGGAATTAGTTGAGTTGTCAATAAACTGGGCCAGACACCACTAACCTTTGAACAAACAAAGAAAGTGAATTTTGGCCACTAAAGATTTTAATTTTTCTTGATATGATTAAAAATTTGAGTCATTTTTTAATACGTTGGAGTAAAGAATTGAATATTTTTTTTTAACTTATTTTTACTCAAAAATTAAAATTTGAGTGGGGATTTAAGTAAAGTTAGATAAGGTTTGATAAATATATATATATATTATCCGTACATGCTCAAGCACGTAGCCACATGCGCGTAAGCCAGGGGAATGAGAGACCAAAGATTCTGGACTCAATGCGGTCTATCAAATATATTTTAAATTCGAATTAGGTTCTCGACGAATACTTTGAACCAGCTGTCACTCAACTAATAGCCAGACCGAATGCCTGGGCACCTGCCCGAACATCTCTCTCTCTCTTTCTGGTTTATTTATATATAACTTCTCACGGCCTGCATTCTCTTACTTGCTTCAAACTCTATCACACTTCACATTACAGATATCCATTTGAAAATCTCTTTCTCTCTCTAGATCAAAATTCTCAAGAGAAGAACAATGGCAGTGTTTCAGTCCACAGCTTCCAAGATTGCTCTGCTTGCAGTAGTCACTACGATTTTCACTCTCATCAGCGGTTCTCTTGCCGCTGAGGCTCCGGCGCCTGCTCCTGCTTCTTCCGCCGGAGAAATCTCTCCGTCTTTCGTCACCGGATGCGCTGTCGCTGTTGTTGCTTTCCTTTTCGGATCTGCACTCAAGATCTGAAGATCTCACCGTTCTATGAGGCTGTTTCTACTGGTTTACTCTTGTGTTCGTGATCGTGCGATGATCGTATATAGCAGTATATAGTATGGATTTGTCTATGTTTTCTGGATTTCTGAGATTTATGTAGGTTGATTGGTTTGTGATAATGTAGAACCTTGTTTCTGCTATGATTTTTTTTACTTCTAGAGCTTTTATTTGGATTTTATTGAATACACTGTGTTTTGCTGCACAGATCTTATGCAATGCATGTCAGTTAGACGTTCCATTTAATGGTGATCTAGTCTTCATATCTTTTATTTAACAATTTTTAGGCTTTTCTTTTTTCCAGTTCATCGATTGAATCTTCTGTTTGTCAGTTTCTGAGCATTTGAGAAATCGTAGAGAAAATAATAGACATTTAGAGGACTAAATTTCCCACAATATTCGGACCGATGTGAAAAACAACTGCTGCTAGTCTAATGGTCAATCTTGGATTCTGCTTTTAGTTCGTTGAGATTGTTTACAAACGAAAAGGATTTTGAAGATGGTAGACACTGTTTCGTTTTCTCATCAGATTCATGAAATCTTCTGTTGTTGATTATGACACAAAGACTTGAGTAGATAGTATTAGTGTCAAGTTTCTAAGTTTGTTGAATTTCGTTCTGGTGTAGACTGGAAGTGAAATCTACCTTTGTTTTTAGTGGAGAATGAACTTCAAATTGTTCAATTGTTTGTTTGATTTTTGGTTTTTCTAAGCAAATGACTCTATCATTCGACGCATGATTATATTAAAAATTATGTCAATTTTTTAGGTTTTATTTAATCTCTTTAGCTCTTGCTATATTCTCATTTTATTACTACAAATTAATTGCTCATTATTTATTTGTTTGATTCTGGGGCTTTGCCATTTGCTCTATTTTCATTGGATTAGTACCAAAATTAATTGTTTTTTTTTTCCAAGCAAATGTGTCGAGCTTAGAGTGGATGCGTGTTCTAATTGTTCTATTGTCATTTGATTACTACAAATTAATTTCTAATTCTTTATTTGATTTTGGTTTTTTTTTAGAAGCAAATGTCAAGCTTAGAGTGAATGCGTGTTTTAATCGATTTGCCACTTGTCCAATGTCATTTGATTGAGTACGAGTTTCCTGGCCATTAACTGCTACCACTTTCAAGGTATAGTGGCCAAATACCACCCCCCAACTTTGGGTTGAATAATGTGAAGCCATTCTCATTTTGAAAGTGTCCACTTTCAAATGCTTTAGTCTAAAACGAAATTATTAAGTAGCAAGGTAGTTCGGTGAATAGAACAGCGACTTATAATTTAAAATTTGACAATTTTTTTTAGGATCAGGTCATAAAAATTTATTTATCGTAAATTTTTTAATTTTGAAGTAAATGGTCTATTTTTAATCTAACCGAGAAAAAAATTAATTGAAATTTACATAAGTTGACCAACATGTTTTGACCACAATACCAAAAAAAGATGTTAGACTTGTAGCGTTGATCAGCTTGCGTAAATTTTAAAATTAACCTCTACAAAGAGAGAGGGAAAAAATTGTTTATTGCTTTACTCATTTTGCATGACTATTTGTAATTTGTAGTAGGTGGATGATGTCCTACTTAAAGTAAGATGGTCCCCCCCTGTGTTTCATTTCTGTCGGACTTTCACCTGGAATCGATCATCAATGAATGGTGAGAAAACCATGACGGACATAATCAGAAATTGTTTATTTTGAGGAATTTGGAACAGTGTCGGGAATAAGGTCTAACGATTCACCCTAACTGTGAAGATATTATTTATTTTACGTGCCTATATAATTTTTGCGGTTCGATTCATTTGGGAATTTTTCTTTAAAATGTGAACACACCACAAAAATAATCTAATCATTCTTTTTTCCGAGTTGATATAAAATGCAACGCATGAAATTACAACACCTCCTCACCCGCCAAGCAAGTCTTGCGAGGTAAAGAGGTGTTTGAGCTTTATATTATAAGATCAATGTTCAATTATTAATAATAGCGTAGAACGCCTTCGAACACAAGTTATTACTAGTATTTATATAAGAAAAATGGCATATGAATCCTTATGAATTTTTTGGTCAATTGTTAGTTAATTAAGAAAATCTTTTTGCCGTTTCAAACAACTTAAGATCAAATTACGAAAAACAAAGGATTTGACTATAGTACCGAAGCAATAATTTCGGTGATTTTATATTATTTTGATGAGTATTTTTCACAACTTTGGCGAGCCACTTTACAACTAAAAAATTTATCACTTTAATAATATTTTTAAAACTGTTGTGAATATTTTTATCACACTTGTCATAATAATTTTTACCACTTTTTCTTTGGTACAAAAAATTTATCACATTTATGAGTATTTTTAATACATTTATGAATGTTTTTATCACATTTATAAATATTTTTATCACTATTGTAGTAACTATTTTTTATTATTTTTGGGATACCACAACAGTGATAAAAGAACCCACAAATGTGATAAATAAATATATGATACCGGAAAAAAAAAAAAAATTCCCTACCGTATTCAAATCCAAAAACAAAAGCAATAACGACACAACATGATCAACGAAGGTAAATATATTTCTTTTACTACTTCTACTCAAGGTGAAAGGGGATGAAATTACAGAAATGCACAGGTCTTCCTATTATCCTCACCTAAAGGCTCAACAACTTTCATCAACTTCTCTTCAAAAACAAACCCATTTGTTCCATAGAGTTCCATCTACTCGGAGTCGGACTCCATGTTACCCATAGCCTTTAGCCCTCTTTGTCTCTGCAACATACACAAACACGACATGAAGTCGAAGGTCAGACATTAGAGTAACTATATATTCTTCAGATATAAATAAATTACGCGTACATCTATATCTCCGCCTTAAGGTTTTAAGTTTTTATGTACTCACCTTCTTGGAGACCTTTTTTTCTCTGACCTCGTATCGTTCTAAGGTCAGATCACATAGCCATGTCCCAGGACTTACCAACTGTACAAACAAAAAGACACAGAAATTCAGATAGGTTATGTGGGGGTGAATGGAAAAATCATGGTACCATTGTACCTAATGGTAACAGAGGGGCCACATGAGACCAGAACGTCAAGGATCAAGCCCTAATACCATCTCTACACAACGAAGAAGAAGAAAAAAAACTAAAACCAGAAAAAGTGGACAAAAAATTACTTGTAATTTTGGATTGTTAATTGATTTGGATACAAACTACGAAAATAAAATCCGTCGGATTATCAAATCGAATTGGGCTCTGTTAAAATTCAATCCAAACTCAATCCGCTGACAAGTCTACGTGCAATCAGTGCCTTTTGTGATTGTGGTCCAAGCAAGGTATCACAAGCAAGGTAATTTACACAAGTTTATATAAAATACATGAAAATGCCGCCACAATAAAGAACATAAAAAATTAAAAACCATTCCACCTGTACCCAGTCTTGTCCCTTAGTGTTTTAATTTTTTTTTTTTTTTATTATTTCTCAGTCTAAATAGCTTTACATTAATAAAGAATCACAGACCACATGGTACATGGTTCACCCATCATTTAAATTCCCAATTCTACTTTTCTAGTACCAAGACCAAGTCATCAATCCAAATGGGGTAGTTTGTTCAAACACGAAATGTGTTTAAATTTCACCAAAAAATTCATTCGCCTTTTAATTACTTACTGGGAAAAAAAAAATCATTCATGTTACATGTTGGATATAAGCATAATAGTACTCGTTATAAGACTTTGTGTGGGTTTTTTTGGTATCCTTTCTAGTTTTTAAATTTAATATTTTTGTCGGATTGGTGAATACCCCTCCAAAAATAAATATTAACAAGACTAACGGATGTGGCTATCCACTTTGATTTCAAAATAATGTACGGTTAAAAGGTATGATCGATCATAAAAGATTAAAATCGATACCATATTTTTCATAATCGATCATAACCTCTCTAAAAAATTATAATTTTTTTAAAATTATAACTATATTATAAAAATAATAACATATACAATACGAAAAATCGTAGAGTTTACCTAATATATTAGTCTGGTCCGTCCATGGGAAAGGTTGTGGATTTAAAAAAACCATGCCTCGTGTGACAGTATACTTCTACATCATACCCTGTTGTCCTTTTATACACTTTTCTTGTCCTTTCGTCACAAAGGAAAAGGCAGAGTAGGCCATGAACAATAAATGTTGCCCCCCCTTCTCTCTTCCAAGTTCCAATCCCAACCCAATTGGCCCCAATACCTAAATCATTATTACAACTACAATCACCAGTTGAGCTTTTTTTTTTTGTGTTTAAATTTGCGTCAACCCGTCAATTAATTAATTCGATCGCGAATTAATTTAAAATTATATTCCCAAAAAACAGGAGGGTCTAATGTAAAAAATATAAAATATAAGACTTCAAACAAAAAGAAGCAGGATTTTTCAATTTTGCTTAAGATTTTCTCTAGAAACAATAACTTTTTCACAATTCTACTTACTTTGTGGCATTTAATAAAATTGAAAAAAATACTCAAATAACAGTTGAATTGGATTTTATTGAATAATACTCAACCCAACTCGACTTGTCTAGATAAAACTTTATACTAAGCTTGTTTTGGTGCACTTCGCAAATTCTATTCCCACAAAATACTCTAAATTTTGCTAATTACATCGATGATCACTGTTGTGTCGTGTTTTGGTAAAAGACCCAAAAAAAAAATCCTAAAATTTTCTAATCTCCTTGATCATAAAATAATCCATAGCAAATAATCATGCAAAATTATTATTATTATTATCAATGAAACTAAGAAATTGAAGCACAGAGAGAGAGAGAAGCTTACGTTCACTGTGCGCTGAATGAACTTGGCTCTCTTCTTGGGTCTCTGAGGGAGTTTAGACCCCTTTAGGACCATGAAATCCTCCTCTTTCTCCTTGTTCGTCAACGCGATCACGAACTTCGGCGGCCACACTGCCGGAATCGCTTCACTCCCCGACGATGACCCTCCTCCTTTCTTGCTATCATGCGCTGTACCCGACGATGCCGACCCACCACCACTGCCAACAACAACAAAACCGTTCTTATTATCATCATTATGATTGTTGGTGATGGACCTGGTGGCGTTGGTATGGTGGTTAATAGTTTTCTTATCGTGCGCACCCCCTCTGTCCGGAGAAGCCAGCCGTCCCTTTACGCCGTTACTGTGTCCTCTCATGGCAATTGAACTCTCAGAATTCCTAAAAAAGTAAATCCACGCAAACACAAACCCAAACCCATTACAGGTTAGAAAGAACTCCTAAATTATAAAGAAAAATTGTAAAAAAATAAACATGACAAAATATAAAATTACCAAAATAACCTTGTGTGGGTTTCTAGCGGCCACTAGTCTCTAGATCAAGACTTTAAAAAAAAAAGTGGTATAGTAATTGAATCTAATGTGCGCAGGTGGGGGAAAGGGAAGTGGGAGAGTACTAAATGGGAGGAATAAAGGGTGGGTTTGGTTTGTGGCTAGATTTAAGCCGTTGGTTGGGGGTGTTTTTGCCTTAGTTATTTTGAGGTAGGAGAGAGAGAGAGAGAGTGTGTGTGTGTGGACCCCATTTGCTAATCTTTGATTTTGGATCAGACGGTGTGAAATGGTTTTGGGAGTGGGATTGGGGGTTGAGGTGGGACACATGGCAAGATACCTCAATCAACTTTTTAAGTCTAGAAAGAGGAGTTATGATTTCATGTAATACAGTCTACCATAAACAACATTATCACATACCAGCTGTTGGGTAAAAAAAAACTTGAATTTCAAGTCTTTCTTTTTTATCTAAAACGGATCTCTCTCGTCAAAAGTATTTCAAGTGTACATCTGACAAGATAACGTCCACGAAAGCGTATACACGAACACTATCCCTATCCCTACTTCCAAAAAGAGCCTTAATGAAAAAAGGGATAACCCATGACAAAGAGGAACACTCTCATCTGGACCATTAATTCCCATATCCATCAAGCAGAAAAGACCATTAATTTCCCACTTGGGAGAACGATGGACAGTGACCCAAGGGCCCCCAAAAAATAAGCACTCCCTGAGCCCAATATGACACAGTTTCCAGGCAGTAGGGGTATCTACTTCTTGTCAACTAAAATAAAATCAGCACTATTAAACTGGGTAATTGACTTGGTCTAAAATGGGCGACCTTACTCTGTTCTATCTATAGGGTCGTACTTTTCTATCCTAGAGTTCTAAGGAGACGGAAAACCAGTGTTTTAAAATCCAGTCTCACCGGCCCGACTGGTTAACTGGTAACACGGTTTTCTAACCGGGCCGGTTTTGTAATTAGATTATTTGAGCAAAAAATCCGGAATAAAACCGATAAACGGGTCAAAAAACCGGTACCCGTGAAAACCGGACGGGTTTATAAAATCGGCCGATTTTGTTCCTTTAGTATAAATATGTCTTTTTTTTACATTTTTGTGTCTTTTTCTTTTCTCCTTCTGTTTTGTCTTAAATTTTAAATCATTCGTTCAGTGTTTGTTAACTCAAAAATTAAGTGACTACAATTAAGTGATTCAGGTTTGAGGGTGGAGGTTGGGCTGTTAATTGAATGCAATTAAGTGATTCAGACTTGATAATTTTATTTGATTTAATATATATTAAACATGTTATTTTTATAACTATTTTAATTTTTTAATCTATTTATCATCATTAATAATTATTTTTTAATTTTTTATTATATCACCGGTTCGATCAGTGACCCAGTGATTGAACCAAAAATTCATTGACAAGACCCCTCCTCCGTATTGATGTTTAGGACGGGTTTTAAAACTATGCGGAAAACCAAGGCTGGTGGATGAACAATGACCGTGTATTGTTCTGGGCTATCTGGGCAGTAGCGGATCGTTCTTAGCAGGTCTCTGCTGCTGGAATGGTCACACGGTTGTCTGTCTGACAGACTCCGATCCCCCTTTTTTAAATTTCTTCCGATGTACCAAAAAAACAATAACCAATCCTGCCTAAAACCTCATCAGCCTGTTTAAAACGTGCATATCTACCAAACCTTAAGTTAAAATTTTAATTTATAAAAATACAATAACGTTTAGGATCAATTTAATTTTCATATATTTTATTTTAATTTTAATAGTAAAAAATTTATCCTAATTTTTTTAAATGATTATTAATATCAAACAACTCAACAAATACATTATTCAATGACAAACGATCTCATTAATTCATCTTTACCTTTATCTTATTTTTTCTTTGTTTATCTTAATTTTAAATTATATAATTATATAATTAAAAATATAAATATTACACAATTAATATTCAATTCAATTTTTGGTGGCAGACACAAAATTATTGCCATTACTATATATCCGATCGAAAATTGCTAATTAGTCGAGGAAAGAAGAGAGTACCTGAGAATGCGATGAGGCGGCGATGCTGGCCGTTGACGGAGGTTCAGATAGCCGTTAGTTTGGTTATTGGTAGTAGTGGCGGTGGTGGGTTGATTCGAGTCCACGTTGTGATCCGATCTGACAACCCGGCGATCAACCCGAACCGTTGTTCTCTGAACTGGGTTTGGACCGGCCGAGTCCTTGTTCGTGGTGGTGGTGGTGTTAGTGTCCCTCACCTGAAACTTCATACAGCGCAACCGCTTCCGGTTTCCCCACTGCAATACGAAGTCAGACGACGTCGTAGCCTGCGATCTGGTCTCGGATGCGTCGTTTGTTGATCTTAGCAATGACCCATCTCGATTGTTGTGGTGGTTCTTCTCCATCTCTCTCTCTCTCTCTCTCTCTCTCTTGTACACCTGTTCATATCATAGTTCACTCTGGTCAGTTTGGTAAGTCCATTTCGAATAATTTTCTCAAAAAAAAATTAAAAAAACAAAGAAAATTCAAGTTTTTTATTGCTTCTGTAAAACTTTATGCAAAATCAAACAAAAGTGGTAGAAGAAGAACTAGTTAATGATGAAAGGCACAAATTAAGATTTTTCACTGAAATTAGAACGTTATTGCGAATATAGCAACTTTTTTAGATGTAGGGTCTAAAAATGGGTGCTCTGTAAAAGATCTAACCTCAAACAAGCAAGAAGCTGCTTGTTTGTTTGCCGAGAATACTCACCGGAACAGGAGACACTTTCTGAAAATGGTTGAGATTAGAATTGGGTTGGATTTTGGGTGTGGGGGGGGGGGGGAAGACTTGCCTCAAATCTCAAGGTTTTCTATCAAACGAGGCAATGACAACAGAAAGGATTTGAAAGCAGTGAAACAGAGGAAACCCGAGAAACAAATTGGATTCCAAATACGAAAATGGTTGAGAGAGAGAGCGATTTGCAAATTAACTGGTGATTGTCAATAAGAAGAAGAAGAACAAATAATCAGATTTTCAAAGACCCAAAATATAAGGAAGAAACGCGATGGATTTACTCTAATAAAAAAGATCAAAGAGGGAAAAACACCCAAAGGTACTAATTAATGGAACAGCCATTGATGGTTAAAAGAGCTTGTGAAGCAGAAAGTGGAGAAAAAAAAATCTATATACAAACCAAGAGCTTCAATGGCTACATCTCCGAATTCACACATCAACCCTCTGGGAAAACAGCGGAAAAAAGAAGGGTGGGTCCAGCTCGGAAAAGCATCGCCGTTACCTGAAACTTAACGGCTCCAACTCCGTTTCTCTGAATCCAATTATGAACACAGATTAAGTTGATTCAAAACACAACCACAGCAAGAGGAACAATCAAACGAGCTTTGATTAAACAGTCCCTGAATATTCAGGCAGACGGATCCGAAATCTCCAGCTTCTCTATTTCAAAGACCAATTTGCTCAAAACAGAGTCGCCCAAAGAGACTGCAAAACCAAAGCACAGCAAATCATCATCAGCTATATTCAAATATCCAACTTGGTTTAATTCTGATTTTTCCAAGCGCCATTGTTTTGTACCTTTCTTTCTTTCCCAGTCAAAAAAATCACTGCTGAATTAACAGATATTCGGTCCTTTTTAATTGATTCTTGAAGAAAATGACAATAAATTCCAAGTTTCAATTCTCGATCTACGTCTTTGGTCTGAATTTTCAAACCCCAGAAACCGATCACCCTAGTTCAAAACTTCTCCGAATCTCTCGCAAATGCACCTGTCAAACCAGAGATTGAAAAACATTATAAAGTTAAGCACAAAACATTGTTCATAGCACAGAAAAATTCACAAGTAATCGGATTTGTCTCTTCAATTGCAAACCTTTAACTCAGCTTTGTTGTCTGTTTTCCTCCTCAAGTTCTTACGAAAAAGGGACCAAATCTTCACCAAAGCCCAATCCAATCTCTAATCCTTCGGGAAACCCCTTCAAAACTCTTCCAATGTATGTGTAAACCAATATTTTAGACAATCATAGGTTATTTTATATAAATCATCAATCAAAAAAGGCAATAGAAATCACACTCTGTTATCATATACCAACCTTTAAAAAACTCCAATCTCTTTCTCTCTCTCTCTCTGCACAATATCGAAGCTTCACAAGCTCCAGATCTCTCACACCGAAACAGCTTCAACATTTAAATCATTCGGATTTTCTCAGTTTCTTTTTCTCTAAAAAGTGAAAGGAAATTCAGAGAGAAAGAACTTCTGAATTCCAATACAACGAAATGCTGTGACCCCCTTCGAACCCCCTGGTTTTATTTATACTCGCCGTTTTCCATTACACATTCCGTCACAGCATTACCGTCCATCTCTCACCGTTTATTACGAATCTAACGGTCCAGATCTCTCTAAGTTTGAACCGTCAGGCCCGTCTAATTCACGTCCCCGCTACGGCGTAACTGTGTCCCACTCTCAACCTCATTCCACTTCACCCCGTTAACTTTTGAAACGGAATCTTTGACTCTGTTAGTTCGCCGTCGCCGTCGCCGTCACTTAATTTAATCCCGTGTTTATTTTAATCAGAACTGGTGCGATGGCGCTTGGTTTAAGAACTTTAATTTATGATTCGAATTTTGTTTAAATCTTTAAATTTTTTATTCAATATCCCTAATCTTTCAACGTTGGTTTAATGTGATCCCTCTTTGGGTGAAATTTATTGAGAGAAACCAGCATATTGGTCGTCTAATGACTTGCAGTGTTTTGTTTAGAGTAATGCTACATTAACTTAAATATTAATGAGGTTTAATTTACAAAAAATTATGTTATTTTTATTGGGAATTAAGTTATGACTCGAGTCAATCTATGAGAGGATTTGTCGTTTTTCTATTTGGTAGGCTTCCCTCATGGGTTCGGGCAACCAATGGTTGAAGAAAACGATAATCAAAACTTGAATGTTAAGTAATGATCAAATTTGGATTAGGTTTCGAGTGATCTTAATTGGATCTAAAAACTCCAATCTAAATATGCTTTCAAAACTCTTTTTATAAATTCAATCTAATTATTTAATGATTTTAGTTAAACAGTCCACATCCGATAAGTTAAATATTTAAAATTCGATCGAATTAGTAAGCCAATTAAAATTAGATATTAACAAATTACACCTTAATTTTGATTCAATTTCATCAAAAGTATTATTATATAACTGAATTGGACTCGAATTGTTGAACAATAATCTCAATTTGTTTGACTAATCAAATCGAATTTTATTAAAATTTATTTTATTAACAAACCTAAGTTTTAGATGTATAAAAGAATCTCATTTAATTTCTAAGATATGAAACTATTTCTAAATTTAAGAAATTCTTCAATGGGGGCAAGTTTTTAAAATAATTAAATTTCTTAAAATTTCAAAAAGACACCAATTTTTTTTTTAAATTGTTGTGGGGGCCAACTACCCCATTGGCCCCACCCTCCCTCCACCCCTTCGGACAGCTATGGCCACGCCTAGGCAAGGGTTTCACCCCAGATGTCCCTCAAATTTTTTTTAGATTACAGAAAAAGAAAAAGACAACTGTACATTATCGTGACAATAGTTTTTTATTTTTTATTTTTGGAATAATGCGTCAACCTTACTATAAGCTACGGGTAAAGATGTAACAACATTAGAATCAATCAATCTTCTAAGAAACACAAGACAAATTATCTGAAAAAGAGCATGAGCAAACACCTTGTCTTTCAAAACACATAACAGACAAAACACGATGTTTTAAAGTTGCAAACTTGCAAACGAAACACGAAACAAACAATATCTTAAATAGTGAAACTAGGGCATTACAGCATGGTATCAAAACAGACTGTGTCTCGATGTGGTGGTACAGGTCTTATACGAGGACGAGAAACCAAATCCATGTACCAGTTTTGTCTCTCGTTTTCACTTCAGGCTGTGTTTAATGCAGATTCAAACTTTGCATACAAGCACTGTAACATTATGTGCAGCCAAAACAAACATCACATTTTTTTTTCGTTACATAGCAGTCAAGTAGATGTGTGCTTCCTAGCTGTATTTACAGTGAAGTGACAAAATATTAACAAGCAGCAAATTATAGTAGCAACAGGAATACGTATATAGAGGAACACTACGTCATATTGGAATAAAACGATGGGTTGGTCTTTCAGGTTGCGGATTCTGTGACAATCAGGCACTGAACCCCCTGTGGAGAGAGCTCCAAGAAGTTGAACGAATGGTGACACAAGCTTGTGCTGATGCCTCAGCCATCTGCTCCTTCCGAATTCCAGCGTTGCAGATGTTGGCAATGGAGCGCATGTGTTTCATTCCATATTGAGAAAAGGATCCACAGTGTGCCTCGAATGTTCTGACCTGCAAAGAGAACAAGAACGCTCCATTTTCACAGGCATCAAAATAGCTTGAAATAATTCTTGTATAAAAACTTTGAAATAAAAAATCCAAGCTTGTTTATGTTTTAGATTTCTAACGAAATCAAGAGAATGATTTTCCTTCTTATGAAAACCAATCCACAAACCTCTGCGTCTCTACAATTTCCTTTCCATCTGATATGACAAATTCAGTCCCAAAGAAGTGGGTTATTTTGAAACTAATGCTCCGTTTGGTACGATAAAAAAATTAAATGATGAAAAGTTGAAGGGATAGATAAAACATCATGTTTAGTAAGGAAGAAAAGTAGAAATGATGGAAAAGTGGATGGATTAACTTTTCTTCCAACTCATCAAAATCAATTCTTCTAAAATCAGAAAGAAAGTGGATGAAAAATTAATTATTTGTATTGAGATGTATCTTATTTGTCTATATATATTATGTATATATTAATTTTATATAAAAATATAATGATAAAATATGTATATATATATATATTTAAAAAAATAATAAATAAATTAAAATTTTAAATTAAAAAAAATATTTTTTTTATTTTAATCAGGGGTGAAAATTTTTGACTCAACACGATGACACGACTCGAACTCCACACAAATTTTATGACACGAATTTGATCATAAATCGACACGAACTTAAAAATGGCCTAACATGCGAACAAGAAATATAAAAAGCTTATAATTTTATGACTCAACATAAATCTGACACGACACGACTCGATTGTCACCCTAATCTTAGCCATCACAAAAAAAATTAAAAAAAAAATTAGTCACTTTTATTTTTCATCTATTCAACCAAACATAAAGGAAGGAAAGTGTATCATTCCTACTTTCCATCCTTGAAGGATAGAAAATGTATTCCTCTTACTTTTCATCCTTCCTACCAAACAGAGCATAAGTAACTTATATAGATTTAGAAGTGTAAATTATGACAAAAATAAGGAAGGAAAAAAAAATCTTACCAATGTTTTAAGGCAGTCCCAGTCATCAACAAGAGGCTGCCCAGCAGGTCGGATAGTCTTCAACACCTCAGTGCCTTTGTCAATTCCAAACAACAGCTTTCCAATAAGATTTACACTGTTGTCCAAGTGCATTTTATGTGACATAGCTTCAGCAAACTGCTTCTGAGCTTGAAATTTTCTATCAGAGCCTTCAGGAGCCTTGCGGAACTGCCAACAATGAACTGATATAAAAAAAAAAGATAGGGTGCATAAAAGTTTTTCTACCTGAACTTTTTTGGGAAAATGTAACAAAAATAGGTGGTCAAATATAATGGAGCCCTAATATAAATGTTGGACTATTTATCGCATCAGACTAGTGGAGTTGCTATTAAACTGGTTTTGGTGGTTTCATACAAAAGTTGTGACTGGAAATGGATTCTTGGTCCTAATATCCTGCTACAATTATTGTTGAACAAAAATGCACCATATAGGAGCTTATCAAATAACATGAAGAGACTACAACATTGTTCCAAGTTCCAACAATCTATTTGCAGCATTTAGTTTTTCCAAATTTCAGTACTAGTAAAGGTTCCTTTAAGAATTTCAATCAATGAATCAGAGCAACCACCTCTTGATAGTTCCTAGCTTGGAAAGGAGTTATGACAGGTAAAGGCATTAAGGGATTCCATTTGGTATACCGAGAATTGGATACAAACCTTGTGCCAGAAATGTAAAAGATCGGCGTCGCGTTGGTGAACTGTTTTTGAAGAAAGCCGCAGGGAGTTGTCATCCACAAAAGTATAATTATCATTTGCAGGATTTGTACCAATATAGAGGAAAAGATTTTCCTTGCTAAGCTGCAGATCGCCATATTGCTTGACATGGGAACCATATATAGAGTTCTCGTTTGCAGTTCTCCTTTTAACCTGCAAATGCCAGCATAATGAAATTACAAAATCAACTGAAGTATATAAGAGCATACAAAAGGGAAGGCCAGTAGAATATTCTGTGTGAAGACTCCTTCAACACAGATCTACACCTGTATTGGCACACATAATTTATAAGAAATGAAGTTCATTTATGTTTTTGAGCCTATAAAACATTATTCTTTCAATTTTCTATTGTGACTCGAGTAATATTAGTTTCTTGCAAACTGTTAAACTTCAACATAAGGCCATAAAATCTTACCAGTTCATACTGCTGCCGCAGTGTTTCCCTCCGCAGATTGTGTATGTCACTGTTCACGAGGTCAAAAGATTAGTTATCGCTCCCACAAGAATTGCACCATTGAGCAGCAAATAATAAACAGTTAAATTCTCATTTTAAAACACCGGCTGATTTGGAAGGCCAAGCCGTTGTAGGTCAAGAATGTACACTTCAGGAGAAAGAAGTTTCAAGAGGTCACAACAATTAACCTCAAGTCCAGTACCTAACATTTAGCTACCCATCGGTTCTTCCTTCTTTAAAAAATACAAAAAATATAAATTTTTAAAGTGTGACAAAGCTGCGAAATTTACCAAACAAGTAAACCTTATTTTGCAACGAACCAGATAAACCAGGAAAAGTAATCAGCTTTTATTTCAAGACTTCCACATCGTGGTTCAGAACTTGAGATTACTGCCTCCCTAGTTTGCCACAACCATTTCTTTTCCATAATTATTACACAATACATACAATCAGAATGAAATCTGCATTACCTGTCCTCCATCCAGGCAACACTATACAAGTCGCCCAAACATGTATCATATTCTGGGGGAGGACTAGGATACTCCCCAGGGCAATAGGTTGCCCAGCTGCTCTCTTCTGCATTCGAGGCCGTGGTTGCATAGATATTTAACCCTTCAGGAAGAAGACCCTCAAAGATACTTCCTGACTCACACGCTTCAAGATAGAATACCTGTTTAAAATATAGTCGACAAATCTTAGATAGAGCTGGTAGAAAATGTGCTCAGTAAGTGACAATCAACCAATAGTTTACCAAGCTTTTATATGTCCCAGAAGCATGCTTCTTTTTCAAGACATCTATCAGATCTTTTGCATAGATGTAAGGACTGGTAGGCATCCCTGTCAATTAGAGCAACATTCCCACAGTTTAGTATATATAAATGTCCAAAACCTGAAATCATTTAAGATATGATAAAAAAACATCGAAAAGTAAGCACGAGCCCAAAACTTTGAAACTTCGCAAAGTAGCTTCTTCTCCAGTGCATCGAGAGAGAAGTTTATTCTGTCTAATGTCTGTTCTGCCTAAATTGCAATAGTTTGAACGTCAGAAGGCTTAAAAAATAGATTCACATGCATCGAATCACTGGATGTCAAAATTAAAATCTGTTGCCACAACTTCAAAGCAAAAAGCTATACTGTAAAGGCTAGTAGGTATATCACCAAAGTGAT
This sequence comes from Ilex paraguariensis, assembly GCA_963454935.2. NCBI lineage: Eukaryota > Viridiplantae > Streptophyta > Magnoliopsida > Aquifoliales > Aquifoliaceae > Ilex > Ilex paraguariensis. The sequence continues at coordinate 64,640 of CAUOFW020001473.1, read as the reverse complement.
GACACTAAAGTTTTTTGGAATCTGCAAGTTTATGGGAGTAGTAAAGGGCATTGTCCTCGGTGCAGATTGTTGGACCAAGCTACATCTTGAGATAGAATTGTAAGTTACAATTTTTTATGGGATTTTTTATTTTTTGTGCCAGAGAGTTCCCACAATGTCCAAAAAGCTACATAACATGAATTATTCCTTTGAGGTTAGACTGTGTCATGCACTACCACAGGCCAGCATCATCTTCAGATCCCAAACATGGGTGCATAAGAGATAATGCACCAAGATTGAATGTCAGATGCAAGTAACGTTTTGCTAAGAACATAGAAACATAAAGCAACAAAGATTTGAGACTTTTCCTCTCAAACCAGACAAAGAAAGTGTAAACCCAGGCAATTATTCGAAGATAGTTACTAACCAAGCACCCCAGGACCGCCATGATCAGAATAGTATATGAAAATATGATCATTTGGACCACTGTCCACGACCTTCCCACTGCCCCCTTTAACTGCAGTTTGGTTTCCAAGTAGAACTGCAAAAAAATTGTGTACAGTAACATCATCCCCGGTATAATCCTGCATCAAGAAAACTGACTACGTGAAAAAAAGATGGCATATCTTCGAATTTACAACTTGGATGACACCTGAAGAGTAGAAACAAACCTTTGGTACTCCTTTGTAAACATCACTACCATGTGGGCTGTTTATGATGACTCCAGGCCTAGGGTTCTCTTCATTGTAAGCAATGTCATCATACATGAGAACAATGATATTCTCATCTTTGAGACCACCTCTCTTGAGGAGTTGATAGGCATGGCATACATCTGCCTGGAACAAACATAGTGCCCAATATTAAAAGATAAGATATAGATAGAAATATATAAAATTTAACAGCCTCAAAAATTAACAACACTCATCGAAGCCCAAAGAACATTAATCCGACTAAATCAAAAGCAATTTGCTTTTTGTAGTCCCAGATTACAAAAATCTAAGTATTAGGACTTAACCGTCTTGAATGTATCAGAACTTGAATTTTTTTTTTCTTATTGACTTTTCGCAGCAACCAACCAGAGAATAAAAATTGAAAAATCCCTCTCCTTGCATATCTCATAAAAAAATTTGGCAACTAAACAGAGCATTCAATTTGAAGAAACTCTCACCTTGCAACCAACCAAGCCTTATGTCCCGATCATTAGGGGTCAGCTAAAACTCTCACCTTGCACTTCATTCTAATATGTAGAGACTGAGATTCATAATTCCTCAACCCACCATGATTTATTCACTCTATCCCAGCATAAGAACTACCTTAACAGTCAAATCTTACAGGAACAGCAGACACTAATTTGTTACCTAGATAAGCCGTTTTTTCCAAATTTTTTGGTACTAAAAATCATAATATGTTATGAAGCTTAACCACTTCAGCGGATTCTATAAAACAGATCTGCATCTTGTTTCCTGTATATTTCTAAATTCCAAAGATTGATGGGGGAAACAACAGTTCTACTTTTCTCAGATTTACTCATGAACAACAAAACATAACTAAAAACCCAGACCAGAATTTCAGAAATTATAGAATAAAAAAGGGAAAAATCGTCTCATTCATAAAAGTTCTACTCAATGAACCCAACCTGAATTTCTAATAAAATTAGAATCACCCAGCCCGAATATAGACCTATACCTCTATAGACACACACAAAACTAATCTTCAACAACACCAAGAACATAATCCACCAAAAATACCCAAAATTCATCAATATCACAAGAAATAAACATAAATTTAAGACACTGAGTAAAAAAAAAATTGAAATAATTTGAGTTATGATTGATTACCTGGTGCCTGTAATTCCAGTATCCATTTGATCCAGCAAGCAGGATCGCCCATCTGGTTCCCACAGAGTCATCATCAACGGCGTTACCAACATCATTTGGACGGAAGAATCTCGCAGCTTCCGAAGGCAATTTCAGCACATCATCAACGGCGTTCCGGCTCTCGACGTCGACGGCGACGATCGACAGCACCAGAAAGAGCAGCGCACCGGCGGGGTACCGAATCATTGTCGTCTCCGGTGAGAAGATATTGAGGGGGGAGAATTTACGGTGTTTCTATTACGTATATATAAAGTCATGATTTGGATTTTTTGATGTGACGTGGACGGATCTGATTCGTTGGTTAGGTCCTGGGCTGCGGGAGGGGTATTTTTTGGTGGGTCCCAAACAAAGTGGCAAATTAATGTGATTACTTTGCTGGTAAGTATTAATGACAATATTACACAGACCATCTCTTTGTATCACTTTAATATGCACCATTAAATTAATAAGTCTTACAAAATTTATCAAATATTTAATAACCTTGATTATACCGCATCACCCGGTAGAAGTGAGGTGTTGCACATAAGTGGTATGCACAACATTATTCGGGTATTAATGAGTTGTGACGATAAGTAATGCTACAAAAATTTAATTTAATTATTAAATTAATTATGAGTTTCAACGTGAAATAAAATTTATTTTTAATTCAATAGTTATATTGAATTAAGTTCTTAAATTAAATCTAAATAATATTTTTTCATAATGATTGCTTGTTTTGTTATATTGTCATGGTAAGGGTGTCGCGAGTTACGGGATTTTTTTGTAGATGTTTTTGGTCCAATAATGATCATCATTTTTATCGTTAGATTTTAAAGTCACAAGTTCAAATTTTATCGTCTTTAATACCTGCAATAGTGTTTGAGAAAAAAAAAGAAATTATAGACATAATCCATAGATACCATATAATAGTAAGATTTAAGGTTTAATCTAACCATATTGAGATGGTAAACACATGACTCGATCAAATTCATTATATAACTATATCAAAAATGACTTAAATAACAAGATATTAATACAAAAAATATTATAAATGTTTTTTAATAAATGAGATTTGAGTTGAATTTTTTTTTGAAACGACATGATTTACATATGATATGAACCATTACCTACTATTGTAACAATTTTTTGCCAAAAAATGCCGCATTGAATTAGAGAGCCAAGTAAATTTTGTTTTTTTCTCATAAATTGAAAGGTAAGAACAAAATTATCAACAAAATTCCCTTTTTTTAATAGAAGCGATGGGATATGGGTTACACTCGAAATTAAAATTTCATCAAACATACTTGTAATGAATTTTTATTTAAAAAAGTAACTAAAATTATCTATTGATAAAAAAAATTATGGGGATCAAGAGTTCAAACCCCATCATGGATAATCACAACATACACATATCCATTATGTTTTGTTTGGATGAATTTTGGAAGAATTTGGATTGACTATCCCAAATTCTTCTAAATTCAAACCCCTTTTTATAAATATGAGATTCAACATTAAATCTAGTTCATTCCTATATTTGGTATGCAAAACATACATTTGTAATACCCACAGATATATCATAATTATTAATAACTATTTATCTTGTAAATAACTTTTTTACCCTTGATCAATCCAATTCATACCTATGTCGAGGGGTACAATTGTTTTTTGTATCCCTAAACTCTTAACTCATTTTTTCAAACTTACTTCTCCCTAGGTTTCATGAAACTCATGATCATAGGTTTAATATTCGGTCAGGGCTAGGTTTGAGAACCTAAGATTGAGTTTTTAATTCAAACATGAGATTTGGAAGTCCTTTACACTATTTTCTCCAAACCTATCTTGTCAAGCCCCATACTCTCTTACCAAACAACCCTTTAAAGTTTGAGTAACTAGTTTTTCTAGCCCAATGATAACTTCCAAATATCATTGTAAAAATTGTAGTGGAAATCAAAATTGAAAAACCCATTATCAGTCATCAAACAAAAAAATGAGATTGTAAAACCCAGGGAAAAAAATTTATTATTATTATTATAAATCTTAATTAAAGGAGTAAAATAATAATTAATTGTAAATATAAGGGTCAAAAACATAAAATTTTTAAAATATAAATTTATACTATATATATAAGTGTGAAAAACTTTAGTCTTCCACTTTCTCTTCCTCCAGCCGGCTACTAAGTGAGTGAGAGAGATAAAAGAATATATTTTTTTTTATTTTCCTCATTTCTTCTTCTTCAGATCTACGAAGATTAGATCGTTTAATTGTTTCGGGCTAAGAATTAAAGTTGCTACACTCAACGAGAGCTACGCAATCACACTAAATTTCGTATTTTTCTCCGAAAGAATATCAAAAACGATAATTTAGGCCTAAAGTTTGGGAAGTTAAATTGGGCTTCTTCGACGTTCCAATACGTGGGCTCACGCTACGAGAGTTAGGGTTTCTCCTATTTAGATTTACTTTCAACCTAAAATATGACATATGAAATAGGTAGGGTATGAGTGTATATCACATGTTAAGTCATGACTAGTGTAACTAGTGGGTCAAATATATGATTTATAATTAACTTTGTAATTAGAAAAATCTTATTATGATTAACTTGATATAAGTTAATGTTAGTGGTTTAAAACATGTTAATTGTACATTAGCATTATTTTATGTGTTAAATGACATATTAAGTTTAATAAAATTATTAGCTTGTTATGTGATTATGGAATAATATGTATGTTAAATAATTATTTAACATATAATTATTGTGGTGGATTTGTACTTATGTTTATAAAATTAATAAACATGTTGTCATGTTGAAAATGTCATTATATTGTATTTTTTATGTAATGAACATTGTAAATAGTACAAAAAATAATTGCACATTGAAATGTCATTATGCATGAGTTATATTACATTCATGAGTATTGACATGGGTGAGAGTGTGTGCATGAGATGAAATCAATCACCACATAGGTGGTTGATTGTGGACTCAAAAAAGTTGCATCAAGGTCCGACTGAGTCATACGAAAAATTAAATGGATAAACGTATTGAGGATAGCAAGAAGGGCTAGATTCTCCCTCGGGTGCAAGACCAGCTTACTTAGTTTATACATTTTCTGGCGGTGAAATTTCATAAAAGTATAACGGCCAAAACGGAGCCGCAGGTGGGATGTCCTGAGAATCCGTTGATGGTTGGTGTCCTATTGGTGTAATACCATAAATCATCTCCCCACAAAGACACAAGAAAGTAAATTAATTAGTCATTGAGTGTACATAATACTAATGACGGTACTTGAAATGCCCAGATACATACGCACGACGTTGCATGTGTTGTAGGAGCTCAGGATGGGGCTCGGTGTTGGTATTGTGTTCGTGAGTCTCATCTCATGACATGACATAATTTATGACATTTGTTCATAATAGACATATTTGAATGATTGCATGAAATGATTGTTGTATGTGATATTTCATATGCATTTAGGTTGAGAGGTATTCTCTATAGGAGTTACCCTATTGAGCGTTGACTCACTCTTTATGGAAACATTTTTTAGGTATTGCACAAGTATCCACCAAAGGCGAGGCCATGGACTCGCTTTGACGATAGAGCCGGTCTGTGACTCTTCTTTTGACATCGTAGTCCTTTGTTTATAATTACTTTTGGTCTTGTGTAATTTTTGTAACAAAAACTTGTTTATATTTAAAAGACATGTATAAGGGACTCTTTTCAGACATTTATTCTTTTATGAATGAATGTACGTAATGATGATGATTATGGTAGTATTCAATACTATACAATTGTGAATTGATAGATAAACTTGGTGTGGTCAATATTATACAGGTTGCGTTTTGGATAAAACTTCTCGTACAAATGAGACTCTGTCCAAATTTTATTAAATTATGGACCTCGGTAAATGGGACATAACGATGTGGTATCGAATTATATGGTATCCACAGATATTTTGTGGGTTGATAGGTAATCAATCGGGTAATTACAGACACAAGGATTTTGGGGTGTCACAGAGATATAATACTTTGTCAACAATAATATATCTAGTAACAATTCAGAAGTAAGAATTGAAGTTTTTTCATTTAATACTTACGTTCGAATTTCTATAGTTGCGACAATTCGGCAGGACTAAATTTACTCTTCAATACTCAGGGTATGCAATGAGACTTTAGCTTCGATCTAGACGTAGGTGAGGTGAGGTCTCCTGTAGATAATTATGTGATGCGGAGAGGCAATGTTCCTTGACAAATATATTGAGTGATCTATTTACATATTCATTTTATATATCAAAAGAAGAAGAAAAAAAAATGGTTAGTAACACTTTTGATATCTAAAACATATTTTGTCGATTTTGTCTTAATTGTATTCATTTTGTTAATTTAGTTCGTAAAGTTTTAATTCGTGCTACTTTGATCCTTAACTATATAATTCGTCAAATTTTTTGATGAAAATGACCACATATCATTATTTTAGATAGTATCACGCAATCATTATGCTTAAAACTTAATAGTCCGTCTTTATAGAGATCATTTACATACAAACTGAATATTTTAGAAATTAAATTGATAAAATTGATACTTAAAAAACTAAATCGACAAATTATACATATTTTAAAAACAAAAAATGTTACTAAACCGAAAGAAAAAAAAAAGTAATAACCCAAAATAGATTAATCAAGAATGTATTGAGTGTGATTTTGCAAATGTGAATTGCCATGTAGCTTGTTAAAAAAAAAGCTGTCCACATCTAGTGAATGAGGCTTGGTTGGAATGTATTGGTATCTATGTACAAAAGACAAAGTGAACGACACTTATTGAGTGATGCTGACATATACCAATGATCACTTATTTTTCTACAACTTGGTCTATCTTATCACAACCCCACCGTCCAATTTCATTGACCTACTTGCTTTGGAGCTGGACACCTATTATAATTTGGCTCTGACAATTTTATCCTCCCATTTTTTTGAAGTATTTTTTATAAATTTATCTAATCTTATAATTAAAAAATCGAATTCTTAATTTATAAAAACATAATAAAATTTAAAATTTATCCAATTTTTACTAACTTTGATAAAAGAGTATAAAATTTATCTCAATTTTTTTGTACCTAAAAGTATCATATTTTCTACATAGTCCTTAATGTTAAACAATTCAATTAATATACTTCTCAATGTCAAACAACATCACTAATCCACTCTTATTTCTTTCTTTTTTGTATTCTCTATTTCTCCCCCTTATTTGTTTTTTGTTTATTTTAATTTTAAATTATTTAATTAAAAAATAAAAATAAATTATTATGTAATGTTGTATAATTAATATTCAATTTTTGATATTACATCATGTTTCCTAATATACCTACAATGAAAATCCATTTTCATTAATTTTCAATTTGGCTAGATTTATCTTTTTTAAATTTAACAAACTATACATATGTACAGTCAAACATCAAACATACACACACATATAAATAGTCCTCTCCAATAGTCAAACATACACACATACACACACATATAAATAGTCCTCTCCAATAGTCACACACACACACACACACACACACACACACATATAAATAGTCCTCCTCAATACCCAACGGATATCCTAGAACACCATCAAGAATTTGTCAATGGGTAACATAATCATTTATAAAACAAATGTGTGACGATAATTATTGTTAATTTATAGGTCTCACGCGTGTATATGTTGCATGTTAATTATAGGTATAGACTGAATTCAACGTTGAATATCATATTTATAAGAAAGAGTATGAGTTTAGGTTTAGAAGGATTTGGAGAAACTAGTGAATTAAAACCTGATTCGGTCCGACAAGTTGGCTTAGTGAACCGATGCCTAAATCGGGCTGGATCACTCATTAGATCGTTTCTGCACCAGAACCGAATAAAACCTACTAAATCGGTTTAAACTTGCTGACCCATTTCACCCGGACGAGTCACTTCAAACCGGCCGGATCATTTAATATTGAATAAAAGGCTGAGTTTTGGGCATTTTGCCCTAAATCTGTAACTCTCTAACAAGTCGAATGAAAAGTGAAAACTAGTGACTGTGAGCCTCTGCCTCTGCCTTTGCCTCTTCACAGCGACCGTCGATCTTCTCAACCCAGTCTCTTTATCTTTGAGTTTCAGTCTCTCAATCAGAGTTCTCTTTATGTGTGCCACTGCGAGCAAGCAAGGGATGGACTGACGAAGGCTACTTCAAAGCTCCATCCCATCGAAACATCAACGAGACGACCATTGACAATAGATTATGTAGTATCAGTGTTTTTAAAAATCAGTCCGACCCAGCGGATTGACCTGGTGAACCGGCCACTGAACCAGACCAGTCTCCTTATTAGATCGTTTAAGTTTAGAAATCGGACATAACTCATTAAATCAGATGACTTTTTGACATCAACCCGCTGAACTGGAGGATTTTAACAAGTTGACCAGATTTATTACAAATACTATAAATACCAGGTTTTGGAGTTATCTGGGCATTTTTGCCCTAATAGTTTTTACACCCAGCCACCACCCATCTTCTCGTCTGTCTTCTACTTGCCCCTTTCCTTCTCTCTGTGTGTGTGTGTGTGTGTGTTGCTGTCGAACTCGAAGCCTTGAATCGAAAGAATCATCCCTCTATCACCATCATATAATTGTCTCTAGGAATCCTCCACCACCATCAACCTATTGATTGGAGATTTTCTTCACTTGTTTTGCTTCTCACATACCATTGCTTTTCTCCCTCAGACCCTCTCAATAGGTACATTTCTCTCTTTGCTATTTTAGTATTGACTGTATTGTAGACTAACTTAGTAAATTAGTTGATGATACTTGATATTGCATATGAAATTAAGGGCATTGCTTAGTTATCAATTCCAAAAATTACGCAATTAGGAATTGAGGGAGATGAAACTGGGGTTTTAATTTTTTTGATTGAGAGTTGGGTGGAGATGAAATCTTACTGCCTAATTGAGCATGAGTTTTGGCTTAATTGTTATTGATTTATCTATTTGATTGAGAATCTATTTGGTAATTTTGGGGTTTTTGTTTGGTCTAAAATATATTAAGCATATTATTTTTATATTTTTGGTGATTTTTAAGCATATTTATTTATAATAATAATTTTTATTTATTTTTTTAATATCTTTTTGAGTCGACCAGTGACCGAGCGGTTGAACCAGTGACCCACTAATCCGGTCCCTTTTTTGAGTTGATGTTCCAGTCGGGTTTTAAAACTATGGATAATACTACATACTCTCTTTCTCTGTTGGTCTTTCTCTCTACTCTGGTTCTCTTAGTACTTCTAACATGTACACAATACATGCCTTAATCGGGAAAAAAAATATATTTGATTTTTGATTTCATTTATACGTTGAATCTGTGATTATAATTTAGAACATGTGATTACAATTTACAACCTATGATTATAAGTAGTTAAGAGCTTATTGTTTGATCAATTGAGCAAATTAGGGCAAGTTATTTTATTTTGCTTACAAGTAGTGCTTGAGCATATTTATGGTGGTCTTTCATGCATTAGTTTTTGATTATTTTCATTTGTTGATGTAAGAGCTTTATAAGCTTGAATCAATATTTTCAATATCGTTGGGTTGTTATTGGTGTTAGAAATTTTAAGCTTGAAATTGAATTTAGATATATGGTGATTTTTTATTCTGTGAAATGAAATGATGTTCAGTTTATCGCCTTACTTGGGGGTAACCCGTGCTTCGGCACGGTGCAATGTGAATTGTTTTGGGAGGGTTGTTAGTAACTGTTACATGAGTCTATTTAAGACCGTCGAATGAGTTTATTGAAATCTCATTTGTTTTATATTATGGATGTATCTTAGTTTATACTTTAGAGTGTAAAGTGTAAAGTGGTGTGCTCTGGGCTGTAATTGTGGGTTTTTGGATACATGTTTGATAATTGTGAGTGAGGTCTCCTACAGATAATTATGTGATGTTGAGAGACAATGTTAATTGGTGAATACGTTGAGTGATCTATCTACATATCTATTTTATATACCAAAAGAAGAAAAAGAAATAAAAAAAAATGGTTAGTAATACTTTTGGTTTTTAAAATATACTTATTTTGTCAATTTGATCCTCATTGTATTAATTTTATTAATTTAGTCCATAATGTTTTAATTTGTGTTACTTTGATCACTAACTAGATAATTCGTCAAATTTTTGACGGCAGTTGATGATGCACAAATTAGTCAAGAATGTATAAGGGTGTAATTAATATGCGGTTAACAAGCAATCAATGGCAATTAAGGGTTAAAGCGGCAAATAAGATAGACACAGAAAGTTATAGTGATTCGGTCTGGGTGACCTATTCCACTTTTTGGAAACAACAACTTTGGCCTAGGGTGTTTTATTGATGAATAATATAACCGAAAAAGTAACTCTGGTGTGTTACAGTGCTTTAGAGAGAGAGAGCAGTGTGTGTGAGGAGATGAGTAAAGGCTTTAGAGGCGTTAGAAGCGTCCCCCCAATGTTGAGAGACGTACATTATATAGCTAGGGGTAAGGCGGTGACGTGATAAATGAGGTCTCTATCACTTTGGTAAGTTCCATTTTAGTAGAACTCAATCTTCATCCCGAGATTCTTTCTCTTATGCTCCTATTCACTCGAAGAGGGATACTGGATTGATCTTGATCTTGGACTTGACCCTGAGCTTGGGCTTCGAGTTGGTGTGGCTGGAATTGTATTGGAGCATCGAAGCCAAGAGGAGCAAAGCAAAAGAGGCGCCCAAGGGGCTACCATGCCTTTCTGCTTTGGGCGTTGGCCTTGGGGCTTCGGGTGTTGAACTCTTGATGCCTTCATTTCTAATGGGCTAACCCTGCTCTGTTTGGGCTTCCTCGATTTATTTGAATTGGGCTTAGCACAGTAAAATTCGGGCTCATCATTTGCCCCCATGCCTCGAGCCTATGGCTTTTTTCAAGAGACAAAGGTCGGGGGTATGTACTTTATCTTTATTCAGACGAATCAGAATTTTCCTTGCTCTTCACGGCACCCCTTCGTCCTCGGTGACTCACTTTCGGGGACTCGCTGGATTTCTCTATATCAAATTTTTTTTTTCTTATATATCCTCCTCTGTAAGTAGAGGTCACTGTTCCTTCGTCTTTATCTTTTTCACACTTCTTATTTCTAGGGCTCCTCATTTCCAAGCTCCTCCAAGAAGTTACTTAGGCAAGCTTCCTCAAGAAGCTATTCATCAAGCTTCTCCAAGAAGCAAAGACAAGCTTCCTCAAGAAGCTCACTTTCCCTATTTAAGGCCTTCAAGAGTTACTGTTCATCTTCACAGCTCCTTTCTTACTCCCATCTTCTCTTTCATCTCTCTCTTTGAAAAACATGAAGACTAGGCGCTCAAAGAATGGAGAGAGCATCAATGGGGGCGGTGCCCATGGGGAGCCTAGCCTAGGCGGCGCCCAAAGGGCTATCCCAAGCACCTTTGGGGGAGTGACGCAGGCTGCACCCCAGGTCCAGGTGGGCGGTGTGCTTCATGGTGCAAGCAGTGGAGAGAAGGGAAGTGAAGGGTCCTCCATAGGTGGTGCCAGGAGCTTCGGTGGTTCCCTTTTGGGCTGCGGAGGCTTGGGTACTCCTAGTAGTGGTTCTGGTGTGGTCTTGACGTTTAGTGAAAGACCTTTTGGGTCCATTATCATGGGGTCTGGTGCGAATAGGAAGGCTTCGAGTAATCCTCCTAGTGTATTTAGAAGGTCCCCAGGCATTGGTGAACAGCAGAGTGGGCCTTTAGGAGGCACAAAGGGCGTCCATCTTGGACTGGGTTATGCCACAAGTGCTTCAGGAGGCACTCATAGTGAACTAGGTGGCTCCCTAGGTGGTGGCTCAGACGCAGTTCGGTCTCCTCTTCCTGAGTTTGGGAAACGGCCGATCGACGATGGGGATGGTACAAGCTCTCCAGGTATGTTCCCCATACTCTTTTTGCTCTTCTATTAGTACGAGTACTTTCTTTATCAATGACTTAACTTCATTTTTTGACAAGTTTTCATTCAGACGAGCCGAAGATTGTTAGGGATCCCGATAGAGGCCCGGTTACTGACGGAGGTAACTATTCTAAGGTTGCCTTTACATTTACCTCCTTTCAATGTGACGAAGATACTATGGAGTTAGTTTCCTTGTCCCGCATTCCACCCTTGGTACTGTGTCATCATGCGGAGGCTGATGAATCATCTTGCTACGATTCTCTGGATGAGATAGTTCTCTACGAGGGGATATTAGAGGCGGGCCTGAGATTCCTGATTCCCGGGCCCATATGTCAGGTCCTGGAGCATTTGTCATTAGTTCCTGGGAAGTTGGCTCTGAACGGTTAGAGAGTATTATTGGCCTTCTTTGCACTGTGGCTGTTGACGCATGAGACTAGTGTTCCTCCGTCGTTTGAGGAATTCTTGGCCACTTACACACTTCTGGAGAACCCCACTCCCCGCTAGGGGTGGTATTATTGATTTTTCTCAAGGTCAGGGAAGTTTATCACTGGACTTACCTCTAATCGTCACAAGTGGAAGAAGAAATTCTTCTTTGTCGGAGGCGAGTGGGCTTCCGAGCCCGACCGTAGCCAGGTGCCCACCCGATGGAATATCGTCCCAAAGACCAAGCAGGGTAAGGTCTTTATCTTTTATCTTTTGCCTTGACCGTCACGTACTTATTCCTATGGTGCGACTATCTTCTTGCAGTCCTGTCGTCCCTCACCATTGAAGTCCCTCAACGTTGAACAGGAGAGGTTACTCGAGATGGTCCGTAATAATCTAACTAGGGAGCACTCCGATATTATGTCATCAACTAGTTATTTCATGGCTCCTTCGAGGCTGAAGAAGAAAGGTACTTGACTTCTTTCATAGTTATTTTGGAAAAATTGTGTTGTAGGATTTATAGCTTACACTGGTTTTTCTGGTCCTCCACTTGATAGGTCCATAGTGGAAGAGATATGTGCCTTCAGGACAGTTCCTTCTCCTCCTCCCCCCAAGAGGGCAAGGACTGATGCCCCCAGTTCAGCTGGTCCTACGAAGGTAGAGCTCGGAGGTGCTTCTCCTCCCTCTTTGACTGATATTCCCTCACCCCTAGGGGTGGTTCTAGTGCTGCAGAGACCGAGGTTCTGGCGTCGCGTTCCACTGGAACGGAGGGTCCGTCTAGGTGTCCTTCTCAGGGTGACGCCCGAGCATCCATGCTACACGATGTGGAGTTGGCAAGGGAGAGATTTTGTGCCTTCATGACCGGCGTTGAAGTCCAAGAGATTGCTTCTTGAGGTCTAGGGGGCGCGATTAACACTACTGTAGAGGGCTTCGCCTTGGTACATCTTACACTCATGCTTTGTATGTGACTTTCTTTGTCATTCTTTGACTTAGTTCTTAACCTCCTTTTCATCTTTGAATGCCAATAGGTGGCTGCTGCCCTACCCTATTTGTTTAACAATACCCTGAAGATTGAGGACGCAGTCCATGGTCAGGCAATAGAGAGGCATGCACATTCGACTACGGAAGAGCAGCTTCAGCTTGAGCGACAGATGTGAGAGGACGTCGCAAAGCTAACTCGATAGACGCGAGAGGATGTCAAAAAGCAGTTAGAGCTTAAGCGGCGAACACGAGAGAGTGCTGTTGAGCGGTTGAGGCTGACCTTCGGGTAGCAGTTGAGAGAGCTACCAGGGCGGAGGCTCAGAGAAATGCTACGGAGAGGGCCAAGGCCAGCGTTTTTGTGGATGGCTACAATGAGTTCAGGAGGAAGGTCTCTATAGCGTTCCTTGCCTATGACTTTTCGGGCTATAAGCCTTATGAAGCCCCTACGTCTGATGATGAGGACTATGTGAGTGGTGACGATGAAAGTCATTAGGAGTGTGGTGCCTTTGCATTTTTTTTTGTTCTGTTGACAGACTATGTCTATCTTTTTTGTAAAAAGTTCATGAACTTGAATGAAATAGATTATGTCTATCTTTTTTGTAAAAGGTTCATGAACTTGAATGGAATAGACTGTGTCTATCTTTTTTGTAAAAGGTTCATGACTTTAAATGAAATAAAACTTTTTGAGAAAATGTTGAGAAATTTTATTTCATAATCCAAAGTGGATATTTGAAGAAAAATTGACTAACATGAAAAATTGACTAAGATAAACAAGGTAAACAGTCTAAATAGTAGACATCAACTCATGACTCACTACCCCCTACTATTGGTAGTATTTCTTTATATGTTCTGCGTTCCATGGATGGACCAGGACTTTTCCCTCAAAATTTTGGAGTCTGTTGGTACCTGGTCTTACCACCTCTCTGACTGTATAGGGTCCTTCCCAGTTGGGTCCCAGTTTTCCTTTCCGGGAGTCCTTGGTAGACAAAATGACCTTTTTTAGGACCAGGTCTCCAAGTAAGATGGCACGAGGCTTCACTCTCGAGTTGTAGTACTTGGTCATGTGACGCTTGTACTCTGCATTCCTGAGTATGGCTATTTCCCTCTCATCTTCCACCAAATTGAAGTTGATGCGGAGGCCTTCTTCGTTATTGGTAGGGTCATGGTGCTAGACCCTAAGGGAGTGTGCCCCGATTTTAACGGGTATCACCGCCTCTGTCCATAGGATAAGAAGAATGGAGTCTCGCCCGTAGGACCTCTTGGTGTCGTCCGATAGGCCCATAGCACTCCTATAAGTTCATCTACCCATCTTCCTTTTGTGGTTCCTAGTCTGGCTTTCAAGTTTCAGAGTATGATCCTGACAGTGACCTCTACTTGCCCATTTGCTTGTAGATGGGCAGGGCTGTTTGATTTGGAGGTCCGCACAGAACTGTTGAGGAGCCTGTTATTAAACTGCTTGGCGTTGTCGCTTACAATGGCGTGTGGTATTCCAAAGCGGCAGACTAGACTCCTCCATATGAAATCCTTTATCTTTTGGTCTGTGATTTTGGCTAGGGCTTCGGCTACTACCTATTTAATAAAGTAGCATATGACTATGACTACGAATTTGCATTGGCCTCAGCTTACTGGGAGGGGACCCAGGATGTCGATCCCTCACATGGAGAAAGGCCATGGGCTCTGGATGGTGGTGAGCTCCTCGGGTAGTTGTCTGGACATAGACACAAAGCGTTGACATTTGTCACACTTCCTGACAAAGTCTCTAGAATCCCTAATCATGGTGGGCCAATAGTATCCCTGTTTGACTGCTTTATGGGCCAATGCACGCCCATTGAATGATTTTCACATACTCCCCCATGTATCTCTCTCATGGCATAGTTAGCTTCTTCGGGAGTGAGACAACAGAGCAGTGGAAGAGAATGACTTTTCTTATAGAGGGTGTTTTGTAGGATAACATATCTGGATGATCTCATCCTCAGTTTTTGAGCTTCCGTTGGGTTGTCTGGGAGATTTCCCTCTTCTAGGTAGGTTCGGATGAGAGTCATCCAGTTGGATTTCAATGAGGTGCAGTGGACATCGCCCTTCTTTGTCTTGGGAGTGCTAGGCATATACTGGTGACCTTTTAGCGCTGGGCCCATAAACAGATTGACAGAGGTGAACTTGGCGAGGGTGTCGGCCATGACGTTCTCCTTTCTCCTCTCGAGGCACATGATGGATATGGAAGTAGGCAAATTTTGTGAGTAGAGCTTGTACCATTGAGAGATACACATGCATTTTTTCTTCCTTTACTTCAAAATCTCCCCTCACCTGGTTTACTATGAGTTAAGAGTCACTGTAGGCCGTAAGGTTGAGGGCCTCCATCTCTAGTGTCAGTCTTAAGCCTAATATGAGGGCCTCCATCTCTAGTGTCAGTCTTAAGCCTGATATGAGGGCCTCGTACTCAGCCTGATTGTTGGACGTGACAAAGTGGAAAGAGACGACATACTTCAATGGAGTACCATGAGGGCGGATCAGTATTAGCCCAGCTCCCCCGCCCTCGTTGGTGGAAGACCCATCTACATAAAGCTTCCAGAAGGGTGTAGTGGGTGATGGAGAGGGAACCGACCTTGTAAGTGACACTAAAATCGAAGAGGTTGGTGGCAACAAGTTGCTGGGTGACTCTTGGTAAGAGAGGTGTGAGACAGGAGGAGAGGATAGCACCCTGCGCAAGGTGGGCGGTGCCCAGGTCATGCTGGGCAATGCCCTGTTCATGGTGGGGGGTGCCTGGGGCTGCTCAGTCCGTTGTTACTCCTCCGAGTTGTCATGTTCTCCTGGTTGAGTCTCCTAGAATGTGGAGTTGGTGGGCACTGAACAGGTGGGCGCAGGCCCGTCTGGTGCTCCCTTCGAGGACTCCTGTGATGGTGTAGACTCCGCTACGAAAACTGCGAGTACTTGTGCTTTAATGGCTGACCGTGGTTGATACTACACATCGAACTCGCTCAACTCAACGACCTACTTGAGCAGTTAGCCGGATACATCGGGCTTTTCCATACTCTTTTAAGTGGTTGGTTTGTGACCACCATGATGGTGTGACTCTAAAAGTAATGGCGCAGACGTCTTGCAGTAGTGACAAGAGCGAGGACCAACTTCTCCAATTCTGAGTACCTTACCTCTGCCCTTCGATATGCTCTGCTTACGTAGTATATGAGCTTCTGGACGCCTCCATCATCTCTAATGAACATGGTCTACTATTTTTTACCAGTATGTCGTCCACATAAACCTCCATAGTCTCTCCAATCTAGGCCTCGAACATCTTGTTGACAAGGTGTTGATATGTGGCGCCAGTGTTCTTGAACCCAAAAGGCATCATCCTATAGCAGTAAGTGCCTCTCGGGGTGATGAATGAGGTATTTTTCTGGTCCGGGGGAACATGCTGATCTAGTTGTACCTGAAGTAGGCATCTAGAAAACTTAAGAGCTCGTGTCCAGTAGTGGCGTCAAGGAGTATGTCGATGTGTGGGAAAGGGTAGTTGTCCTTGGGACAGGCCTTGTTGAGCTTTGTGAAGTCCACGCAGAAGCGCCACTTCCCATTGGACTTTGTCTCCATTACCACATTGGATAGCCAGTTTGGGTAGGCTACCTCCCTCACTGACTCATTCGTGAGCAACTTATCTACCTCCTTCTCCATGGTTTGCCCCCTCTCAGTGCAGACAAGCTTATATCTGGGGTCAACATTGAGTCGGTAGGAGGCCACCTCGGGGTCGATACCCTTCAAATCTTCGTGGGACCAAGCGAAGATGTCTATGCTCAGATTGAGGAAGTTTATTAAGGCAGATGCCAGCTTCTAGGAGAGTGAGGAGCCTATGTAGACCTTCCTCTCTGGAAGGCTGTCGTTGAACACCATAGGCTGAAGTTCTTCTGCGGGCTCACCCCTTTTCAAGGTACTGTCATCCCTAGGGTCAAGTACTTCGACTTAGAGAGTCTTGTGCGATCTCTTAGCCCTCATAGAGGCCACGTAGCACTATCTGGCTGAGACCTGATCTCCTCTTATCTCCCCAACTTTGTTGGAGGTTGGAAAACGGAGGTGAAGGCGATAAGTTGAGGGTACTGCCCTTAAGGCATTGAGGGCAAGGCGTCCCAGAATTATATTGTAAGCAGAAAAATAATCAAGTACAAGAAAAGTTACCATTATAGTCGAGCTTCTAGGAGCAGTCCCTGTTGTGACAGACAGGTTGATGGATCCTAGGGGCTGGACTCTCTCTCATAAGAAATCAACCAAGGAAGTCCTGACTGACCGTAGTCTCTCTCTGCTAAGGTGAAGGCTATCATAAGCAGTAGCGAACAGGATGTCAGCTGAGCTGCCACTGTCGACCAGGACCCTCCTGTCCTGGTAGTTGACCACCATCAAGGTCAAGACCAGAGGGTCATCATATGGGACTTGGACTCCTTTGAGATCTTTTGCTGAGAAGGTGATAACCTCCTCCTCTCTGTGTCGGGGTGTCTTTAGCGGCGCGAGAGTCATGAGACTCCATCTGTCTAGCTCTACGGGCGTGCGTCTTCCTGACAGAGTTGGAGTCACCTTCTTCTCCTAATCCTCAGGCGATAGTGTGAATCTTGCCAAGGGGCTGCTGACGCTTTCTATCTTCACGTGGAGGGGTCGATCGTCAACTAGCGACATACTCTCTTAGCTGGCCACGCTGAATAAGCTCCTTAATCTGCTTCTTTAACTAGAAGTAGTTGTCCGTGTCATGTCCGTAGTCGCGGTGGAAGTGATGTACTTACTGGGATTCCAGCGCTTCGGGTCAGACTTCATCTTCCCAGGCCAACGAATCGCGGGGTCGTCCTGAATTTGGAAAAGAATGTGCTCCACTGAGGCATTGAGTGTAGTGAATGGTTGTCGATCTCTTGGTGGCAATGGTCTGTGGCAGTCTTTCACGGAGACTCTCTCGACTTTTTTTCTCTTGTTCTTTGTCTAACTTATGTCTGCTCGATCGTCTTTCCTTTTCTCCCCTCCTCGAGAAGACTCACCCCAACGGGCCTTGGTGACATCCTCGACATTCATATACTTCTGTGCCCTAGACAGTAGCTTGGGCATTCTGGAGGGTGTCTTCTTGAGGACTGAGAACATAAAGCTGGAGGTGCGAAGGCTAGCAATAAAGGTAGTCAGAGCCACCTTATCATTTGGTTTCTCCACTTGGAGGATCTCCTCATTGAATCGGGCAAGGTAGTCTCTGAAATTTTCATCTTTATCCTGCTTGATTGTGACCATGTGGGTCACTGGTTTTTGATGTCGGCGTCCCCCAATGAAATGGGAGACGAAGGACCTGCTGAGCTCGGCGAAGGAGCGGATGGAGGAGGGCCTGAGCTTGGAAAACCACTAGCGAGCAGGGCCCTTCGAGGTGGTAAGTAAGACTCTACACATTATCTCCTCAAGCACATTGTGGAGTTGCATGAGGGATTTATAGGTATCCAAGTGGTCTAGGGGGTCCTTGGTGCCATTGAAAATCTCGATGGTGGGCATCTTGAACTTCGAGGGTAGAGGGTAGTTAATGATATCAGCAATGAAAGGGGTATCAGTGCGCCTTACCAAGTAGTCCACAGTTTTAGGCGCCTGTGCCTTGATGGCGTTGACGGCATCGTCGAGTTGGTTTTGTACCTCTCTGATCTTCTTGTCCCACTGGTTAGGGACATCCTCCGTTGGGTGGTGATATTGGCTTTCATGGTCTCAGTATTGACTTTCTCTATCTTCGTTCTCTTGCACAAGTTCATGAGGATGGAGCGCTCGTGAACTCCCTGCGCGCTGAGGAGGGACTGAGCGAGGGGCACCCTGGCGTGGTCCTGGAGTGTTAAGGGTGTAATTAATATGCGGTTAACAAGCAATCAATGACAATTAAGGGTTAAAGCGGAAAATAAGATAGACACAGAGATTTATAGTGGTTCGATCCAGGTGACTTACTCTACTCTTAGAAATGACAACGGTGGCCTAGGGTGTTTTATTGATGAATAATGTAACCGAAAAAATAACTCCGGTGTATTACAATCCTTTGGAGAGAGAGAGAACAGTATGTGTGAGGAGATGAGTAGAGGCGTTAGAAGCGTCCCCCCAATGTTGAGATGACGTACATTATATAGCTAGGATAAGACAGTGACGTGATAAAGGAGGTCTCTATCACTTTGGTAAGTTCTATTTTAGTAGGACTTAACCTCTGTCCCGAGATTCTTTCCCTTGTGCTCCTATTCACTCGTAGAGGGATACTGGATTGATCTTGATCTTGGACTTGACCCTGAGCCTGAGCTTCAAGTTGGCGTGGCTGGAATTGTATTGGAGCACCGAAGCCAGGAAAGGAGCCATGCCTTCCTACTTTGGGCGTTGGCCTTGGGGCTTCGGGTGTTGAACTCTTGATACCTTCATTTCTAATGGGCTGACCCTGCTCTGTTTGGGCTTCCTCGGTTTATTTGATTAGGTCTAGCCCAGTAAAATTTGGGCTCATCAACAGTAATCATGTATTATTTTTTTAAACAGTATTACGTGATTAACACATAATCATTCTATCTAAAACTTATCAGTCCATCTTTATAAAGACCAAGTAAATACAAATTATATATTTTAAGAATTAAATTGAGAAAATTAATATGCAAAAAATGTTACTAAACCGAAAAAAACAAAAAAAAAAGTAACAACCCAAAGTAGATTAATCAAGAATGTATTGAGTGTGATTTTGCAAATGTGTATTGCCTTGTGGCTTGTTAAAAAAAAACTGTCCACATCTAGTGAATGAGGCTTGGGTGGAATGTATTGGTATCAATGTACAAAAGACAAAGTGAACTACAACTTATTAATGAGTGATGCCGACATATACCAATGATCACTCATTTTTCTTCAACTTTGGTCTATCTTATCACAACAAACTGTCCAATTTCATTCACCCACTTGCTTTGGAGCTTGACATCCATGATAATTTGACTCTGACAACTTTATCCTCCCATTTTTTTGAAGTATTTTTATAAATTTATTTAATATTATAATTAAAAAAATCAAATTCTTAATTTATAAAAACATAATAAAATTTAAAATTTATCCAATTTTTACTACCTTTGATAAAATGGTATAAAATTTATCTCAATTTTTTTATACCTAAAAATATCATATTTTTTGCATCCGATCCTTAATGTTATACAACTCAAGTAATACGCTTCTCAACATCAAACAATCTCACTAATTAATTCTTATTTCTTTCTCTATTTCTCTTCCTTATTCGTTTTTTTGTCTATTTTAATTTAAATTCTGTAATTAAAAAATAAAAAATAAATTATTATGTAATATTGTATAATTAATATTCGATTTTTGATATTGCAGAGTGTTTCCTAATATACCTAAAATTAAAATCCATTCTCATTAATTTTCTTTTGGATAGATTTATCT
This sequence comes from Ilex paraguariensis, assembly GCA_963454935.2. Classification (NCBI taxonomy): domain Eukaryota; kingdom Viridiplantae; phylum Streptophyta; class Magnoliopsida; order Aquifoliales; family Aquifoliaceae; genus Ilex; species Ilex paraguariensis. The sequence continues at coordinate 44,067 of CAUOFW020001473.1, read as the reverse complement.
ATTTTAAATTTAACAAAACTATACATATGTACGGTCAAACACACACACACACATACACACACACACATATAAATGGTCCGCTCCAATACCCGACAGATGTCTTAGAACACCTTCAAGTTTTTGTCAATGGGTAACGTAATCATTTATAAGACAAATGTGTGATGATAATTATTGTTAATTTATAGGTCTCACATGTGTATGTATTGCATATTAATTATAGATATAAATTAGATTCAATGTTAAATCTTATCTTTGTAAGAAAGAGTTTGAATTTGAATTTAGAAAAGTCAATAATTTAAAACCTGATCCGATCCGACAAGTTGGCTAAATCGAGTCAGATCACTCATTAGATGAGTGTTTTAAAACTCGGCCTAACCCGGAAATCCGGTGAACGGGAATTTGAACGGAGCCGGTTCATAAGTTAGATTGATCAAGCACTAAAACCGCCTAATACCCATTGAACCGGATGATTTTTTAAATAACCGTTCAAACCGGGCGGATTTAATCAAACCGGGCGGGTCATTCAAGAACTTTATACATTTAGATTTTATTTTTTTTTGCCCTAATTTCTATCCGCCTCATATGGTCTCATAACTCCGTCTCTCGCGCGCCTCTGCGACCTCAATCATCTCAGTTCAGGTAGCCATGAGTCACCACCACCATCGTCGAATTTGTTCATGCTACAGGTTGTCTCTCTATCGTCTCATCTCATGTTGATGGTTGAATCAAATGAGGGTTTCACTCTTTGTATTTCTTGATTTTTTCCACTGGACACAGGTACATCATCACCATCTCTCTCTCTCTCTATATGATATGTAGACTATTCACTCTTTATTTTCGTATTTTTTGTCACTTATTTGGTGAATATTGCACTTATTTTTAAGAAACACAACTTAGTTCTTAGCTCGTGGGTTTTCCCATATTTGGCTGCTTGATTAGATAAAGGAGATTAGTGATCTACAATTTTTTATTACCATTAGTAGGTGTACACGTGCGTTGCACGTAAATAATTTTGATTTATTTATTTTATATATTTTTCAATGTTTATTTGTGCAACAAAGTTTTTAGCCGTAGTTTTTGTGCTATTTATCATTTAGGAACATGACACTTTGGAAGTGAATACAAAAAGAACAAGTGTATATTTGAGAGATAATTGATAAATTGAATATCATAGCCTATTTAGTTTGAAGTATTCCTACAAAAAAAAACCTTTGCAATTGTAAGAAAGTCTCTTTAACTCCTATACCAAAAACATGTAAAAGATTGCATAATTTTTAAAAAAGCAAATGCAAGATTACAAATATAAAGAGAAAAATAAAACATGAAAAATCTTGATGAAATATTGTTTAAAGTGTTATCATAATAAAATGGACCACAATATCCACTTTACTTCAAACCAAATTATCGCAATAAATAATTAAAATAACTGAAATATTGTCTAAGTTTTATCCTAATAGAAGTGAAACCAAGTTTTAAAACATATAAGAAATTTGGTTTTGAATTTCTCAAGAAAACTAACATGGAGGGGGTGCAAAGAAAAATAACAATGGGATACATGGTCAACCTTAGTGGGTCAACCAATTTCAACCTCAATTTTTTTTAAATATATTATATGTATACTTACCCACTCTATAATTTTCTTATTTCAATTGTTTTATCTTTTTTATTGTATTAAGGGTTTTTTTTTCAGATGATCTTAATTTTATTATTTTATTATTTTTAAAGGTAAAAGTTATTGCAAATGACTTTCATTTGACTTTTATTATTTATACGAAAAATCGTCTCTATTTCTATTCAAGTATTGATTATAACATTTATTATGTGACAATCGATTTTTATTTTTTTACTATGTTTAGCTCTTAAAATTTAGTTTAGTAGTTTTATTATGCTAATATCTCAGTGATAATGCTTGAAAGTTTGAAACATTGTTTATTGAATAAATTTAATGAATTGTTAATAAATAATTTATATTTTTTAATTACAAAAATTACAATTATCTTCAATTTTTAACTAGGGTGATAATAAATCATGTTTTTTTTATACATATACAATATATTTTCTTTTGGCCTTTTCTATGTTAAATGGATTTTATGTATAAAAAAATGTATCAAATATGATCTAATAAATATAAATATATTATATAGTGTAATTGGTTAGGAGGAAAAAAAAATTAGAATGTGTAATTAAAGTGTCCACCCCAAACAAAGTTCTTGGCTTTGCTCTTGCATATATTTGGTAAATATTGATTATTATTCGGTAAACAATCACGTTTTATTAGAACTTTCCAATAACTACTAATTAAACTATTTTTAAAAAGAGTATCTAGTGACAATACTTAGCTAATACTCTATGAAATTTTAAATGAAATAATTTAAAATGTGAAATTTACAATTATTATGGTCTTCAATGTAAGATTCGGTGTCTAGTACTAAGTGAATATATAAAACTATCATGGTCATATATCGATTGATGTTTAGAACATTTTTACAACCACCCTAATAGAGTGTGTGAGAATTATTTCTAGCATTTTAAATGCAGAAAATTGGCAATGAAATCTAAGCAATTTTTACCTTCACCGTAAGTTTTGGCGTCATTGAAGTCGACATGAGGAGGCAACTTAGTGAAGTCGATGTGTTCTACCAGAGGCGGCAGCGTATTGTTTACATAGTGGGTTATTTCATTGTAAAGAGGACGATTTTGGTCAGATACCTTAACTAAACAACAAAACAAAGAAGTACAATGAATTGGTTGATTTCATTCCCATTTTGTCACTGATACCAAATGCCATGAAAAGATCACTAAATTCTTCATGTGTGTATTAATCAGTCGCTCAAGGAAGTAATACTTTAACATCTGTGATACCAAAAAAATTACATTAACACTATGTCTATACTTTGGAGTGGGTCATTATTGGTACTATTACACTATGTCTATACTTTTTATATTATATCACTCACAAAAGCATCAGCTTATTGCGAATCAATTTATGACACGTTCTATCTTCTTCCTTATTCTCATCCTTGTCATAGGTGGTTACCAATAATCACAAATAATTTCTTTAAACCTTGCGTTGATCATGATCTCCTTAAAAAATATCCCAAAAGAATGCCATCCAAGCCAATAAGTAGAACATATAGAACAAAAGCCCCAGTAATACTACGTCCATGCCTCAAAAGTTCCTGCCCTAAAACATTAAAACATAACATTGTGCAATTGCCTTGTATAATGCATAGCAGAGTCACAAAAAAAATGAGGGATGATAAATTATAAGCTCTCCCAGTAGCCTCTAAAGAAATGGATGTAAGAATTGGACTTGCCAAACTAAAATAGAATACAAAACAAAAACAAGGAAATAAACAAATTATTGAATTAGTACCTGTTGAAACGATGTCAGTGGTTTCATTATTCACACACACAGTTATTGTACTTGGGGGGAGGGGGAGGGGGAAAGGGAAGGGGAGGAAGGGGTTGGAGAAGTGTACTGAGTAACACAGGTCCACAAGTGTTTTTAAGTGAGACAACACTTGAGTTCCTTGCTTTATTTAGCACCTGTCTGTGTAGGAAGAAAGAATACGAAAGACCTAAATTGCTTCAAATTTCAATTTGTAGTTGATATTGAACGTGAATGCATGCTTTAATGTACAAAATATCTTAACTTTAGAACAATTGTCTATTTGTCTCTTCATCAGTTAAATCAGTGACCACGGGAAGAATTTGGGAATTTTTGGCCTATTTTTCGTTAATGCATAAACAAAATGTGCATATACTAAACATGTTTTTTATAATTATAATTATAATATTTTTTTGGCATATTTATTAATATAAATATTTATTTTTTATTATATAACCGGTTGAATTAGTGGCCCATTTTCCCGGTCTTTTATTGGTTACTGTGTGGGCCGGGATTAAAACTATGCATTCCACCAGAACCGGATAAAACCCGCTAAACCGGCTTAAACATGCTGACCCGTTCCACCCGGACAATTCTCTTCAAACCGGCCGGATCATTAATATTCAATAAAAGGCTGAGTTTTGGGATTTTGCCCTTAATCCGTAAATCTGTAACAAGTCGAATGAAAGGCGAAAACTAGTGACTGTGAGCTTCTCTCGGCCTCTGCCTCTTCCCAGCGATCGTCGATCTTCTCAGCCTAGTCTCTCTCTCTGAGTTTCAGTCTCTCAATCAGAGTTCTCTTTGTGTGCTGCTGCGAGCAAGCAAGGGACGAACCGACGAAGGCTGCTTCAAAGCTCCATCCCATCGAAAGATCGACAACCATTGACAGTAGATTAGGTAATACTAACTCTCTCTCTGTTGGTCTCTCTCTCTACTCTGACTCTCTGAGTACTCTCTAACATGTACACAGTACATGCCTTAATCGGCAAAAAAATTATATTTGATTTTTGATTTCGTTTATACATTGAATCTGTGATTATAGTTTAGAACCTGTGATTACAATTTACAACCTATGATTATAAGTAGTTAAGAGCTGATTGTTTGATCAATTGAGCAAATTAGGGCAATTTTTTTTTATTTTGCTTATGGTTACGAGAAGTGCTTGAGCATATTTGTGGTGGTCTTTCATGCATTAGTTTTTGATTATTTTCATTTGTTGATGTAGGAGCTTTATAAGCTTGAATCAATATTTTTAATATTGTTGGGATGTTATTGGTGTTAGAAATTTTTAAGCGTGAAATTAAATGTAGATATATGGTGGTTTTTTATTCTGTGAAATGAGATGATGTTGAGTTTCTTGTCTTACTAGCGGTAACTCCTGCCGTCAAAGGACACGGTGTAATGTGAATAGTTTTGAGAGAGATATTGGTAGCTGTTGGATGAGTTTGTTAGATGAGTTTATTTAAGATCGTCGGATGAATTTATTGAAGTCTGATCTTTTTTAATATTATGGATGTATCTTAGTTTATACTTTAAAGTTTAAAGTGTAAAGTGGTGTGCTGTGGGGTTTAATTGTGGTTTTTTGGATACATGTTGGATAATTTTTTTTTACTTAACTTTACATGTTTAATGTTATTTTTATAATTATTGTGATTTTTTAACTTATTTATTATAATTTAAAATTATTTTTTTATTATATTGCCTGATTAATGACCCAACGGTTAAATCAGTGACCCATTGACCCGGTCTTTTTACCGGATTGTTATTAGGGTCGGGTTTTAAAACTATGCTTATACTTAAAGTCGGATCACGAGATTGTCATAGCCAGCAATTGTCCACAAAATAAAAAGAGTTGGGCCCATTGAGTTTGATGGACTTTCCAAAGCAAGATTCGCAGGCCCAGTATGAGTTAATCTCGAACCAACCAACCAACCAACTTTAGAAAGTCGGTTTGTTTGTGGATTTGGGCACGAACCAGGCAGCGCCAGCCTAAAACCGCCACAATGCCGTAGCTCCAGTAACGCTGCACGCAACTGTGTGTCCGCATTCCGAGGTTTACAATCCTCTTTGAAACCCTAATTTCCCAGTCTCTTCCCCTTTCTCTTTATATTTACGTCATTGAGCTTGTATACGTATTCTCTATATATGCCAGGTTTCGATGTTTTTAGAGGATAATGATTTGTAGTAATTTTTGTTTGGGGGGGTGGTTGGGAATGGGGCTTTAAGTTTCATTTTTGTTTGATTGCTTTCTCTATTGTATAATGGCTGACTTGTTATGAGATTTTCTCTATTGTACAATGCCTGAGTCGTTATGAGAGGTTGTATTTTTGATAGGAGCAGTTCTTACTTGTAGTATCCGTAGTGTAAGTTTGGTCTATAGTTCATAGAATACCTATTTGTGTCGGATGTACAATGGGTTAATCTTTTTTTTTTTCTTTTCTTGTTGGTCTTTTGGATTGCACTTTTCTGCAAATCATTAATGCCTTTACACTGGTTATCGTTTTGTAACCAAGGAGTCTCTACCAATGCAGTGGTAAGATACTCCGATTATAACTGTAAGGTGATAGGCTTATTATTTGAAGAGAATCAGTTCTGTATATAATGTCAAAGTTAGTCCACCTTCACACGTGCCCGATCAATGGGACCGATCTCAATGATGACTTGTTATGAACTATTATTAGCATTTAATCTACTTGCATACCTTACTTGTGCATAATTGGTTTCTTTTTTTTTTATACGAGTCAAGGGTCTATGTGTTGTTACTTGTTATTCATCACGACGGGTTTGAGTTGTTTACAAATTACAACTGTCAATGTTTCTCTCATTTAAATATTTTCTTTCTAATGTGAGTGTTTTATGCCTTCGAACCAATTGCAGTCTAGGTGGGTTCATGGAGGGAGGGGAGAGTGTATTAGATGCCATCTTTGAAGAGGATAATCTTGAAGATGCCCAAGATATTGAGATGCTTGATGTAGAAGAAGGAGAGTTGGTTGAGCAGACTGCACCAATTGACTTGGGAGAAAATGCTGGCAGAGATGCTAACATTATAAACCAAGATTCTCGAAGTAAAAATCCAAGACGTAGAAATAAAAAGAGGAAGAACAAGAGAAAAAAAGGCAGTTCAGGGCCAGATGCCACAGACATCAACAGGTACTTCTTATCCCAAACATTCTCTCTGATTTAGTTATGGAGAAAGGAACAAACGGCTTGCTTTATATTGTTAGAACATTTTGCCTACAAGCATGTTTGACATGTCCAAACCTTGTCCTTCCAGTTTCCTTTATTTTGATTACGAACAAAAGCTTTTCATTGGTGATGAAAAGGACTTATATGAGGGATGAGAAGTCCTTCCAGTTTAATAGAGGGGAAGGTGGCTTAGAATTTTAGGTTTATTGGGATTGTCACCGGTGGATTTGTCTTTTGGAGCCTATGGTATCCCACTATTCCTATCACAGATAGATATGTTTTCATGGCAAAAGGGTTTTGCAATTTTTGTTAAAACAAAATCGGACCTTTTTGCAACTTTTTGGGGTTGCTCTAGGAACATTTCCTGCCACTTTATTCTGTCTGTGAGCCAGATTTGGTTTGAAGTCGTAAATCATGGCATGACTTTAAATCGTGTATTTATTGGTTTTCCCTGTATATTTAGTATGTTCTCAAGTCCTGCATAGTTGTGGTCATTGCTCTTTCTATCTTGTGAAGAAATCATCGAAACGAGCATTGTTTGTTCTGTTTTGAAGGAAAGGGAGTTCACACTGGAGGGCTAACTTTCTCTCTATATTTTACATCCGCAGATTTGTGTTAGATGTTTGTAAGCGCTTGAAAGAGAAGAAGTCTTACCTGGTATATACTGCTGTGGGTGTTTTGGGTGTATCTGCTTTGAGTGATATTGTCAAAGAGGTATCATTTCCATTTGATGTAATTTAGAGTTATGTTTATGCAATCTAAGCCTCTTTGAAGTTATACAGTCCACTGCTTCTTGAATTGGTTTTATATGCAAGAGAAGTGATTAGTACGATTTATGTAGAACTATTTTTAGATGAAAAATTGTGTGCGTGAAGAAGATTTGTAAAGTGAATATGATTTTCTACTTTGATGTAACTTAGTCTTAAGTGGGAGTAAGTCAAAAGGTGACATTAATGGGTGAGACATTATTTTTTTTTTTTTTGTGGGAAAGTGGGGCATAAAGTATGTGAACAAGTAGTGTAGTATATCTTCATTGTTGTTGCTTTTGTCATGTGGTTAAAATATTTTAAAATCCCTTGAGTTGATAGGATGATCTCAATAAAAACTCGCTATACCATTACAGTAGTGCTAGCGCTAGTTTGAGTAATGATTTCAAAACTGGAATTCATTTGTCAAATAGAACTGCTTTATTATAGTTAGGTTCAAGGGTTTCTTTTCTACAAGAAACCATTTGCTCAGGCTTAGTCTTATCAAATCAATGGCTCACAATCTTTCAATGAAATCAAGGTGCTTACTATTGAGAAAGTTATTTGTGTGCAACAGTAGCCAGTTAATCTAGCATTTACGTATGGTTTTTGTTAGTTAAATTACGTACAGTTTGACACTTTATTAATTTCAGATAATCTTTGTAGCTATCCCTCCTTGCTCTCCCCCTAGTTTTAGGAATGTTCTCAAGATCTAAGAAAAATTTGTGACAGATTGTGAACAGATAACCTGCAAAAATTCAAATTGCGTCTGATGTGCATTGAAAATATGGATGCAACCTTTGTCTGTTTGTTCTTTGGAGTTTGGACCACAACTCAATTGTGCCTTCTTTTAAAAATGCATGGTTAACAATAGCACTTAATCTAAAGGATTTCCTTTAATATTTGTTGGCAGAAAATAAATAAATAATAATAGAGTTGTTTTTTTCTGTGGTCAATATGAATTGTGTGTAATAGTTGTCACATATGCGCGTGTGCGTGTAGTGTGCACGGATGGATAAAGTCACAAAGGACAGGGCCAAACTTTGGCGTAGGGGTGCGGTTTGAAAATAGTTTTCAGTCAGCAATTGAATGTACTGTTGATGTCTTGCAAGCCACATTATTTCCCCCTGCGCAAAGATTGATGCTTTCATTCTATTTTGAAAGAGTCCACACACTAGATACTGTCGTTGACTCGTTTGTGTCAAATATGTAGCGTTTTCTCTGTGTTTATCCTTTCAAAGATATGTTCAAAGGCGCCGTTGAGTGCACAAACAGTGTATTTATTGGTATCCTGTTTTTACTTTCCTGTTCTTTTAACCCATGGTTGTGTGCGCTGCAAACTTTTTCTTCAAAATTGAGATTTTCTTCTTTTTGATGCTCCCCCCCAATCACCCCCGTCCTCTTGGAGGAAGCGGGGGGGACCAAAAAACCCTTTTTCCTGATTAATACATTGTGCTTTTTATTTACTAAATGAGCTTAAAGCTATATTTTGGGTGCTCATGAAGTTGACCTTACCCCATGATTCATATGCCATGTTGAAAGGTCAGAAACTATCAACCTTTTGGTTTCAGTTGCAAGCAAGAAATATTCACTTGGTTATTGCAATGGAAGGTGAGATATTGGAGTTACAGTTGATTTTGGAACAGCCTAGAGCTGACAGTGTTATTCCCTCTATATAAAGATCTGCTACCTTTTTTAGTTTCTGATGATCAATGTTGTTTCACTACACTCGCAGATATTTCGTGCAGAAGCCATTTCACTGTTTCCATTCCTGTGGATCATTGAGACGGGACATTTCTTTGCTGAACCAATTCGTTTCATATTAATAGACTGATGTCAATTGGTTTGACGCATATTTTGCAGTTTCATCACTTGGTATGCATGTAGATACACTCATGCACACAAAAACATTATATGTATTGGTTACATATCCTATTTGAAGGGAAAAATTATCCACCATCTGATGAAAAGTGCGTACCGTGTCTGTAGGGACAATAATATGTGATCCTTGTTGGATGCATCTGATTTTCTATTGCCAAGAAAAATGTGTAAATTGGTGGTGCTTTGTTTTGTTGTTTTATTATATTAGTATCCATTCCTCTAGACGTTGTTCTGGTGTCTATTCGCAAGTTCAATCTTTCTTGCTGATTGGAGTTCTTGCATTTGTATCATTGATGACTGGATAAAAGGTTTAGGGAGAAGAAAGAGAATTACAGGAGCTGTCCTTTTGTATCTTTAGGTTTTTTTTTTCATTCCATCATGTGAATTTCTCAGGGAATGACATGAAATGTCTTTTGTTAAAACCTAGCATTAAGGGAACGATATACAAGAGAAATGGAGAAAAACTCGTGATTGGTAGAGGGAAATATCTGTTTACGATATAGTTCAAAGAAAGAGTCGTCTCATTTTCTTACTTCTTCGTTCTTTCTAATTCATTCACTTCAAGACTGGTTCTGAACGCTGCGTAACATCATCTTTAACCAACCAACCTTCTTTTTGGCAAATCCAATTTTAGTAAGACAAGGGTGCTCTCCTTTTGTCAGTCTGATCTACTTATCAAGATGGTTCCATATGCAATGGCAAAGAGCCGAAGAAATCGATTCGTTATTCCACTCCATTGGATTCAAGAATGCGAGAACGAATTAATGCCCCGTTCAGATATCTCGATGTCCTTGCACATATACGAGGATGTAACTTCTAAGACAGGATGATATGAAATCTTTTGAGTGCTATGCAGGGTGGATGACTGAGACTACTGGATTATGAACAGTTGAACTTGGTAAATTAGAATTTAGTAAAAATTTATGTGTGTGTTCGTTCTAGTAAGATCTTTAAGCAGTATAGGTAAGCTTTTACAATTCGATTATTTTAGCTGTTCATCATTCATGTTTTTTCTATTTCAAGGACATCTCTGTGTTTTATTTTAATTTCATATTAATTAGAGCCTATGAGAATGTCCTATTAGACTACTTGTTTCTTGAAAATAGGATTGTCTTTTTTAGCTTTGTTAGTCTATTTTACCTTTCTGGCTTTCTGCTGGTTTTCATTGTGCAGTTGGATATGTAACGAAATGGAAAATATGCAGGTTGATGCAATTCAGGCTTGTGGAGGTCAGAAGACTGCTGATGGTAGACGCTATCGGACAGGTGGTGGTATACTATGGTGCATTCTCAAAGCACGTGATCCAAATGCCTACAGGGAAATAATGAAAAAAGGGAAGGAGTTTGAGGTAAATTACTTACTTTTGCTTTTAAATAGTATACTTAAATTTTAGCTTGTAAAAGCTATTGCTTGGTGCTTTTGTTTAATTTGGCCCTATGCACTTGGAAACTTAAATTGTATTTCCTTTTTCCATTATTCAAATTAGTAGGGGCACACACAAATTGAGTGCATAAGTTTAAGCTAATAAGTACGTAGTTTTGGTTTAGTAGGGAGTGATGAATCTTGGAGAAAAAAGCAAAATAATCCCAAATCGTGTTTGGGGCAAAATTATGGACATGCAAACTTTCCCTTTAGGTTCCATTGTGAATTGAGGAAAGCTATAACTAGGAAATGGATGAAAAAAAACCTCACAATAGCATCTTCTGGAGGGTAGGAAAAAGTAGAAGTTGATACTTAATTCATAACAAGTCTTACAGTCTGCCTAAGAGATATGGAGCCTTCTGTTGTCAGTGTTTGATATATCTTGCATCTAGAGCTCTGGTAGGTTGTTGGAGAGATATGGGTTAGAGCAGACGATGGAAGGAATTGGAGGATAGTCTCATGATGTCTCATGTTTTATAGTTGGAGGGAAAGAAGAATAGAGTTGATCCCTTCATGTTATGATACTGTTTTTTCTGGCTCGGAGTGTGTACCTAGTGAGATAGGGGCATTAAACAAACCAAGCTATTGGCCCACTAGAAAGATTGTTCAAGCTTGTAAGTCTATGTGAGCCCTGTTCTAACCAAGTTTAACTTGGTTGTTAGATGATTTAGACTTGAGCAGACACTAGGTTAGCCTAATGAGGCTAGCAAAAATTGTGTAGATATCTCTAGAGTGGCACTCTAGCATGGCGCAAAGTTGATTTTTGTGAAATGATGATGTCACTGGAAAGGTGGACGTGGACCCATTTAGAGTAACGTCTTTTTGTTTGGAAACATGGATGCAAACTATCGGTTGTTAGTGCTACTCATTGACCCTTGGTGGGGCTTTTAAATGAATTTCCAATTGCTCGGGCTCATATTTGTGACAATGATGTCACATAAAAGGTGGGCTCATAAAGACTTGAGAGTATGGAGTGGACTGCCCTTTCTTCTTCCCTGCTCCCCGAACTGCCCTGCCAAATCAACCCTGTGAGTCGTGCTGCCCCATGTAGGGGTAATCTGCAACCCACCCTATCCAAATTGGAAATGCCCAAACCCAATATGGCCTGTTTGGACCATTTTGGTTAATTCACATCATAATCGTGTTGGGTCAGGCTTGATTGGCACAAACTTGTCCCACCACAAAACTGATTGGGTTTGGGACATCTCATCTCATACCTGCCCTTCCCCCATTCTACGAACCCCATACCTAGCATTAGGGACGGACTGCTTGTGCATTTTGCCCTGTTGCCATCCGTATTCATGCAATATCATCAGGCCACTTCCTAGTTGTGAGCTTGTATTAGCTAAGCTTAAGCTCCTGGTGACAAAGTTGCCTTGAGCCACAGCCGAGCTAGGCACCACATGTATTATAACAGGTCAACCTCAAGCATTTTTGTTGGCGTGCATCTCCTTTTTGGAGGTTATAGTAAGTTTTTGACTTACAGGAAAAAGGAAAAAGAAAACCTGAAAGGAAAGAAAAGAAACATAACATTTGCCCGATGAAAGTCAAAAGTGAGACTTCATCTATGTATTTTAAGGGGTCCTTGTTTGGATGAATGGCTGACTGTCCAGATCATTGATCTCAATTTCTGTTGCAGTCATATTTGACTTGGGATAAAATAATGTTTTTATCATCCCCGATTCCCCATTCTTGTACTCTAGCAAAGTAAGGGCAAAACTAGGTGTCCGAATCATAAGTGGTAAGAGCATCTCCAACCACACTCAGCAAAATAGCTACTCAAAATATATTTAAATATTGAATTCACTATTTTAGCTAGCTACTTTTTAAAATTCATTCTAACCACGCTCTTTATTTTAGTTAACTAGTTCAACTAACTTTAATTAACTTTCAATAATATAATTCAAAAATACCACGTGGCATAACACGTAAGCGCCATAATGATGACGGAGCGTGATGACGTGTTGTGCCATGTCATCAAATTTTTAAATTTTAAATTATAAATTTTACAACAGTCATATTCTCCACGGTTATATTTTCAATGGCCATATTTTCAACAAAGGAAGAATCAGAAACAGAAACAAAAAAAAATACATCATTAAAAACTAGATAACTATTGACAACATTTGACGAAACAAAATATGGGCACAAAATGTCAGATTTCCAAGGTTCTTTGTTTCCATCAATTGCATGCGTTTTCCCGAAAGTTCTAAAATAGAACAGTCCAGTAAAAAAAAGGTTAGAATTGGAGTCAATATGGTCTCCAAATTGCACAAGACCTCCACCATAGAGGTGAAATAGCACCCATCTCGATAGCAGGAACAAATGCAGAACACCCAGAAAGTCAAGGAAGGGAATCTGACCAATTCAATTTATAAGTTAGCTTCAAAATCACCAAACTAAATTGGGTTTCAAATATTTTGACCAATGAACAATCGAATATGCTTTTAAGTATAAATGTTGTAGTGTTCTCTGGTAAAAAAAAAATAGTCAAATCGATAATTCAGCTTCAAAATCACGAAATGGAATTGGGTTTCAAGTTTTTGAACAAACCTAGAGGCCAACTAGAATTATTCAACGGAGAACTAAACTCCAAAATCACTAAATCGAATAGGGTCTCAAGTTTTTGATCCATTTATTACATATTATTGAGTGAGTCCAGAATTATAAGTTTTGAGTTGTGAGCAACAGAACTAAAAAATGTCAGATTTCCAAGGTTCTTTGTTTCCATCAATTGCATGCGTTTTCCCGAAAGTTCTAAAATAGAACAGTCCAGTAAAAAAAAGATTAGAATTGGAGTCAATATGGTCTCCAAATTGCACAAGACCTCCACCATAGAGGTGAAATAGCATCCATCTCGATAGCAGGAACAAATGCAGAACACCCAGAAAGTCAAGGAAGGGAATCTGACCAATTCAATTTATAAGTTAGCTTCAAAATCACCAAACTAAATTGGGTTTCAAATATTTGACCAATGAACAATCGAATCTGCTTTTAAGTATAAATGTTGTAGTGTTCTCTGGTAAAAAAAAAATAGTCAAATCGATAATTCAGCTTCAAAATCACGAAATGGAATTGGGTTTCAAGTTTTTGAACAAACCTAGAGGCCAACTAGAATTATTCAACGGAGAACTAAACTCCAAAATCACTAAACCGAATAGGGTCTCAAGTTTTTGATCCATTTATTACATATTATTGAGTGAGTCCAGAATTATAAGTTTTGAGTTGTGAGCAACAGAACTACATTGCCAAGCCAAAATAAAGAGAAATTTAATTTAACCATGTAAACTCCGTTGAAATGAAGAGCTTATTTATGAGAAGGTAAGAAGATACTGGTTTTTTGTTTGGAGCCTAAGAAGTGAGAAGATTTGGTACGAGGGCGATTGGCAAAGACGAAGAGTAAACCCTACTCCCGAATAAGGGCTAATCGTGAACCTATTTGGTTACAAAGGCAACTAGCGTTTTTGGGAAATCAGGCTGTTCATAGAGAAGATCCATCTCTATACAGTTCTTGATTTCATCATTTGAGGTATCAAAATCATCTTAGATTTCTAGTTGGGCATTAGGGTTTCTGTCGAATCAAGCACAGAGAGAGAGAGAGAGAAATAGAGAGATCCATACCGGGTGAAGATGAAACCACTGTGAAGACAACTCTGATGAAGACAAGCTCTAATGAAGAACCCCCCAAAATTGGCACAAAGCTCTGAGATGAAGAACAATAGCCAGTGAGTTTTGCTAGTCAGAAGTGATGAGTGAGAATGGGGGTCAGTAAAATAGCCAGTAGAATAGAGAGCCGGTTGGAGATGCTCTAACAGTATATTGAGAGAGAGAGAGAGAGAGAAACTCAAACATAATTTGATTAGAGAGAGAGTTATATAGTTACACCTATGGAATAGGGTAATGACCTTATTGCCCCTAACTCATTGACACTCCCCCTCAAGTTGGACTAAAGATATCAAATAGTCCTAGCTTGGAACAAAGAATACCAATCTTATCTCTACTAAGTGACTTGGTGAAAATATTTGCCAATTGATCTACAGGCAGGACAAAAGCATGTAGTGATCTCCTTAGATTGAAGCTTTTTATGAACAAAGCGACAATCAATCTCAATATGTTTTGTTCGTTCATAAAAAATTAGATTCGAATCAATATGAACTGCAGCCTAATTACCACAAAATAATTGCATTGGAAAGGTTATTGGAATGTCAATCTCATGCAATAAATTCTTTAGCCATATCAATTCACACGTAGGCTGAGTCATTGCCCTATATTATGTCTCAGCACTAGATCAGGCCACAACACTTTGTTTCTTACTTTTTCAGGTCACCAAATTTTCTTGAAATTTTCTCCAAGGAATGTACAATATCTTATAGTAAATTTTCTATCTGATGGGGAACTAGCCCAATTCGCATTTGTAAAACCGATTACCAGTAAATGTCCATGAGCTCTATATAGTAATCCTTGACCAGGAGCCTTTTTTAAATATCGCAGGACTCTAATCACTACATCCTAATGGGGTACTCTTGGAGATTCCATAAACTGACTTACAACACTAACTGCAAAAGAGATATCTAGTCTTGTAATAGTCAAGTAATTCAATTTTTTCACTAGTCATCTATACCTTTCGCATGTTTAAATAACTCCCCCTGTGTGGTCAATCTTGTATTAGATTTCAGGGGAGTATCAACTGGTTTTGTACCTGAAAGTCTTTCAACAAGTAGATCAAGTACATACTTGAGCTGAGACAAACTAATACCACTCATGGATTTAGCTACCTCAATTTCAAGATAGTACCTCAACTTACTCAAATCTTTAATATGAAACTTATGTTGCAAGAATGCTTTTTAGAGCAATAATACCTTTCACTGTCACTCCCTATGATAACAGTATCGTCCACATAGACAATTAAAATAATCATGCTAGACTCATAATTCTTAGGATTAATAGTACTACAGGTCCCCGAAGTATGATATTTATTTTATTTTGGTTCTTAATATTTCAATTGTATCATTTTGGTTCTTGAAGTATTGAATATGTTTTTATATGGTTCCTTAAGCAAATAACGTGTAGATTTCTAACATTTTTTATTATAAATTTATCACGTGATACTTAAATATGGACAAAAAAAATAATTTGGATAACTCTTGACCAAATTTTTACTTAAATTTTGGTTAAATAGTTACCCAAATTATACAGTTTAGATCATGAACTATTCAAATATTAGTCAACAACTATTCATATTATACATTTTTTTGTCAAGAGCTATCTAAATTTTGTTTAAGAGCTATCAGAATTATTTTGTATCCATATTTAGGTATTATATGATAAATTTATGATAAAAAATCGTTAGCAATTTGGACATTGTTTGACTATGAGACCATATATAAATATATTCAATACTTTAGGGACAAAAATGGTGCAATTAAAACATTGGGTACCAAAATGAGACAACCCCTATACTTTAGGGACCTCCAATACAATTGACCCTAATTCTTATTAAACACCGAGTGATCTGCTTGGCGTTGTTGAAGTCCAAATTCTAACACTACCTCACTAAATTTGTCAAACCAAGCTTGAAGTGGTTGTTTTAGGCCATATATTGCCTTCTTTAATCGGCATACTTGGTGGTTGCTCTATATAAACTTCTTCAGCTAATTTACCATGCAAAAATGCATTTTTGAAATCTAATTGAAATAGTGACCATTGAAAATTCTCTGCAAGAGAAATAATAACCCGAACAAATGAGATCTTTGCCGCTGGTGAAAAAGTTTCAGCATAATCTACACCATAAGTCTGAGTAAAAGCATTGACAACGAGTCAAGTACTCGATAACATACACCCATCGACAACCAACTAAGGTTGCGTTTGGAAATGTTATCGGTTTTTAGTTTTTAAAAAAAATAAAAATTGAAACAGTTTTGATTTTCTTTTTATAAAAATTGAAAATAGAAAACTTGTTTGATAATCACTTCTAAATTGTTTTATGAACAACTTATTTACACCATACACTTTCATATTAGTTTAACAGTAAAAATAACAGAATATAAAGATAACACATTAAGAGATAACATAATTCATAAAACATTCATACTACAAATATATCCCATAATTTACCAAACATCCAAGATAATAATCTATATAACATCAACTCATTTATAATAATTCGAGGTAATAATCCATATACACCAAAAATCATATGCCTCAATATCCAACACTTGCCCACAACTCATTGGCAATGCAATTTGAGATCTTTTGATTTGGAAAAATTTTGACACCGTTTTAGAGTCATGAAATACATGTTGAATAGGGCCTAGTTTTAAAATATATCTCTGAATTGTATAGGACCAATGGAACCGTATCCACGATTTATGCTTTTGTTTTGTTATTGGAATGAATGGGCACCTATTTGGACTGTAGCATAGCGAGGCAGAGCTTTGATCTGCCTCTATGAGCTCTAGTCGTAAATAAAAGTTATTGAATAACATTCACTTTAACCTAAAGCAATCAAATCTAACACAAGATCTAAGGAACGAAGCTGTTGGAACGAGAGAGAAGAAGCTGAAAACAAAATCAGATTTGAAAACCCTAGATTTAAGGACTTATGTTGGTGAGAGAGCTTCAGACGAGAGAGTCAAAGTTGCTGGAACGAAGTTGTTGCTAGACGTCCCTGAGCTGCTGGAACGAAGATGGTGGAACGAAGCTCTTGGACGTCTAAGCTGTTGGAACCCTTCTCTGCTAGACGAAGGGAATGAGAGAGAGTTTGAGGGTTTAATATTTTTGCTTGAGGGTTTTTTGGTAGAGGACATAGTTTGTTGCTAACAAGACTCGATGGTAGGATCTCATTAAATTGCTTCCGTGTGTTTCCATTTTTTATTTTTTGGAAACGACTTTTTTTCGTTTCCAAAATTTGAGGCAAATTTGAAAACGATTTGAGTTAAAAAAACAAAAATAATTACCAAACGAGTTTAAATTTCAAGTTTTCTAAAAAATTGAAAATCGAATTGTTACCAAACGGACCCTAAATTTTTTCTCAAGACGAAGGTCGACAAGTGTCCAAGTCTGGTTTTGATATAGAGCAATGAATTCATCTTCCATAGCCTGACGCCACCCAAGATGAGTAAGAGCTTCATGAACAGTGAGCGAAATAGAAGTAGACAAATCCGATGAAGTAAAATAACGAAATGTGGAAGACAAATTATCATAGAAAATAAACTGTTCAAGAAGATGAGTAGTAGAACTCATGAGAAGAGTATAAGAACGCTTACCTTTTCGAAGTGTAACAAGAAGATCAACATCCATAGATGGCTGGAGATCAAGACCTTTAGACAACTGAGAGAGTGGCAGAGACATCAAAAGAACAGTCTTTTTGCGATGAGAGTACATCTGCATGATAAGAGGTTTTGCAGCATGAGAGAAAGTGGGTGCAGACATAACTGGAAGAGGCAAAGGAAGAGGACACTGATCAAGTGCAACATCATTCAAAGCTTTAGAAAATAAAGGAACATACCCAAAGAATGTAACATTAGCACAAACAAATTGATGACGATGGATTGGATTATAGCACTTATACCCTTTTTGTGTCCGCGAATAACTTAAGAAAACACACTTGATAAATTTAGGATCAAGTTTGTGTGTGCTTGGATGTAACTGATGAACAAAGGCTACACAATCAAAGACATGTGGTAGAAGCGAGTATGAAATTTGACCATTAAGAATATACGAAGGTAGGGGATTAATTAGGTAGCATGCCGTAAGTACAATATCACTCCAGAAAACTTTAGGGACTTTCATACGAAACAGAAGGGCATGAGTAACTTCAATGCGATGGCGATTTTTTTATTCGATTACCCCATTTTGTTGTGGAGTGCCATTGCATGAAGTGCAATGGAGCAAGCAAGTGAAAAAATCACAAAATGGATGAGAAAGATATTCTTTTGCATTATCAGATTGTAAAGTGCGCACACACACCAAATTGATTCTTGATTTCCATAATAAATGTTTTAAAAATAGAAAAAAAAAATTCAAAACGATCTTTCATTAAGAATAGCCAGTTCATCCTAGAAAAATCGTCTATAAAGGTAACGAAATACTTAAACCTGTAATAAGAAGAAAGACGACTAGCGACCCAAATATCAAAATAAATAACTTCAAATAAACTGGAGACACGATTATAAACTCTGGGTGTAAATATACTTTGAACATGTTTACATGACTCACAATCTAAATACGATAATTGACGCAAATGAGGAACTAACTGTTGAAGATTTTGCAAAGATGGATGACCAAGCTGACAATGCCACTGATGTGGAGAACATAAAGTGTGTAAAACAGAACTACAGACAGGGACTGCAGCAAGATGGTAAAGACCACTGCCTTCATGACCTTTACCGATCACTTTCTTATTTGGAGGTCCTGAAACACACAAAGAGAAGGATAAAATTATATATTCCTACCCGATATATTTTTTTAATTTTTTTAACATTTTTTAAAAAATATATAAGTATTAATGTGTAAACAAAATGTTAAAAACCCTAAAATCCCTAGCGCCTTTCCTCTTTCTTTGACACTCTCGCCTCTCTTTGTTTCTCTCAAGACTGAGTCAGTAGCTCCAAGACTCCATCGATCGATCGCCTTCTCTTCGAGTCTCAGAAACTCTCGCCTCTCTCTGACTCTGCATCAATTGAACTCGAAGTCACAAGCCAGTGAAGCCACAAGAATTCCAAGTTTTCTCTTTCTCTCTCTGTCTCTATCTCTATCTCTATCTCTCTCTGATTTGTATAGTAAGTCAGCCTTCCTATCAGAATGCGTCCATGGTCGAAGAGCCCAAAAACTAGTAAGATCCTTAGATCTATCCTTCACGAAACTACATAGCTCTGTTTTTCTTGTATATGTATGTTTATTTACTATATAAATGTGTATAGATATCTTTCGTTTCTACTGTTAGTTCACTGATGTTGATGTCTTGGATCTTCAAATAGTAAGTGTTTCAAGTAGCGATTAACTCCTTGTTATGAGTTCACTAACTCAGATCTGCTTGTTTACCTTGCTCTTAGTTTTGATTGCCTTATTTTGCCCCTTTCTTTGACTTATAGGTATTTTCATTATTTCAAAGTTTTACTTTTCAATTTGATGTTATTTGCTCCTTTCTCTTCTTGTGATTGTGTAGTAGTTGTTTTTTATTTTTATTTTTTTTCTGTGTTTACCCGATTTCCTACCTGATTGTTTTGGACGAAATTTGACTGAAATATTACCCTTGATCCGGTAGGGTTGACCAAGAAATTGGCCTTCTGCGAAGTATCGGATAAGAAGACCTCTAGATAAAATGTAACTGAACAATTCAAAGACTTAGTGAGTTGGCTCACCGATAACAGATTGAATGAAAATTTAGGAACGTGTAAAAATGAGGATAAAAACAATGATGGAGTAGGATTCACAGTGCCAACACTAGAGACTGAGGATGAAGAACCATCAGCTAGGGTAACAAATTGGTGAGTTGAAATATTATGAAAACTTGAGAATGCGCTCTCATTACCAATCATATGGTCAGAGGCCATGGAGACGATGCAGATGAATTGGACAACAAACATGCTGTACCGGGGACAAAGTGGCTGTGGAAGTAGAAGTAAATGTAGAAGCCCCAGACTTGGAAACAAGTCGATTATACTCCTCCTTAGACATAGATATAATCTTTGAGGCAGATGAAGGTTCACTAATACCAGATTGTCCTAAACCTAACTCAACTGATGAAGATACAACATGAGAATAAGATGAGGGTTTGCCATGGAGATCCCAACAGTAACCCATAGTGTGACCTTTAAGTCCACAATGAGTACATAGTTTTATGGATCCACTACCTCTACCACCACGACTATCCACTACCCACCGACCACCTCCTCGCCAACCACCCCAATTTCTTCTTCCACCACGGAAAAAAGTATTACGAGAAAAATTGTTATTGCCATGATTAGGTAGTCCGACTAAAGCCATGCGGTCAGGTATGGAAATACCACCATCACTGAAAAAAACCAGTTGAATACGAGAAAAAACTTCTGGTATGGAAGGAATTTCCTTATAAGACAACATCTGGGCATGAACAGGTTTTAGTTCTGATTTTAGGATTCGAGCAACCATCAACTCCTCGCGTTGTTTTTTCTAGACTGTCTGATCAGTAAAGGGGCTGATAAGCATTAAGATTGTTCATAACATTTTGAAGAGCAGAATAGTACTATGCAATACTTTTATCACCCTGCTCCAAACTGAACAAATCTTGAAACGATTGATAAATTCTAGTAATATTATCCTCTCTTGAAAATAATTGACTAACTGCAAGTTATACCTTCTTAGGAGTTTCAAGAGACATGAGGTGAATGCTACTCTGAGGTTCTATACTATTATATAATAAAGTCATCACTTGTGCATTCTCCATCTTCCACTGCTTAAGATTGGCATCAGATTATTTGACTTTATTTTTTGCAGTCAAAAAAACTTCAACAGAACGAGACCATGACACGTAGTTAATGCCATTCAGCTTAATAGAGGTAATAGATGGGCCAGTAAAACCCTGACTCACAACTGACTCAACAACAGTAGGGTTAGACTTATTTTCTTCCATAAATCC
Source organism: Ilex paraguariensis (assembly GCA_963454935.2). Taxonomy (NCBI): domain Eukaryota; kingdom Viridiplantae; phylum Streptophyta; class Magnoliopsida; order Aquifoliales; family Aquifoliaceae; genus Ilex; species Ilex paraguariensis. The sequence goes on along the minus strand of CAUOFW020001473.1, from coordinate 22,823 downwards.
AATAGAAAAAAATATAATAAAGTAGAAGAAACCGGTGTCATACATAGCAGAAGCAATAAGCAGCAATAAGACTGGACTAGCCTGGGCAGCAATGAAGCAGAATAGGACTTAACTGGGTAGCACTGAAGCAAAGGACTCCTGAACAAAGCCGAATAGGTCTGAACCGGTCTGGAGTAGTGCTGAACTGGCCTGGAATGTGTCTGAACCGGCCTGAGATGAACTGAACCAGACCAGTTTATGTCTGAACCAGACTGGACAAGAGCTGGACTTGGGCTTTGACCGGCCAGGGCTTCAACTAGGACTTGAAGACTCAGATTTAAAGGAACTTGGGCTTAAGAACATCAAAATCCGACCCGATTGAACTCTGATCTTGTCTTCAACCCTGCTGTCGACGCCGAACGGAACCTTACCAGCCTCTCAGCAATGAAACGGCAACAATGGCAATCACAACCTAGCCAATTGACTTTACTCCACCTATCAACAACAACATTCGATCATCAATGATAGCTGAAGCAATCGATTATCAACTCCAATGATCAACAACAGCAATCGATCATCAACAACAACAACCCAATAGTGGTTGTTCACTCTACCCCGACAATGAACAACACCAGCAACTCAAAGGTGGTCGTCAAACAACGACTTCACCTCGACGATGAACAGAGACTCAGCAATGACGATTTCCTTCTTGACGGCTACGTACAATGCATGGCTCTGATAGCATGTTAACAGTATATTGAGAGAGAGACAGAGAGAGAGAGACGTAATTGAATAGGAAGGGAAAAACTCAAACATCAATTGATCAGAGAGTTATATAGTTACACATATGAAATAGGGTAATGACCCTATTGCCCCTAACTCACTAACAAAAGGAAATCAATTTTCTCACTCATTAGAATTGAGATTTGCGTTAGGTCCCCAATCATTTGATTGCATGTGGCATCCATGTCATAGAGTGATAAATAGGGACAAAAATACGAATTTGTGTCTTTTATGTGGATTTCTTTATTAAGCAACCAATGCATCTAAAACTTTTAGCTATTGAGGAGGGTGTAACTTAAATATTTATAAATTTCAACAAACCTCTTTAGGGGCGGACTCAAATTTAGGGCAAGCACGTGGAAATCTTTAAGTATGTAAGAAGTGACGCCGAGTTTCGAGTGTAGGACCTTGTGCTCTCAGATGATATTATACAAAAAACTCATCTAAAAGATTATGTTGTTAAAGAAGTGTAATTTAAGTATTTATTAACTTCAACAGTCTTTTGTTAATTCTATTTCATGTTTAATTAAGAGCATACATGAAATATATGAAAGATCAATTTGAGTCTTCTAAGAAGGTTCCTGTTGGCCTATGTCACACGTTATGAGATATTGATAAGCAAGACTGCAAGAGGTCCCTCAATGGAAATGTCTTTTTTCTACTATGTTGTTAGCCTATTCATTTATCCTCAATACACTAATTATTGTATTTCATCCTCAATGCCTTGACTCATATTTGAGATTGGGTAACTAGATTTCCTTTTTGCTTCATTCACGGCTATCTGGAAAGCATGAATACAGATAAGAGTGTATTTAGCATTATATCTCGTGGGTAAAAAAAATAATGTGATTCTTCTCAGGCATTAAATAATTGAAACGAGATCTTCGATCATGTGGATCATGATTTGACTAGGTTTTTTGAATTGCTCTAGGACATAAGGTACCAAATACTAAGTTTTGACAACATGTATTTTCCCATTTGAATGTGGTAAAACATATTTTAGTATGTTCATTATAGATTTTTGTGGGTAATTCTTTTTCTATGATGTTTATGAAACATATGTGACATATCTTTTGAAGTGTAATTTAATATTTGTCTTTTAGTAAATAATGAAGCAATTAGTGTTTGCCAGTTATTTGTTTTTGTCATTAAAAATATGATAGTGAATTTTGAGGTAGATTGTCTTAAATTTATCATAATATAAGCATCCATTTGTTTGTTATTTTTTTAAAAAACGACGGATATTAAATTTGGAGTAGACTATTGAAACTCTAATTTTACATGTTATTATGTGGCTAAATTTGTCCATAACTTAATTTTCACTAGATAATACACAAAATGTTTAAGTAGAGTTTATTTGTACAGTTGATGTTATTTCATATTTTTATAGCAATAATATATTTGATATTGAAAATGATCCATGTGCAATGCACTTGTAGACAAAAAAAATATATAAATTAACATATCTATATCTATATCTATCTCTATATACTACTAATAAAAGTATCTTAGCATAAAAAAATTTTGATTCATTATTTTACCATTATAAAGAATTTTAAATGTCACATTATCCTTCCATAGTTAAATAGCTAAATTACCTTGATATCCTTATTGTTTAAATCTCCAAATTATTCCTAAAATCTCTTTTAATTCTCTATTCTTTATGTATAAATATCAATATGTATGAAACTTTTTAATTGACTATGTTATCCTTAAAAATAAGCATTGATTAGAATGTTGATAATTATTGTTATTTTATTCAATTAATTATAAGTTGAAACCTAATCAAATGAATTTCAAAATGAATTATTTTTATCTTTTTTTTTTATAGTTAGAACAGCAAATCATTGGGGTCAGATAAGAATTTTTAAATTCTATAATATAATATGAGAGATAAAATATAATTTTTATAAACTTGAGATGATATTTAATTTCGGTACACATATAAATTAAAACTTTATATTAAATTTTATGTACGAAAATTTATTCACGTGCAACGCAGGTGGTGCATTGCTATGGCACCCCTCCAGCAAGTATCCGTGCTTCATAGACGGCTATAGATAAGCTATAGGTTACCATGTCTAGCATGTCTCACACATCTCCTTTATCCAATGTCTTTTTTGGCCACCATGGATTGTCAATCGTCCTCCTTCTTCAACTGAACGATGCTTCTTATTTAACTTTATGGTGTTACATATTCTTTGACTCGGGCAATAATTGATGCGCGTTGTATTATTTATCATGTTGCAGAAGCAATTCTATCACCAAAACATCAAGCAAGCACCAGTGGAGATCAAAGAATCGTCTTCTCAAAAACTTGCTCATGTGATTACAGATAAAAAGTCAACTAGCATTTTAGATGGTTCACAGCATTTGCCTTGTTTGCAAAACCAACATGGGCAGCCAGATACTGAGCAGAAACGCACCTCTGTTCATGATAGAATACGGGTGCCTGTTACTTATGATGACCTGCTTGAACAGAAGGATCCAATTGAGGAATAAACTTGATTTTTGAATGAGCTGCATGCTTCAATGGCTCGCGTCAGTGAGTTTCTTTTCGAGTTGTAAATCTTCCATGGCATTCTTTTTCAGAGGCCCAAATTGAGAAAGGGATAAATTTATCGAGGCAAAAGAATACATATTTGAAGAGAGGAAGAGTGCTGTTTATATTCTGGCACTAGAAAAATAGAAACAAAGAGGTTTTTTGCTGGATGGTACTGGTAATTGATTTGTTTGATATTCACTTCTATTGAGGATTTTGTTTTTCGATTCCCGAGTGAATACTAAGTTTTCCATTTCTTTCTGTCCATAGTACACCAATTCTTACTGTGACTGCATTGTTTCGTGGACAAGAACACGGAAAGGAGAGAAGAAATGTTGTTATTTTGGAGGCATAATGTCCTCCTGATTGCCTGGCATATAGAATTCGAAGAGACTGATCCATAAAACTTAAATTATTATAACACTAGTTTGGTATTTGATTTTAGATCAAAGTATGAGAAGTCAAACCTTACAAATTTTAAAGCATTTGTTGTTGCAGATGTGCTGGTTGGATTGACATAAACAGGATTGTAGATTGAGATTCTCTGAAAATATGTATAGCTGTAGATTGATCTGTTTTTACCCCATATGCCTCAAATGGCCTACTATGGAGGCATCTTTTGATATTTTTTTGAAAGTATTGAAAGGTGCCACCTTTCTCTTTCCAATTTTTAACTGCAAATATTGAATGACAGAGTGGAGATCACCAACTCCTTTGCTCATATCAGCAAGAAAAATTAGTGCATTAGACAAAAAAAAAAAAAAAAAGATTTAAGGCTGCTTCCCACCTGTGGACTGTCAAATTTCTGCGCGATCAATCTAAAGGCATGCCATTTTTTTCTCTGGAGAGATTCAATCTTACAATGGGAAGGAGAGAGTAAGATGCTTGGAGATGGTGGTAGGCATTATTATGCCACTAAAAACGTATTGTATAAATTCTGATTGCTGAACCTTGTGGTAACTTTCTAGTGAGAGATTAGCAAACCAATCCTTTCTTGTTTGGGCAATTTCCAGTAGTAAATAGCACCCAATACCTTTCTCATCTCTCATCACATTGTTGATTTTCTTGAGACTTTCAATAGGAAACTATAACTAGAACTCTGACAAACCCCAGGCACACCATGTAACACAATGGTACAGAAAATTGGAGAGCTTTCAGAGCAATAACATCAGCCCAATATGATAAACACAGGATTCTATTTGTTGAATGGAACAATCGGGCAATCATGGTAGAACAAGAAACATATTTACTCTTCCCTTCAGTCTCTCCCCATAGGCACTGGTCAAGCAAACTAACTGCAAAGAGCACATAGTGTCGCGGCCATTCAAGTTGCTTCAAGATCCTCTATGATAAAGGTGTAATGCTCAACCTGGAAGATGAAGCGTTAAAAGCTCAAGTTTTAAGGGGCAAACAATGTTGTTGGATCCTCTTTTGCAAAAAGAGGCAGAGAACAGTGCAGTCATCTCTTCTTGAAGAAGGGTACTTCTGTTTCCATGCAGCAACAGCTGCTTCTACCACTGCTTTTGCTGCTGCCTCTTCATTCTCTGCTGAGTGCACAATCCATATAACATGATCATTTTTAAGCACATCCCACACCTGCAACACCAACATCAGAAGCATCAGTACTCGGTTTTTGTATTTTTAAGATTATTTTGGGTCTCGAAATGTTGTGCAAGATGAAGCATCAGCACTCCGTTGTTTGATAAAATTGGTCTTTACCCCATCAGTGGCAAGTACAAGAAACTTGTCGTTGGGCGTTAGACGGTGATAGGAGACATCAGGGAGGGCAATTAGGCCATGATTTTTGAGTAGGAAGTCTCCAAATGCACGCGACATGGCCAGGCCTGGAGTGTCATCATGTGGCAACCACACTCGCTGAACGTGTGGTTCTTCTTTCAGTGCACCTACTCGACCATTGCACTTTCTTATTCTATCTGCTTCCGCTGCATGACCATTGATAAACCATCATCACTCACTAGGATAGAACCAATTTATAAACGAGGGAAGGACAAAAAAAACATGGATTGATTGAAAAGGAAGCTTTCAAACTTAGCAAAGGTGATATAGCTTGAAATAGTTGAAGTTACAGGTACTATGAGGACTGGTACTAGGCCAAAATTGAGTAAGAGGGAGGAAGAAGACACTAGATTTCCTACAGTTTAGCAGTAAATATGACTGGATAGGATTTGGGCAGTACTCACAATCATAGTTGTTAGTATTGTATGATACACGATACTATACGTTTTAACACATGAATAAAATGATAAGTGTCGCTTAAGTGTATTAGTTTGTACCGTATCGTGCGATACATGATACAATACACCCGATACAAGACGATATGGGATGAAATAGATTAAAAAAATTTCTTCGAATTTTAACTAGAAAACACCGCCTTTTCACTTAAAAGTAATTCTTTCAAATATTAGGTAATAAAACAACATCGTTTCACTATCTATAGTTTTAAAAAATAAAAATCTTCTCTTTAATTTGTTTCATTGCAGGAGCAGATAGTATGATTGTTAAAATTGTCCTTCTCTGGCTATTTTAGACGTTAGACTTGGAACTCTATAACTTTTGATATAGATGAATGATGATAGAAACTTCAAAATATAGATTGTTAATTTTTTGTTTTGGTCTCTATAGTATCTTTACTTTGTTTTATGTGAGAAATTTGTGGTATTATTATGACATTTTATCATAAGTATATTTATTTTTAAATATTTTTTATGAAATTGTACATATCTTACAATACACGATACGTTATGATACGCGATATACTTTTTTGAAAAATGATTCATCTTCCGATACACTTCTGACAACATTGGTTCTGAATGCCTAAAACTAGGAGCATAAAGAGCAGAAAAGTTTTAGGATATTCACTGGTAATAGATGACAATAAAAAAGGTTGTCTTACAGGGCAAGCCAGGCTTTAAATCAGTTGTCAATTGAACAGCCATGATTCCATCATCCCTGACTGTCCCCAGAACTGCTCTTGAATCCCCTAGATTAGCAATAACAAGATCTTCACCCTGCTTATTAATTTCACATTATTTACAATAAACATGCAAATCCTCCATATAAAATTTCAAAATGAAACCAAGCTAATAATTCAATTTATATGCAGCCATAAGTGATTTGTTTGTTACCTGTCTTACTACAACAACAGCTGTGGTTCCACTGCAAGAGCAGTCCAAATTCTCCAGATGCTTAATCTTCCTGTCTATCACTTTGAAGGCACTAATACAAGCCTCTTTCTGTTTATGAAAATTTTTCTGTGGTACCAATTCTCCCTCTGCTATTTTATTTCGATTTCTGATCTTAACATTTGATGCAACTGTATTGTTCTTTGTAAGATCATTCCTCTGATTCAGGAGCAACGAAGGCAAGTGGTTTCTCACAAACCTGCTCACTATGTGACCATTCTTTCCATGCCCATCGAAAACTCCACAAAAAGTTCCATCTGCCATTCCATAGCCCTTTCAAAAGGAACAAATCCTATTTCAGTACTTATAGAAGCTCAGAAGCCTAGTAACCATAGCACACACCCCATGTTTCAGTAGGTTAATTTCATCCAAACCAATTTATGCATCAAAATATCCAACACCATGTATCATGTTTCTTGTATCTGACCTTATTGTTGGTTTATGATCAGCCCGTTCAATCCCAAAACAAACAAATTCTCATGTTATGTTTCCTAGAGGACTGTTATATTGGAAAACTCATCAAGAGTTTAAATTCTTTCAGAGAAAAACTAATTCGTTTAGCAGAAGAGAAATAAATTTTATAGGATCAGATATAAGCAATAAAATGAAAAACAACCCTGAATGTTATGCAATTTGGAGAGGACTTGTCAACATACCTGGTAGAGAATTGCAGCATCTTGGTTTGATCCTTTGCTTCCTTGCTGAGAATAAACTGAGCCAATTCTTTGGGTTTCATTAAAGGAATTAGTCTCTTCATAATACACAGCATTTTCATGGCCATAATCAGTCTCATGAATCTCTGACGATACAATGGATATGCAGATACCCATAAGAAATTATAAGCTTTTTCCTTTTGGCACCCACTTCACTTTTATTGTCAAAACAAGTGGTGACTTAGTCTTTTTATATGGGGAATAAGAACCCCAGGAGGTGTAAAATAACATTATATAATATATGCAGGATTAGGAGTGGCTTCCAGTGAGCTGAAAAGTACATCCTGTTTCAATAACACTGGTTTTATAATTGTTGGCTATTATTTTAGACTACAGCAAGCTTAAATTAAAGGCCATGCGAGTTGTACCCATGTGGGATTAAGTAGTTTTTTAACATGCCTAACTGTAGAATTGGCAGGGCACTTGTGTGCAATGGAACCTGTGAAATCACCATCTCATCTAAACTCTTACCTTGTTAGAGGGTGTGTAAAATAAGTATTGTATGCTTCATTATGCACCCTCACATGCGAGCTAGATCTTGGCTAAATCACATTTAGGTATTATACTTATAAGGGTGGTGGTAAGATTCAAATATAGAACATCCGCTCTGATACCATGTTAAATCACCAACTCATCTAAAAACTTAAAGTTGTTAGATAGGGTGTAACGTAAATAGTATACGCTCCAAGAGAACCTAAAAGTGTTTGACTTCCAACTTTTTATGAGATTGTTTAAATGCTCTAAACAGTTGATTTTAGGCAGCCAATAATAGTATTTTAAGTAGCTGTTGAATAGCTTTGAAGACTGTGTTGAAGCACTCAACTCAACAAAATAACCATTATCTTATAGAGTTCCTACATTTCTTTTCATGTATTTCTTGTTTCTTGGTCTTTTGGCTAAGGTCAATAGTTTCTTAAATTATTTCAAAATTTTGGCCAAATTTCTATCAAAATCCAGGTCAGACTGCCTCATTATAAACCCAAATAGGTCATTGTAGGGTGACCCCATTGCTCATTTTAGCACTTTCTTCAAGTGGGAGAAGGTAGAATCGACTAGATGGTTGACCATGGCCTGATTGATGCTCTTTACAAGGAAATGAGATTCAAAAGGATGGTCATGCCAGCAAGTACTTAGGAGCTCTTTAGCAGGTTGAAGAAACTATAGCTGGAAAGACGCAAACAGTGGGTCAACCTTCACTAAAAAGAACCATTAACAACAAAGTATGAGGATTATATTACCACTGTGAGCATGCATATATGGGGAAGGATAAACCAAATTTAGAAGATTAACCCATAGATTTCTTTAGGTGATAAATCAAACCATCCTCACCATATGTTTGAGTTGACTTCTATTGCTATTTTCTATAATGGATTTTATAATTAACTCCTGGGTCCCACTCCCATTTGTGTGGATCATGTCATGATGTTCCATATAAAAATAAACTACTTATATTTGTAAATGGTTTGAGTCACCAAAGATTAGGAAGAACAAAAGAAGCAGATGTGGACGTTCACGGACTCCCCACCACTACTGGGTCTGGGAGAGGGTCAAATGTAAATGGAGAAGGCTCTTTCAGATTAGGACCGTAAAGATTGGATGCTGACAATACATCTGCCCCGGCACTCCTTATTTCTCAAATCAGTGGGTCAATATCCAAAAAAGTCAAACACCAATCAGGATACCTCTTCAAGTCTTTTAAAACTTGCATGTAGAAACCCATCAAGTGGGCTATATTTGGGTGTTTTTTTTGGGGTTTGGTGGGGGGGGGGGGGGGCAGCACAAATTTTTATATACCACAATTCAAGCAAGGTTTTTCAACTTTTCTCAAGCTAGTGGCAATTTTTTTAGGCTAATTGTTTTGTTTTATATTGCTTGGCCAAGGTTCATGGCTTTCCAAACATCTTTCCTGGCAGAGAAATAACACAAAACAGGTAGTAACTGAGGGAGGTTAGAAAATAACTAGTTTATTTTCAAGGTTGAAGGGTATCTGCTAATTGGTTCCTTGTAGAAATAGAACACCACCATTTGCCTCACATGAAAGGCCAATAGTATTTAGGCCAAATATTCAAAGACATCTTCTATTTAATATTACAGAAGTTAAATTCTCAACTAATAAAAGTATAATAATAATTAAAATTTATTCAATTTTTATCTACTTTCATCCAATGGTACAAAATGCATCATCCCAAAATAAATTTCCCACTCCAAAATATTATCTTCTTTGCACTGTCTCCAATATTAGACAACTCAACTAACACTATCCACTGCCAGGTAACTCCACCAATCTGCACCAACCTCTCTCTTCTCCTTCCTCCATCTCTCTCTTGTTGTCTCTTTGCTCTCTTTAATTAATTATTTTCAGGATATGCAAAGGAAAATCAATTGCATCATAATGGACAACCAACATATATTGTAAAACCTTCCATTCAGCCTAACTGCAATTATCTATTACAGGTTTTTTCCTTTGATTTTCAACCTGTCCTTTACCACATTTTTAAGCATTGTTCAATCAACTACAATAATAGTCGTGCTTCTTCCATAATGCATTCAGTTTTAATTGCAGAAACATTTGGGATAACTACAAGAGTCTATAATTCTCATCAAGAAGAAAAAATAAAAAGCAATTCTTTGTCACAAAATCTGAACCAGTCAATGGCACACTTTGCACCACCTGTGAAGGCATTTGGAAGCTATTTCTTGCACGATCGACACAACTTGTGTATGACCTGTGTCAATAAATCAAATTCGGATGAGATCTCATCTAGTTTAAATCTGACTGCAATTAAAAACATCAATCTGAATTCGATCCAAATATCTGACAGATTAAGATATTATTTGAACAGACAAAGAATTCTAATTTTTAATTAAAGAAGACGATTATGCATAGTAAAGATGTCAACCCTGCAGCCTTAAGAAGACTTCCCAAACCAAGTCGAAGACAATTTACAAAAAAACAAAGCAACTTTTTCCCTTTCATTTTGGACTACCAAAGAAACTACACTCAACAGTTTACCAGAGTTTCTTCTGTTTCAAGTATAACAACTGTAGGAAAGCAAAAAGAGTAGTCTAGTTTCCACGGTCACCATCTACTTTGTCAATTTAAGAAATTTAGTCAGACTAGCGAATCCAGAAGGTTTACACTATTCATACAAAGGTTACAAAATTACAGATACACATGAACTTTTCCCAGAAACCTAATCACATCATAGACAAAAACAAACATGCATACCACAATTCACTTGTTCGACTGTTTACTCTCTCTCATTGGCTGGTCACAGGAACATTTTCTTCTGCTGGTGCTGAGTCAGCTGCAGGTGACTTTTTCGTAAGGGACTTGGGTATGTCAACATCATCTTGCACGCAACGTTGCTGGGGATGTGATAACAAAACACACATGTAACGGAAGAGGACACGTGTCAGCCCCTGGCCACTCTCAAAGATGTAGCCCTCATACTCGCTGACATGTTCAAGGGCCTCGACAAGGGCATCATACACCTTCTGGGGACAATTGTCAGGCCCTGGCTTGTCGTGAAGGTATATTACATCCAAAGTGAAGAGTCTCTGGGTTGCAGGCCATTGATGTTGTGGTGCTACTGATGATCTGCAATAAAGTAGAATCTGAATGCAACAGAAACACAAGTCACACTAGTTAGTTCTTGAAATTTGAGGAATTGCACCTGAAAGAACATGTGATAACTGAAAGATGATACACACATTACTGGAATATGTAGGAAACCTATTTTTAGGGGTCTTAATCGAGATGAATCGCTCAGCTTGGCTCAGGCTCGACTCAGATAAAACTCAACTCGAGCTTGACTCATCTTCTAAACGAATTGAATTTGAACAATTTTTTAGGCTCGTTTTTCTAAGGCTCAGCTTGTTTATATGTAAAATAGTCGAGCTACTCGGACTCGGCTCGAGTTCTAAACGAGTAAAACTTGAACAATTTTTTAGGCTCGTTTAGAAAAAAAAACTCGCCAGGCTCGGACTCAAACTTGCAAAACTCGGTTGGATTAACCCCTCTACTTATTTTAGGTGCCACGAAAATATTCCTCGAAAATGCTTCTTCATTATGCGGTTTCAAAACATTCCCAGAAGTTCAATCTGCATTAATTGTACCATTTGAGGGTAGAGAGAAGTAAAAAAAGAAACCAGAACAGTATGTGCATGAAAAAAGCAGGAATCACCAAATATTACAAGTAGATAGCAGAGAATCAAGAAAAAAACCCTCAACAGCTCTTCCTCTGACAGAGAATTTCAAGACATAAAAATCAAAGCTGTAAAGAAAACCTAATCTTGTTAATTCCCAAGACAACTCATATAGCAATCAATTTTTTAAAAAGAAATCCCAAAATATTTTAAATTAGGAACAGTAACAAAAAACTTAAACTCCACAAAATCCTTATTATTCTAGTCCTATTTTGGCGATAGTAAAATTTAACCCAAACTGTGTTTGGGTTTCATTAGATTGCATGAGAAATTGTACTTGAAATTAGTGGTATCAACTGTCTAACAACAGAGACGAAACTTGTAGACAGAAAAGGAGAGGGGGGGCTCTGCTCCTTGGCACAAATACAGTGATAAATGCATAAGCAGGTATATATAAGTGTGAATCCACCGTAACTTACCACCCGGAAGATCCGATTCTGTGCACGAGATTTCTTTGCTTCATGGGCTGCTACCCGGAATAGTTGGGTGAGATCCACATGACCAGAAGACGAGTCAACTGAGATCCCCCGAAATGCTGCCATTGCAGATTCAACTTCACTACTAAACTCTTTCCGAAGCTTCAAATGTTGAAAGAAAAGAAATGAGAATATCACCCAATTAACCAAACACTTCTTTCCATAAAGTGGTTTATGCAAGTAAATCCATCCAGTAGACCATTATCACTTACCTTCTTTTTATTATACCATGATCACATTGGGAAAAAAAAAGAAGGTAGGTTCAAGGTATGCCATAGCAATCAATCTCTCCATACACAAGCAAGGAGACATAGAAGGAAATATGGAATGCCAATTATACGGTTGAACCCAATGAAAGATGGAGCGTAATCTAGGGGTGGTTGTGTCCAAAATGATAAGATATATAGTTTAATGATTGTCTATGGAATTGGAAATGTTCCTACAAGATTAATAGCAAGAGCCATTAAAGCTATTCAGCAGGTGAGATCAAATAGATGATAAGTACTAAAACAACTGGGAACCCCTATGTCCAACCGATGAAAGAGGTTAAGGATTTGGGGGAAGAGGGGCATCAAATTTGAAAGGTGAGAAATATTACCTTCACCATGCCAATGTACATATCTCCAGGCATTAAAACATGAGATGGATGCACTTTTGTAAGATTAGAAAAGCCAATTCACACAACTCTGCCACAACTCTAAGATTCTTATAAAAAAAAATCAGCATATCACCTATGGCGTGCTGCCAATTTGATTGGGCTTAGAAGATTGAGAAAGGCCAAGATGGTAAGATTATACTGAGAGTTTAAGTTGTAATGGTATTAAGGTCATCATTATTATAGTTAGTAATCACATTTATAGACTACTGAGAGTTTAAGTTGTAATGGTATCAAGGTCATCATTATTATAGTTAGTAATCGCATTAAGGAGTGTCTCTAATCTCAGATCTTACTACAAGATCAATGATCTCTCTCTCTGCCTTGAACCCCTGAGCCCTGACCTGGGGGTTTTGGTTTTGCACCCTAACCACCACAGCACGAGGGCCAGCACTTGCCCATGTCACTTCCAGTGACATTTGTACCTGACAATTCCTATGTCCAATCAAGACGGCATGGGTATGGTACCAGAAAGACAAATGTGATCCCAGAAAATGCAATCACACAGCTAACTTTTCCGTAGTTGTCAGCCTCCCTTAACCTACAATCCTCGCTGAAATTCAATTCAATGAAAGGCAAACCCCATAGAAGTAAGCCAGGGCCAGCTCTCATTACCATCCCTCTTCAACCTACCCCAACACCTATTCCCATTACCATGGCTCCACATAACAAACTATTATATCGATAATCAAACAGACTTAGTTTATTTACACTGAACCTTGAAAGCTAGAGTGGCCACTAGAAGTAAAATATCAATTACACAAAAATAGCATCCAGATATACATAAGAAACCAACATTTTACTCCAACCGCTGTACAAAAATATAACCAGATATAAACAAATAAATCAGCAATTAAACTAACCCAGCTGAACATCCAAAGAGATATACTAACCCTAAACCCTAATTGGAAATTCCATAAAACCCACCAAAATTCAAGCCCACACGATCAAGAAAAATAGGGTAGCAAATAAACCTAAGGGATTTACCCAAGAAGCCGACTTTCCTAGTGCCGCGAAAGCGAAGCGGTGATCAGGGTTGATGGCCAGCTTGGCATTGATGAAGAGAAGAATCGCTTGCTTCATTGTGTCCAATCTGGTGAAGGGTCGGCCATTGGGGCCTGTGACTTTCATTTCCACAAGTGACTCAGTGTTCACATCTATGCAGAAGAGTATATCTTCGCTTGAGAATGGAGATGGTTGTAGTGTGTAGCGGCCTGAAGGTGGTGTTGACCTATGGCCCTCTATAATCTCCATCTCTGTCTCTACCCCCACGATTCAGTACCCTCTCTCTGTCTCTCTCTCAATTCCAGCAGCTGAAGGTTAGGAGTAATTTTCCTTCTCGAGTAATAAGGGTAATTTTTCTTCTTTATGGGCAAGGGGAATCTTATTTCATTTCGCACCCCGACCCCCAATAGATTTTAGATTTTTTATTTTACATACTTAAATATTATATTTATATAATAAAGTAAAACGAAGTTTACACTCAAAAGACAACGAATGATTCAGATCATTTTGAAATAAAATATAAACACATCTAACAGATAACATAATCATCTTCACGTAAAAGACGGTTTAGATCATCTCAAAAAATTTGATCTAACAATGTATAGTAATTACCAAATTTTATTTTCCAGCCCAACAAAATTCTTATTTTTATAGTGACTTTTTGCTTTACTGACGCTTCTCCCTCCCTCCTCTGATTCTTCCAGATGTTTCCCCAAAATCTCTCTTAGAATCCTTCTCAATCTCATCCTCTGCCTTTTAAACTCATCCCCAAAATCTCTCACGCCTAAGTATCTCAGCAATTACTCTGACAATTTGTCTCATCCCTTTCTCTCTGGAGTCCAACTCCGACGACCCAAATATTTCGCCCAGGTATCTCAGTAAACGCCTAACACACACGCGCGCGCTATAGACATAGGAGCACCATGTTATAAGACTTAGAAGTTTTAATACACACCCCACCCCCACCCCACTCTTTGTTCTTCTCTCTATACGATAAACACATTTCCCAATTTTCTCTCCTCTCTCTCTATGTGCAGCACATTGAACTTCGGTGAAATTCCGACGACTCTGCAAATCTGACGACTCACTCTCAGGTTTGTCTCTTTCTTTCCCCCCTCTTCCTTTCTCTTTCTTTTCTCTGTTCTCACTTCTCTCACACCACAACATACACCACACGGACACACCCCACCATTTCTCTGCCCTCTCTCTCACTTCACAGTTTCACACACATACACAACACAACACAACACACATATCACAGAGGACAACACACACACACACATCGCACACATACGCACTTATCACAGACAAGGACAGACATAGCTAACACAGACCCAACACACACGCACCAAAATCCACTCACCCACACACACATCGTGTACACTCAAACACACAGCAAAAACAAACATCCTCACCCAACTCACACATACACGTCACACACACTGCACAAACAAACACACACACACACAACACATTTACACAACTTGAAATTTATTGTTTTGGACACCAAGTATTTGTTGGAATGCCTGAGAGAAATAATTTACATTCCACCATTGTTTTTTTTTTATTAGTGATGGGACATTTCCGAAATACTCCGAGATGAAGACACGTGTCATCGGTGTCATTAATCATTGTTATCGAAATCACGTACCCATCGGATCACAAGTCCCCTCTCCCCCGAGATACTGATCATGGGGATCGAGTGGCATCCAGTACGTTTATATGTACCGACACGTACCCTCGGTCTGATATGGTACATCGGTCGCTAGGCCTCCCCCTCTCGAATTCAAGATGTACCTATTCCTCAGCTCCGAGATGTACCTCTTCCTCGGCTCCGAGATGTACCTCTTCCTCGGTACAGAGATGTACCCCCCTCATCTAGGATAAAGTTCTTTGCTTCAGCAGAGGCTATTGATGCACTGGTCACTAGCCTAGGCTAGGCTAGATTAGCTATCATGACCTCATCTTACTCAATTGGTGTCAGAAGGCACAGGAAGGCAGGGGTCACAGCCAATGAGGAATGGACGCGTGGCATATTGTGTCACATCAAAGACAGAAAGACCGCATGACCTTGCTGACATGCGACTTGGGAAAACAAGCATTTAATTACACCATTCCTTTGATGAGACTGCATTCAATGCGGTAAGGCTCGAAAGTGAAAGGCAATAAATGTCTCTAAGATTGGGCCATTTATTGCATCCTCCCCGAGAGGAGCTCATTGAACCGTCGGCAGGCCGATGACACAGTCTTGATTGCTCGGGGTCCCGAGCAGTTAAGAGAGAAGACATTCCTCATAGGAATCAGTGCGCACGTTGCCTGTATCTAATGATCACCTACTGACCACACTGACAGCAATCATGAGTATTTGAGGTATAAATACTCCTCACTAAAGGCAAGGAAAGGGAGGTGAAACTTTTGCTACAAATTATACTCAGTGTTTTCTTCTTCCTCTCTCTCAAAAACTGACTTGATCGTCGGAGGGGATACGCCAAACTTAACTTACTCCGGCGCCCTTCTAACTTGTTTTTCTTTGTTCCAGGAACCTTTCTTTAGCCTTACTGGATCGTTCCTTTGATCCGCGAGGATCTCCCATTACTGTTTCAGGTTACCACCGGATCTAACAGGCTGTTCCAAGCAGCGTGGTTGACCACCCAACTGACTCACTCGAGTTCACCAAGGGAGATATCTGTTCTCATTTTTATATTGTGCGAGATCTAGCGCGTACAATCTGGCGCCGTCTGTGGGAAATGACTAGTTTTCCTAGTTTTTTCTCTATAAAGAACAGTGACCATGGTGAACACTCGACAAAAAGGGAAAGGTCCCCACCAAAGAAGTCTCGAATTACAAGCTCCCTGTAACCATGAAGGGAGGGATCACACTGATGGAAATAAAAATGCCTCTACTCAGTCAAGAGGGGTTACCCCTCAAACCAGTATGGGAATCAAGTCAGGGGATTAGCCCCCTTGGCTCGTCAGCTGGCGGAGGTGATCGAAGAAAAGTTTGGCGATAGATTACGACAGCTGGAAAAGGACAATATAAACGTCCTAAGTCGGCTCAACGAATTTACCGCCTCCGGCGAAGGGTCGAGGGACTCATTCCTTTCTCGTGGGTTCCCCGCCCGGGATGCGGAAACGAAGGATCTAAGGAATCATTTAAACAAAAGGCAGAAAGCTCCAAGGCCCCAAAGCGACCGAGAGCTAACGAGCACCCTCCTAACGACCATTCAAGGAAGGCAAGGTCATTAGCCCTGGATGACCTCCGACGAGGATTGTCTAGACGGAGGAAGGGAGATGAGTCCGAGGAGGATTCTACCCTATCCACACGGCGCCCAGGAAATGGTGGGCCTATTGATGAACTCAAAGACTTCAGAAGACATCCTGTCAGGGAGGAAATTGATCTCAGAGCCCGGTTGGAATCCAGGAGAAAAAGTAAGGCTGTCCAGGATGAGGTCGAAGACGAGGTCATACAAACACCCTTTACCAGGGAGATCGAAGAGATGGAGGTTTCAAGAAAGTTTGTCGTGCCGAGGTTCAAAACTTATGACGGGCGGTCCGATCCCGAAGCCCATCTCAGGCAATACAAGCAGATGATGTCCCTCTATCATTCGGACCAACGGTTCCTCTGCCGAGTGTTTCCTATGAGCTTGGGGGACTCTGCGATGAAGTGGTTCGAGGCGCTTTCCCTCAACAGTATTGGATCGTGGAAGGAATTGACGAGGCAGTTCCTGACTCGATTCATTACGGAGAGTAAGCGGCCCAAAGACGTTGGATCATTGCTAACGCTCAGACGTAAGGAATCCGAGACCCTTCGCCAGTATGCCATCCGATA
This sequence comes from Ilex paraguariensis, assembly GCA_963454935.2. Classification (NCBI taxonomy): domain Eukaryota; kingdom Viridiplantae; phylum Streptophyta; class Magnoliopsida; order Aquifoliales; family Aquifoliaceae; genus Ilex; species Ilex paraguariensis. The sequence goes on along the minus strand of CAUOFW020001473.1, from coordinate 5,430 downwards.
CTGGGAAGAGGTTAATGAAGTAGAAGGCTGCTCGAAAGTCATGACAGCGGCGTCTTTCAGGCTCGGCTTGGCGAGGGACACGGACCTGTACCGATCCCTGACTAAGAAGACTCCCTTGGATATGGGCGAGCTGATGGCCCGGATAAACAAGTACTCAAGGATCGAGGACGAGATGAGAAGCAGCAAAGGCCGAACCCTCCAATCTAAGAGAAAAGAGAGGAAGCGGAGGATACTCCCCGAAAGGGATTGCTACCCCCTCCAGGGGGGTCGTCCAAAGGGGTTCATACTATGTTCAAGGAACCCATCTTCAAGTTGCTCCATAAAATCAAGCATGAGCCGTTCTTCAAGTGGCCGCCCAGGATGCAGAGCGATCCCTCCACCCGTGATCAAAAGGTTAGGTGTTCCTATCACCGGGATTTTGGACATCGCACCAAAAGCTGCAGGGTATACAAATCGTTCTTGGAAAAATTGGTCCGAGACGGATACTTGAAAGAATACATAGAGCCCAGGCCAGAAGAGAGACACACCCTTGCCCCGACCGAGGAGCCGGACAACGTCATAGATGTCATCCATGTATGTCCCCTAGATCGCCCCACGTCCAAGGAACTCGAGTCCGACCTCAAGAGGGTAGCTTTTACAAGGAAGGTAGCCGAGGATGATGGGGGGCCACCCAGTAAAAGGGCCAGGACTGGTGAGCCCAGCATCACGTTCTCCGACGCGGACTTGACAGGCGTAGTGACTCCTCATAACGACGCCCTTGTCATAACCCTGAAGATAGGTAAATTCGACGTAAAAAGGGTGTTGATAGACTCTGGAAGTTCCTCGGAAGTGATGTACTCCGAGACTTTAAAACGGATGGGTCTTGGCCTCAAGGACCTCACCAAGGTCAGGACACCCCTCATCGGATTCAACGGCTCGTTCGCCCTGCCCGTAGGCAAAATCACATTGCCAGTTGTCACGGGTCCCTTCATCATCAACACCGAGTTTGTCGTAATTGATACGGACTCTCCCTACAACGTGATCATGGGACGAACATGGCTGCATGCGTTGGGAGCGGTGCACTCCACTTACCACCAGAAACTAAAATTTGTCACGCCAGAAGGTATCATGGAGATCCGGGGGGACCAAGCGTCCGCAAAAAATTATTTTTATTCAGCTGTTAGAGCCGGGGCGTTCACCCAAGAAAAGGGGCGAGCCCGGAAGAGATCATGGAGAAATAGCAATCACAGTCCGGGCGTCCAGGAATGGATGACCCCCGGATAGACCCAACTGAGCGGTCGGTGGAGGACCTCCGGAAGGTGCCCTTGGTGGAGGGAGAAGAAGAAAGATATTTCTTAGTTGGGACCGCGATGCCCGCAGCCGAACAGGAGGAGATGATTGAGTTCCTAAGGGAAAATGCAGACGTGTTCGCTTGGAACGCAATGGAAATGACGGGGGTAGACCCCGAGATAATCACGCACAAGCTGCATGTTGACCCGGCACACAAGCCAGTCAAACAGAAGCCACGACGCATGGCCCCGCATCACGCCTGCGCGGTCAACGAAGAAATCGACAAACTCCTGAAGGCCAACGCCATTCGAGAGATACAGTTCCCAGAATGGCTGTCTAACACAGTTTGCGCGAAGAAGAAGGGGGAAATGGCGTGTCTGCGTAGACTTCACAGATCTAAACAAGGCATGTCCCAAGGATGACTACCCCTACCAAAGGTGGACCAGCTAGTGGACGCCACTGCCGGATATGAACGCATGGACTTCCTGGATGCCCGAGCAGGATATCACCAGATCCCTCTCCATCCCCCAGATCAGGAAAAAATGGCGTTTATCACTCCGAAGGGAGTTTACTGTTACAAAGTGATGCCGTTTGGACTAAAGAACGCCGGGGCGACATACCAAAGACTGATGAATCGGATGTTCAAAAAGCAGATCGGCAACACCATGGAGGTCTACATTGACGATATGCTGGTGAAGAGCAAACGAAGTTGTGATCATCTGGCAGATTTGGCAGATACCTTCTCCACCCTCAGGGAGTACGGGCTGAAGCTGAACGCGGCAAAGTGCGTTTTCGGAGTGGAATCGGGTAAATTTCTCGGATATCTGGTCAGCCAACGAGGAATCGAAGCTAACCCGGATCAGATTCAAGCGATCCTGGACATCCGGAGCCCCCGAACTGTCCGAGAAGTCCAAAAGCTCACGGGGATGCTAGCAGCACTTAACCGTTTCGTCTCACGCTCCTCAGACAAATGCAAACCCTTTTTCGGAGCAATCAAGAGTGCTGGGAAGGATATGTGGAGCCAGGGGTGCGAAGACGCCCTGGCTGGAATCAAGGAATACCTAAGGACTCTCCCGACCTTATCCGTCCCTATCCAGGGGGAAATGCTCTTCTTGTACTTGGCCGTGTCTGAATTTGCGGTAAGCGGGGTACTTATTCGTGAGCATGAGCACCGCCAGAAGCCGATTTATTACATAAGCAAGGCGCTCCTGGACGCAGAGACAAGATACCTGCCCCTAGAGAAATTGGCTCTATCCCTGGTCACCACTGCAAGAAAACTGAGGCATTATTTTCAGGCGCACCCAATTACCGTCCTTACCGATCAGCCCTTAAAGGCCATTTTGAGGAAAGCGGAACTCTCCGGAAGGATTTCCAAGTGGGCAGTGGAGCTGGGGGAGCACGACATTCATTTCAAACCTCGAACCGCGGTAAAGGGTCAGGTATTGGCGGACTTCATAGCTGAGTTTTTGGGGGAACATCCCGTTCTAGAAAGACCGCCTCCTCCCGACATAGCGTCTCCAACGAATTGTGAAGGATCGCCATGGCTTTTGTGTGTGGACGGTTCGTCAAATAGTAAGGGGTCCGGGATCGGTATCTTGCTGATTTCTCCAGATGGGATGGTCGCAGAGCAGGCCGTTCGGCTGGGATTCAAAGCGTCAAATAATGAAGCTGAATACGAGGCCCTCATCTCAGGACTTCGGTTAGCTGAGGCAACTGGAGTTACGGACTTGATCGTGCATTGCGATTCCATGCTGGTAGTCAACCAAGTTAACGGAGAGTTTGAGACAAGGGACCCTAGAATGAAGGCTTACCATCACCAGGCGACAACTGTAATCCGAAGATTCGGAAGGATTGAGATCAAACAAGTGTCCCGAGACAAGAACACGCATGCCGACGCCCTGGCTTGTCTAGCCTCGGCAGTGGAGTCCTCTCAGTCGCGCAGGATCACCATAGAATATCTTCCCGCATCCTGCATAGACCATGCTCCCGAGGCAATGGCCGTCCAGGATGCACACAAGCCGCCCAGCTGGATTGATCCCTTTCTCAGGTTCCTAACAACAGGAGACCTCCCGGAGTGTTCAAGGGAAGCAAGGAAGATAAAACTCAAAGCCCCGAGATTTTGGGTCTCTCCGGATCAGAAGCTGTATCGGAGGTCTTTCTCAGGACCTTACTTATTATGCGTCCAAGAGGACCAGGTGGAAGACCTTCTCTATGAGGTGCACGAAGGAATATGCGGGGGGCACTCTGGGGGGCGATCGATGGCACACCGCATCATGTCTCAGGGATATTGGTGGCCGCGAATGCAAAGGGATGCGCGCGCATACGTCCAGAAATGCGACCAATGTCAGAAGTTCTCCCCTGCAATCAGGCAACCCGCGGGGGACTTGCACCCCCTGACCAGCCCTTGGCCATTCGCCCAGTGGGGACTCGATTTAGTTGGACCCCTGCCTAAGGCTCCTGGAAACAGGAAGTTCCTCATTGTGGCCACAGATTATTTCACCAAGTGGGTTGAGGCGGAGCCGTTGACTCACATCCGTGACATAGATGCTAAAAAGTTCGTCTGGGAGAACATAGTCATCAGATTCGGGATTCCCGGGCACTGGTGTCAGATAACGGGACTCAATTCACCGGCGGGCGTTTCAAGTCTTTTTGCGAGCAACTCGGAATCCGTAATTTCTACTCCACCCCTGCCTACCCCCAAGCCAACGGGCAGACAGAGGCCTCCAACAAAACAATTATCAATGGAATCAAGAAGAGGTTGGAGAAAGCCAAGGAAAATGGGCAGATGAGCTATTAAACATTTTGTGGGTGTACAGGACCACCCCTCGGTCCTCGACAGGAGAAACCCCATACTCCCTGGCTTACGGAATGGAAGCAATCATACCTCTCGAGGTAGGACTCCCGACCATAAGGACCCAAGCTTTCGACGCAGGGGAAATGACCGTCAACTTGGACTGGATTTGGATCTAGTGGAAGAAAGAAGGGAGACAGCCGCCTTGAGAATAACAAAGTATCAGGAAAAGATTTCCCAACTGTACAACAAAAGGGTCAAGGCGCGAGAATTCTGAATCGGCGATCTGGTCCTCAGAAGGGTAACGGCCAATACCCGTGACCCAACAGAAGGAAAAATGGGACCTAACTGGGAAGGGCCTTACAAAGTGATATCTATCGGAGGCGCCGGGTCATATAGATTAGAAGATATGGATGAAAAACTTGTAATGCGACCGTGGAATGTGATGAATCTAAAGAAATATTATTTTTGAGTATTATCTCCCTCAGTGCCTGCCTCCGAAACAAACACAGGAGCAAGCCTCCTGGAAGGGCAAGGCCCTGGGGCAGAGTTCAAGGACTCCTGCCCCCGAAGCAAACACAGGAGCAAGCCTCCTGGAAGGGCAAGGCCCTGGGGGCAGAGTTCAAGGACTCCTGCCCCCGAAGCAAACACAGGAGCAAGCCTCCTGGAAGGGCAAGGCCCTGGGGACAGAGTTCAAGGACTCCTGCCCCCGAAGCAAACACAGGAGCAAGCCTCCTGGAAGGGCAAGGCCCTGGGGACAGAGTTCGAGAACTCTTTCCCCCGAAACAACCACGAGAGCAAGCCTCTTGAAAGGGCAAGGCCCTGAAGACAGTTCAAGGAATCCTACGCAAAAAAGTGTACGCAAGAAAGTATTAAGTACTCAAAAGCTTTATTTCAAAAAGAGGGGCTTTGCGTCCCCAAGAGCTACAAAAAAAAGAAAGAAAAGTACAATCGAAAAGAAAAAGTTTTTCATCTTGCCCCGAGCATCTCCAAAACATCCGCCGAGGGCGAATCGGCGTAGAAAGGTTGAGCAGCTTCGGGAGCAGGCAGAGCGGGAGGTACTTCGACAACAGAGAGAGACCCTGAGGAATATTATGATCGGGGGCCTGGTCCGGCGGGGCCTCATCAGACAAATCCACTATCACCGCCTCAGGCAGATCCGCCGAAACTTGCACCGGCGTTGGAATCTCGCCCCTCAGCAGCATCTCGGCTTCGCCTGTTCCATCTCAGCCGAGGGCACGTATTTGTGCATCTGGAAGAGCGGGGAGTCTGCGGGATCCCAGCAGACTGGAGCGCCTCGTCCCACCCCTTCTTGAAGAACTCCTTGCTATTTTCTTCAAGAGCGGGGAACACGTCATCGGCGAACTCTT
>CAUOFW020001472.1:0-91198 GCA_963454935.2 Ilex paraguariensis | reverse complement strand
CAAGATAATACAAAGCTGACAAATCTTGTGATTGACTCAAATTAGGGTCAAACACAGTTTTTGATACTTGCAATGTAAGACACATATCTCAAGAATATATCAACTCAAGGAGCATGACCTCTCAATGATAAGTAACTCTCTATTTTCTCTATAAATATGGGTGAAGACCTAAAGATAGGGGGCCTCAAGTATGAGCACCTTGGCTCCATACTCCACACACGCACCTTTTATCATTTTCCTAGCCCATTCAAAATTAATCGCAATACTGACTTAGGCATCAGAGGGGTCTCCCCTGACAAAATGTCGGGGGTCTCTCCAAGCTCTCTGATTTTGCAACTCACGGACCGGACAATAATCGAAGACTAGGAGCACAACTTAAAACATTCTAGTGATTGTGCAAATTTTTGCCCACAAAAGAACTCAAAAGCATCCTCTACAAGCATAGATCTAACACAGTAAAAATTTTTACAAGTATTACACAGAATCCCTTACAAGCATCAGTACTTCTCTGCTACAGGTCTGGAAGGAAAGAGCCTCTGAAGAAATGTCAGCAATGACCACAGGCAAATCACACCAAGGACTTGAAAAAGTCACTATCATTGCAACCAAGGCACCATTTCTTTCTAGCACTTCTGGGGACAGAGTAGCGCCCCTCATTGCAAACATTAACTTCTCAATGAAATGAGTAGCTTTGCTCAAACTGATATAGTCTGTAGACCTGCCAAAATAATACCAGTTGTGGAAATTCTTCTCTTTGTTTCAAAGGGAAAGATGCAAAAAATATATAAGTCATATACCTCAAAAATAATAGGCAACAAACAAATACAGAAGTCATATACCTCAAAAATAATAGACAGCAAACAAATACAGAAATCATATACCTCAAAAATAATGGGCACGAGAGGCCAACAAGATGACCCTTGCTTATCAAGAAGTTTCTCAAATACATATTGAGCCAGGTAGCCAACTAAGAGAGGAGCCACTGAAACTAAGGCGGGCAATCCAAGCACTGGCCAAGTGACAAAATAGCAACGAGAGGCGCAAAAACCTTAAAGCCCATTGTGAAGAATGCAGATGTCAAGTATCCTTTGAGACCTGTGATGAGGCCCCATCTTTTTGGGCTAAACTGAAGATACGGCTTTTGAACGCGGTCGGAAACAAACAGAAATGTTGCAAGTCCGATATAGAAGAAGATATCAGAAGCAAATGAGGCAACAATTTCTGCACAATTATACTTGGTAGAGTGAATAATGCATTTATTTTAGTAGAAGATATAAGGATAATAGATGAAGATGCGTACAAACCCATAATAACTCACAAAGTAGGTCCTTACAGATTACGAGACCAGGCAAGTTATTCCATCTATTTTACAAGGTAGATCATAGTAGGCAAGCGCCTGAAACTTGTAATCGATATGCAGGGGTTTACTAGACCAGCAAATGTCAATCCAGAATGTTTGCTCTGGACCATGCAAGACATGGGATTACAAAAATGATAATGTGATAGCATCGCAAGATTTAACCAATTGATATGCACTTCTCTCTACATGTGTGTACAACACATGGCCTACGATTGTAATTAGCAGCACAATCTCTTACGTTAATTTCTTTCTACATAATTAATCTAGCAGACCAAAAATTATTTTTATCTGGCTCTGAAATTCAATAATGTCAATCACCTACATGGCTCTTTAGTAAAGTAAAAAGATTATAGTTTTGCATACTGTCAAAGGCTTTAAAGCTACACTTGGCTCTTTAATCTAGCTAAGGCATGAACTACCTTATCAGCATCTCTACGATGTACTTCAACTGTTCAATCACATTAATTTGGTGGGATTTAAGAAATTTTGTTCCCGACTCATGCTCACAGAACAAAATCAAAACAAGCTAGCAAAGTTTCTTCAAAGTCTTTCTAAGTAATGCTTAGCCTCCAAAACAAAAGTAAGCATTCACGCACGTATGCACACAAAATGTGTGCACCTATACTTCTACAAATATAAAATTACAGATCAAGATCATAATAAGTTATTTCTCCAAGTTAGTCGAGAATTCATTCTGCATGTTCATTAGTTTGCTAGCATGCCATAAGCAATCTAGCTCAAAATGAGATCTGATCGGAACTACTTTCCACTCAAGTTGTTGAACCAGGATTTGTAGCTTAGAAACATATTTATGTAGCAAACTGTCATATTTTTGTTGATAAGGAAAATTCAATATTTATTAAAACTTGATAGAAGTTGAATTGACTATCTTAGTACACTATCACAAAGTAACGTAAATAAAAAATAATGTCTGCAAGTGATTGACATACTCGGCAAACAATACATAATTTGCACAAAAAGATGAGACATGAGAATATATCAAACCAAACAAAGCTGTCCCAATTACTAGGTGTCCACCACATGAATCATCCTCTACTATTCCAAGCTATCAATGACTATGTGTTCAATTAAACTTCAAAGACTATATTACTATCACCATTTCATTTCTTGTAAATTTTGATTTTCTCTTCTCCTAGCATTTTCACCATCACTGATGCACCTATTAAATTTAACCATTATTTCAACCATTTCTATTTAGTTGAAGAAAATAAATTACTGATTTCTACATTTTGCCATTTGCAAACGGCCTAAATGATAACTAATTGACCACACACCTGAGAAGATCTCATCACCGAAGAAGCCATCAATTGCAGCACCAACGAAGAGCTGCGGAAGGACCAGTGATGAAATCAGGGCAATAGGGGCCCACGCCCAAAGAAACGAGCCAGTGCCTTCCGCGGAAGGAGCTAACACTAATTTACTTTCTTCAACCAACTGATGAGTCACCCCAGCAAATGAAATGGAACCCGATTTCCACAAAATGATTCCACCCCATTGCCCCCATTAATCCGCACACTAGTGTTTTCCTGTCTATAAGAATCAGATTCCGCAGGATTAGAATCAGAAGCGCATACAATTACTCCTCTCTTCAAGCTCGGTAGTAAAGAGAACTTGCATTTCCTCCTCATATCAGCCACCAATTTTGCTAAACAAACGTTCTCGTTAGACCAAGAAATTTCAAAATATACTATCATAAAAAAACTCCACTTTGAACATAAACATACAAAAACAAATGATATAAACATTTTGTTTTATGTCCAAATATTTCCTTCAAAAATGAAGATAAGCCCTTAACTAAGCAAGAGAATCTGTATTACACTCAGCTAAGTGAAGATTTTTGTAGTCTACCATCCATAAATTCAATTTCTAATCAATTTTGCGGACAAAATTTACCCAGAAACCAAAGATAGCAGAGGCTAAGAAACAAAAGCATACATTTGAATTCATTCGAAAATCGAAGTGTTTGTTTTCTCAATCCAACCTCGCTTCCAAATATCTTATTCCGTATCGAATACAAAGGAGAAACCTAAAAAAAACGGAAGTGAACAAAAAATCAGAGACAAACAATATATACATGTATTCGATTAAAGAAAGAGAAGGACGTATCGAAATGAGAATTACTTACAGTGTGATGAGAGAAGGTATTTGATTTGGATAATCTGATGGTTGGAGTGTGATTGTGAAGACAAGAAGAAACTAACTGAAACCCCATTTTCTTTAACCCCCACTTTTTTAGGGCTTTAGCAGAAGTGTTGGTTTTTCAATTCTCTCTCAACTTTTCTAGACCACTTGGCATCAGCTCATGGGGGCAAGGAGAAGTGCGCCCTATCCCAGAAATGCAACTGTCGGATCCAAGTTTGGGTGCAGTTGACCCGATTTTTTTTGGCAAATTATCAAGTTTATTTATTAGTTATTGTTCGTGGAAAGCACTGTACCACAAAAAAAATCAATTTAAAAAAATGAGAATTAGCAAAAGAAAAATACAGTGCGCATAATGATAACAATAAATATCTAACGCAGATGAATATATAAAAAATGTACTAAATTACCTCAAAAACATAACTCAAAAAATTTGAACATAAACACAACTTACATATTTTATCATCTTACCTTTAAAAGCTATTACTCATTACATATTATTAATTTGCCCATAATAGTAAAAAAGAAATTAATTAAAATGCATATCAAATAAAAATATTAGGCAAAATAAAAGTAAAAGCTATAAACACAATTTCATAAAATATTAGGCAAACATAACAATCAAGGCTATAAACCCTCTACACCATCCCTTACATAACCAAAGAGCAAACAAATGTACCAAATAGCCTTCACTCGCCTCAACCCTTCAATTACACATGAAATAGTTCAAACCCACTTCTAAAAAACTGAAAAATATTATATTAGAGACCATTAAAATAACTAAAATTATTCAAATCATAGTCCAATCAAATCCAGCACAAAACAACAAGCCCAACACAAATGTATCAAAAATACTTGTTGGTAGCCCAAATTCAATACAAAATCAGCAAGCCCAAACCAAATCCAACACAAATCAATAAGCCCAACAGATCAACACCCAAATAGCAAATAATAACCCAAAAGAGCAAGTCTAGCAAAACAACAAGACAACTAGCAACAATGCCGGTAAAACAATAGTCACCTATACCAGCAAATAAGAAGCCCAAAAACCCAAGAGTCAAAATCCAAGCCTAGTAGAAGAAAAATAGCCAAAGTAGCACTAGACCCAAACCAGTGGTTGCCCAAACCAACAACAACCCAAATCAGCAAGAGCCCAAAGCAAATAAGACCCAAAGAATTAGGCCGAACCAACACTAGCCCAACAAAGTAACAGCCCAACCAGCAAGAGCCCAAAGTATATAAGAACCAAAGAATTGGTTCTTATCTACAGAATCAGCGTCTCATCTTTTTCATCTTCTATTGGGAAGACGACACAACAGAGGAAGAGAAAGCACAGAACCAAACCTCTGAAAATCAGCAAGAACAATCGATGAAAAATCAAGTCGAGGAAAACCTCTTGGGGATGATTCGAAGCAACTTCGAAACAAAGAATAGCAAAAAAAAAAAAAAAACGCAGCAAAGAAACATCCACCGATTGGAGCAGAAACACAACAAATAATAGCAAATCAATCTGATATTTGTTTGCACAGAGACGCAGCATCACAACAAAGAACAGTGAATAGCGAACAGGGACCCAGGAACCTAGAGCAACAAACAACTATGTGATGAACCAGAACTCCAAGGCTTCAAATCTTGGACAGTGAGAATTCAAGCAAGATTTGCGGACAGTGAGAATGACATCCTTCGTTGACCCTCTAATTTTGTTTTTCTCGAGTTGGGTTACTCTAATCATTGGATCAAAACATGCTCTGATACCATATTAACTTCGATTAATTATTGAAAAGATAAGAGAAAGAAGAAGGAATATTATTGAGACACAAGTAGCTAGAAAATATTTTTGAACCGAACGCGGTGGTGAAGTTACATATCATGGGCCTAGTCAGGTAGTGTCATCTACTTTCCTAGCACATTTCTAATAGTTGTTTCCATTACCTCTTGCTTGGAATTGGTTGTTAATTGTATTTGAAAGAATTTGGTGTGTTCCACAGAAGATTTTTGTCACATCACACATTACTGTCATCTAAAATCGAAAAACGTTTAAACCTGATTATATAAAAAGAAGGGCTTGAAATTCTGTGATTAAAATCCTTGACTTCCATGTTGTTAGTGTCAAAGAATTCAATGTCATTGAACTATGATATGCATAGAAAATCAGAGAAAAAAAGTATTGAATCACTGGGACAACCTATTTCTTCCTAAAAGTATGCTTTTATGAATATGATAGAGAGCGCAATGTTATTTAATAGTCTTAAGTTTTTACTTGCACCCTTCTTCCCAAAACCTGATGTCATGGTTGAGCTGGGTGCAAGATTTGACGTTTCATTTGTGCAACAATGCATTGAAAGGTCTACCCTTTTTGGTTGTTTTGTGTACCTAACATTTTATGCATCTTTGTTGCAATGTAGCTAGTTATGTACCCTATTATCAATCTTCGTTGTCACAAGATGGATCTTCATTGGTACCTTAGGACGCTAGAGGAGGTGGTCAGTCGTGTTCTTTCCTCAACATTTTCGATCAAGGCTTCCCGGCTAGAGGGTTTAACTGGTGTTTGGGTTGGTATGTTTTGCAATCCTTTCACCAATGTATTTAGTAGTTTATATGGTGTACTTCTGGTAAGTCTAGTATGTTTGCATTAGCTTTAAAGTGTTTAATTCAACATTCCCACCAGTTTACTGGCTTTGCAAAAGATGGATTGATGTTAGGGCTCTCTGTACCCCAGAAAAGCTATTTCACTCCTTATTTACCAGTTTCTTAGAATTTGTTAAATACAAGATTGATGTAGAAGAGCATTATCCTATATTTTTTTCTTTTTTTTTTAGGTTCTACAAATTACAACTGAGAACTAATCATGAATTTCAATGGTACCCTAATTTACACCTTCGGTTTAAGCTTCTTTTATAATAGCAGTATGTTATGTTGATCCTCTGTTTTGTGGAGATAAAACATTCGGAGCCTTACAAATTCACTTGCATCAGGAGATGAGAAACTCACAGCTGTTGGGATACGAGTATCACAGTGGATAGCATATCACGGCTTAGCACTGAATGTCACCATAGATCTAACACCCTTTCAATGGATAGTCCCATGTGGGATACAAGATCGTCGAGTTGGAAGCATAAAAGGGTTGCTGGGAGAATCTTTATCATCTAATGGGCATGGAACAACAGATATTCGTCATGGCGATGATAACCTTCGGATTGATGTCACCCACAAATCTTTGGTCAAGGAGTTCTGTGAAGTTTTCCAAGTTGAACTCTGCCAGAAACCTATACCTATGTTGGAGTTATTATAGAAGGAATGATCAACGTCGCTTATTGAAAAATGATGCAACATATGGCATGCATGTATAATTTCATACAGACAATGAAGATATTTATCGCTACTGTTTCTCAATGCTCTAATCTTGTAATTCGATTTCTCTTTAACCTAAAAGAGCTTAGACTAAGGGTGTAAAGACCTAATATTTAATCAAAAGGATAAGAATTGATGGACCATATTTTACATTAATGGAGAGGGCCCTGCATCACATGGACGTATTATAATCTGATCCAAGAATTATCTTTTCAAGATAATACAAAGCTGACAATCTTGTTGATTGACCAATTAGGGTCAAACATAGTTTTTGATACTTGCAATGTAAGACACATATATCAACTCAAGGAGCATGACCTCTCAATGATAAGTAACTCTCCACTTCCAATATAAAGACGGGTGAAGACCTAAAGGAAAGGGGGGCTCAAGTATGAGCATCGTGGTTCCATACTCCACACATTTATCATTTTTCTAGCTTTATAGACTAGCCCATTCAAATATTAATCGCAATACTGACTTAGGTATCGCAGGGGTCTTCCGTGACACAACGCCGGGGGTCCCTCTAACCTCTCTGATTTTGCAGCTCACGGACCGAACAAAATTCAAAGACCAATTGTCAAAACAGCTTGGCATTTGAGTAGGAACGGGGGGTGGTGAATGAGCTGGCTGGGCTTATTTGGAAGACTGTTACTGCTCCTAGTGCTCAATTAATTGGTTGGAAAATTTTGTGTAATGCCTTGCCTTTGGATTCGAATTTTGTGAGAATAGGTGTATCCTCGGTGAGCAGGTGCTGCATGTGTTATCAGAATGTGGAAACTATGGATCACCTTTTTGTTGAGTGTGCTTATTATTAACAAAATTTCATCAAAATAATCACCAAAACCATATTTCATAACACCCAACAATCAAGTCAACATCAAATTTCATATGATTAACAAAATTCTTCTAAAAAAATTTAAAACAAAAGAGGGAATTTAATGAGTGACTTATTACCCTTCTCCAAAATTCTTAAAGTCCCGAAAAAGCTATAAGTAGAATACAAAGAACAAAAAATCAAGCAAGAAAAAAGGTGAATTTTTCTTGAATATAATTTAAGAAAAATTATATAATTTTTCTTGAATATAATACACTGTGAAGTGAGCAGTGAATATAGATGGTGAATTTTTTGGCTGTGACACTACAAGACAAAAGGGCATTTGTGGCAACACAATCCCGTCACAAAAAGCACTTTTGCAGCCATAATTACTTTTCGTGACAGCTTAGTGGCAACATTCGTCCGCCATTTATAGTGTAGTCTCAAAAAGTATTTGTGACAGGAAATTGCTGTCATAAACAATCATGCTATTTTTTGTGGCAGCAATTCTGCCTTCACAAAAAAACATATAATATTTTTCAATTTATTTGAAAAGGTATTTGTGACGGTGTTGATGCTGCCACAAAAAATTCGGAAGTTTAAAAAAAAATTATTTTTGAAATAAATTATTTCACGAGATTGAAACATTGACCAAAACTCTGTCCACTTGAGAAGCCTGTCCATCAAACTCAGGATAACGCCTACTAACTACAAAAACAGAAACTTAATTCCATTACAACCTACTTAACCTTTAAAAGCCCCAAAAGGCAATAAAAAATAAGCATACAAAGTAGATTTTTTTTAATTCATGAATGATAATCAGTGAAGAACATAAGATCATCTACAAACCACCAACACTCTCCAACCTTGACAAAAAAATTAAAAACTCTATTAAGATAATAAATCGTGAAAAGCAAGTAACTCAATTGCCACATATCTATAAAGACAAAGGGAAAAAAATAAAATTATTGGGAAAAGAAATCCCCGTTAAATTATTAAGAACAGCTGAACATAAAACATTGAGACAAGACAAAACATAAATTGACATATCACAAAAACAATTTTCTGTGTGTCTGTATGGTGTGGGTGTGTGGGCATGTATTTGTGCTTGAGAGGGAACGAGTCCATGCTCTTGATTACAACTATTTGTGACTTTTCCAAAACCCATAACCCAAGTAAACGTTGACAGATTAGAGAATAACTAATTAATCAACTGTGTATTGCATATAGCAAACCAACTTAGGTGACTCTTCACATTTAAAGAGTATGAAAACATCTAGGTCAACACTATGGGTTAGTATTGGAGATGAATCCAGATTCCTTGAAAAAAAATACTTGGTTTTCATAAAGTCCACCCCAAAATTCCAAAAGGATCATGCAGCACTATCTATTATTGAACACTATTTGTGAACGTTATTCATCTTCTTCTTGGCCAAATGGACAGTCAGATTCAATGATGGCGGGGACGTTGCCATTTAAATACAAGAAGAAACACAATAGTTAGCCCCAAAAAAACATGAACTAAGCAACCTTATGACTTACATGCGATAAGGTCAAACAGCAGATAGATGCAGTATATAAAAATTACTGTTCACTATCGGTCATTACATAATTGTTGGCCAACTATCACAGGGATAAACATGTAAGCAAGAAATGCCTCCATGTTAGAATGTGCAAGACAATTTCTATATTTCTTAAGCTATTTTTATCACAATGTAATCAGCAAGGTGATCAAATCACTCAAACTCTTCGGATACCCAACAAATCAGGGTACAAATCCAAGTGAGGTTTTAAATATAATCAAAAGCAGCATCATTGCACCTATTTCATTGCAAAATCACTAGATTTAACAAAACAAGTGTAAGGTATCCGTATTAACAGCAGTCAAGTTCTTTCAAGCACTAGGATAAGATTTTAAAATGCAAAAGACAATCCCAACACTAGAAAAAATCAACACATATTCTTTAGCCATGGAAATTACCCAGATATCTCATCCACGGAATTAAGTAACAAAATTCACCAAATTTTTACAATCCACCAATTCTTGATACTCCAAATTCAGCAAATTTCCCATTACCCATTCTTGCACATCCACCATTCTTGCTCATTCCTTTCCAATTCATTACCATCAATATACGAACCACATGAAATTAAAAAAAAAAAACCCTTATGCATATACTACTATTACATATAATAAATAGCAAAAGCATTTTAAACTAAGCAGGGCAGTGAGAGAGTGAAAACAATAAAGAAGAAATAGCAGGAAAAAAATTATATATAGATACTACTATTAAAGACAACATTACTAAATCAACACCCAAAAATAAAGAACACAAATATACAAAAAAATTGCACAACACACACATTTGCATAAGAACACAACATAATTAACAAAGAATTGCGAGAGATTGAGCTGTATAGGGTTGGGCCTTTAAACCAAATGGGTTATAGTTGGAAGCAAAAATTTTGGGATTAGACTTACTCTTCGTGGTGGTGGTTGCTGGTTCACAGCATGCGCCTGGGGGAGAACTCGAACAAATCCTCGAAATCGAACAGGGTGACGCCCTCTTAACCTCATCAACAGTACCCCGCTTCTTAGGTAGCTAAGTCGACGCATCGAGCAGGGGCCTTCAAGCGAGAGAAATTGGGCCTATGTGTATTGATTTTGTGGTGGTGGCCAATTCATAGATGACATAGAGAGAAATAGTGGATGAGGGTATGGTGGTTAATGGTTATTGTGGTTTGGTAGGGCAATTGGCAACAGAAGTAGCTGATGAGAGAGAAAGAGAAAAGTGAAGTGAGGTGTGGTGTGAGTAGTGAAGGATGAGAGGTGGTCAGCGGAGGTGGATCAAGGATGAATTTGGGGGAAGAACGAAAACGAGGGTTTCTATTGGGGACGCCCAGTCTAATAACCAATCTGATGTTGTATCGTTTAGCGTATTTACGTGTCGAACATGGTTAAAGAGTTACGTCGGATTAAACGGGTTAAAAATATATAAATTTGTACACAATACGTTTAATAAATAGGTAAAAAATTTCAATATGAATATAAACCGTTTAATTTTTAAAAAATTATATTAATAAATTTTAATAATATATATATTATTTTTATTGTCAATTGTACTTACCTCAAAAAAGAGAAATGTATAGTCAAATCACATAAAAATAAAATTTGAAGGCTTAAAAAAAATAAATAAGAGGTCATTCGTTTTTTATGGGCAACTCAACCCTCTCCATCTCCCCTCATTTTCTAATATGGGACAAAAACAAAAGACATTAGTTTGTCTTTGTCTTTAAAGTGTTTTTCATCTCATCTTTTTTGTTTTTGAACTATTATTTTATTTTTTTTTATTGATTTCTTTATTTCTTTATTTCTTGTTAATTTTTTAAAATAATTATTAATTTATTATTATATTAATTTTATTTAAACGGGTAAACGAGTAAAAAACGATTTGACAGGTTTCACTCAAACACGACTCGTTTATTAAATGTGTTTAGTATGTCAACTCGTTTATCACTTAAATCCGTTAAAATTTCACTCAAACCCGCTTAATTTGTGTCAATTAATCGTGTCGTGTCAAATTTTAATAGTCCTATTTATGATGGCCCTTGTTCCATCGTATAAAAATATATTTTTATGGTTATTTGCGTCGGAGACTATGCCGTCACAAGTAACAATTTTTTTTTACTGCCAATTCGTAAACAACAATTTTTTGATGACGGCAAAGTTAATCGTCACAACAAAGTTGTCACAAATACCCTATTTGCTTTTAGTGTGAAAAGATTGAATTCAAATGGTGGATGGTAGATTCAGATGTTGTAACAAAATCACTCGAAAAAAAGTTCACTGCTCCACCTCTTGGAATACCACCCGAGAAGGCTTCAGCCTTCAATGCATGTTTATGTTCAGTAGTGGAAAATATTTAATGACATGTTGTTTTCCAGCGCTAAGAGATTTTTTGCCTAAATTTATTTTTTTGGACATAAGTTAGCAAATTCTACGCGTTCTCATTTAATTCTATGATTTCCTTCGCATTCTAAGGCCTTTTTGTATTTGATAATGATAGATTTGAGCTTAGGCTACCTATTTGGGATCCAAAACATCTAGCAGGCTCCCTTAAAAAGCAACCTTAATAACCCACTTGCATAGCGTCTGCCTCGTCATGAAATTGGGCCACCGCCCGAGGACATGAAAGCCTAGGATCTATTAGAGATAGTTAGTAATGTAAAAAATCCCACATTGAAAAAGTTGAAAGGGAATGTAAGGGTTTAAAAGGAAAAACACACCAAATTTTATAAATTTGGATGGTGGGAAGATTTGGAGGGAAACTCCAAATATTTCAAATCAATGAACCTTGATTAGATTTTAAATAAAATAATATTTAAAGTCAAAAAATGGGCATCTAATCCATCTTTGGGGCATCTTGGGCTTGAAACCTTTAAATAATTACTTATTTTTGTATTAATTAATTACTAAATGTATTTTGGCCTTGTGTCTCCTATTTACATCTCTTTGGCCCAAAAGTTGTGTCTCCTCTTTACATCTCTTTGCCCCAAGAGTTGTGTATCTTCATTAAGGTATTTATAAATACCTGTACAAATCTTTCAATTAAAAAATATACACATAAGGAAAAACGTTTCTCTATTATATTCTTGAGAGAATTTTAGAGTTTGCTATCTGAAATTCTGTTTGGCTTTGTTAATCCTAAAGGAATTTGTCATAAACTCAGCAGCAACATAGTGGGGGCATAATTTCCTTAAGGACAGTGAACACACGATCAAAGTCTTCTAATTTGGTGAAATCCTATTTTACTAACAGGATCGTCCAGCTCGGTAGGTATCTGCTCGTTATATTGAGCATGATGGAGTGTACCTACTCGAGAATAAGGATCTCGGTACAGGATGGACTTCAAATAGCCCCGATCGTGTCACGTGTCCAAGGAACAGGGGGATAATCTCTGATAATTCTAACGGACAAATATTCTTTGATAAAAGGAATATTTGTATACATTTCGTTTCTAAGGATCAAAGGTGTAGAAAACATCAGGCTAGCAAACCCCATTACAGGACAAATGAAGATGGTTCTCTCTAGAGAGTCAAGCGCATAAATAGAAGATGTAGCCACTGTAAAGAAAAATATTTCTAAAGTTTTACCTAAGAGATACCGTGTAAAAAGGCTCCCAGCCAAACACCCACTGTAATCGCTATCTTCTTCTTCAAGTAACACAAATCCCAAGTAGTAAGAGTCTCCATTCTAGTAGATGTAACTTTGGTCTTCCAGCTGAGGTGAACCACCTATATCCCGTCCTTTGGTCCAACATTAACATTTACTTCCCCATTGTTCTAAGTATTCATAAAGTTCTCAATGAGCTTCACCCCACAGTTATTCTGCAATTGGGTAGAGTAATTTTGAGCACTATCATTATTTATTTGTTAAGTGATGAATAGTGATGATGCCCAAAGTTGATTATACGCAATCAAATTAGTTGATTATACACAATCAAATTAGTTGAGTGTGTGGTGTAAAGTAATTAATGAAATAATTAATAATAAGAGACAAAAATTATGTGGTTGGGTCTGTGAGTTTGTCTGCATCGATGTTAAGACAATCAAACTCGGTACGCCATTTGCACTTCAACCATTCAAGCTGAGGGAAATTTGAGATCAAATTCCCAAACATTTCAGGTACAAGGACAATAAATGAAATATCAAGGCTGACGAGCCTACTAAATGTTGGGGAAATTAGAATGATTATACATAATTTTAATTAACATATTAATCTCAATATCACAAACTAACAAAAATATATAAACAAACATAAAATAACAATCAACTTAGAATGAAATAAAATAAATACAATAAATTAGAAAGAGCTGGTCTGCGAGTCTGAGAAGTGTGTGATTACTGTCCTAAAGCAGTTGAGCCTCCCGTGCTTGTTGTCTTGTTGAATTGAAATGGAGTTTTCCAAGAAATTACGTTGAAGTTAAGGTATTTATGGAAGATATTGAGGGCGGGTTGGTCCGTGATAATGATTCATTGCATCATGTGAACATTGGTGATGTTGTTGAATGTGAAATAGATTTGTTACTCAGTTTTATTGGTCACAATGATAAAATTCTTCTAACAGTTGGGTGGAGTAATGAAATACGGCACGTAGGACAAAAATTTAAAGGTGGTGTGGTACAGTTTCGGCAAACACTTTGCAAATACTCGATTGAATCTAGTTTTGAATTTAATTATGTAAAGAATTATAAATTAAGGGTTATTGCTGAGTGTTCATTTAAGTATTCTTCTGGTTGTGGGAGGTATATCAATGCAACAGTGAAGAAAGCTACTATTTTTTTTTATTAGGAAATTGGTCAACAAACACATATGTGGTGTGGGCCTACAAACGACAGATAACAAGAGAATGAGTTCAAAATTGATTGTTGATCGTGTTCGTAGGCATAGCACAACACGTCCAATGGAAGTGGTTGATGATTTTTTTTCTTTTATAGACTCACTATTTCTTATGATAAAACATGAGAAAGAGTTGAGAAAGCAAAATGTATGCTTATTGGGGACAATTAATTATCTTACCAACAATTACGTTGATATATCGATGTAGTAAATCGTACTAATCCGAACAGCCATATTGTGTTCGATTGTGATTATGATACTAATCGTTTCAAAAGACTATTTGTTTCCTTTAAAGGTTGTATTCATGGGTGTAATTATTTTCATCCACTACATTTTTTGGATGACACATTTTTGAAAGACAAGTATAGAGGTAATCTTTTATTAGTAACAGGAAAAAATGGGAACCAAGGTATAGTTTAATACAGTTCTTTTGAATTATAAAATTTGTGGTTAAGTTGTAAACGTTATGTTATACTGTTTTTGTTACACTCTGTTTGTTATATTGTTACACTTTCATTGTTACAGTATGAGACGTACACAGTTAATAGTGAGTATATACAAATGGTGTAATCAGACACAATTTTGATAATTAACATTCACAACACAACAATATTTTGGAATTACCATTCACCATATTCATCTGTTACACTATTTTTTATTTTAATTTATGATGAATATTTATGTGCTTCATTTTTCAGGTTTGTTTCATTTGGCATTTGTTGTGGTTGATTCAAAGAACAAAGAAAACTGATTTTGGTTTTTAGAACAACTATCTAATATATTGGATCAGTTTCAAGTTATTACGTTTATATCTGATTGCAACTTGGGTTTGTTAGAGGCAATGTCAAAATTTTTTCCAAATGTTCATCATGCATTTTACTTGCAACATTTGAAAGCTAACTTGCAGGATAAATTGAGTGGTGCTCGATTTTCCAATTTATTTCAAGAACACATGGTGAGATTGTTACGTGAGTGTGCTTATGCACCAACACAATCACTTTTTAATGAGAAGATTAAAACTTTTTGTCGTGAAGGTGGTTTTAATGTGGACAGGTTCTTGTCCAATCTTCCATATGAACATTGGACTAATGTTTATTTTACAAAGAAATGTTACGGTGAGATGTGTTCTAATGCTGCAGAATCGTTTAAAACGTATATTTTGAAAGCTCGACATTTACCTATTACTAACATGGTTGACACTATTAGGGGACAGATCATGGATCAAATTGGTTAAAGGATAAAAATAGCTTTGAAATGGAATGAGAGTTTATACCCCAATATGTATTCCAAACTACAAGCTACTTTTGATGAGGGGAGGTCTTGGACTGTACGAGTTTCGAATACCCATTTGTATAAGGTGATATCATATCCTTTGGTGATTGTTGATATTGTGAATGACACGTGTTTTTTTTATCAGTGGCAAATAAATGGGTTCTCTTGTTCACATGTGTGTCGACAATACAAAAGAGTGGGCATAATATCAACAAATTTGTTGATTATTACTATCACGTGAGTACATACAAGAAGTCATATTTTGAACCAATTTATCCAATTTCGCCTATATATCATGATGAAAGTTCGCACGTAGATGTTAATATTTTGCCACCATCTACTAAGAAACAACCTAGGAGACCAAATAATCGTAGAAATCGGTTTAGGGGAGAACTCATTAGGCGAATTCATTGTGGCCTGTGTGGGCGTTTGTGCAGTCATAACAAAAAATCTTGTAACGAGCCGTTGTAGACTTATTAGTGTTATCATTTAATAAAATTGTTCACTGTTTTAAGTTTTTTACAATGTATTTTTTCACCTATTTGTTGGGTTTGTTTGTTTTAGCTAATTTTTCACATTGTAAGTTATATGTTTTTTTTTTTTTTAATGACATTTGATGTATTAGTATGTATGCAAACCACACTGGTCCTGTATAGTGAATTAACACATTGTTGGAACAGTGTTTTGGATACAAGTGAAAGTTTTATACTTTCAATATTACACTGTTACACTTTCTATGTTACACTCTGACGTGGTCTCCATTATTCAACAAGAAATTAACATTTGTATCTCTGCACAATCTAAATAATCACCACACAACAATCTCACACAAACATAATATGTACACCCATATCTCATGTTCCACTAATGTTCATTTTTTTGTGAGAAAGCTAGAAAGTGTTACATTTTCAGTGTTACAATGTAACACTTTCTATGTTACACCTTGATATGGTCTCCATTATTCAACAAGAAATAAACAACCTGTATCCCTCAACAATCTGGATAATCACCAATCACCACATAAGAATGTCACACTGACAAAATATGTACACCCCATGTCTCATGTTCTACTAATGTTCATTTTTGTGTTAGAAAGTATGAATGTGTTACACTTTCAATGATACAATGTTACACTTTCTAAGTTACACTTTGACATGGTCTTCATTATTCAACAATGAATAAACAATATGTATCCCTGCACAATCTGGATAATCATCACATAACAATGTCACAGAAACAGAATATGTACATCCATGTCTCATGTTCCAGTAATGTTCATTTTTGTGTGAGAAAGTGTGAATGTATTACACTTTCAATGATACAATGTTACACTTTCTAAGTTACACTTTGACATGATTTCCATTATTCAACAAGGAATAAACAACTTGTATCCTTGCACGATTTGGATAATCACCAATCACCACACAACAATGTCACACAAATAGAATATGTACACCCATGTTTCATGTTCCACTAATGTTTATTTTTGTGTGAGAATGTGTTACACTTTCAATGATACAATGTTACACTTTGACATGATCTACATTATTAAACAAGTAATAAACAACATGTATCCCTGCACAATCTGGATAATCCCCAATCACCACACAACAATGTCACACAAACAGAATATGTACACCCATGTCTCATGTTCCACTAATGTTCATTTTTTTGTGTGAGAAAGTGTGAATGTGTTACATTTTCAATAATACAATGTAACACTTTCAATGTTAAACTTTGACATGATCTCCATTATTCAACAATGAATAAACAACCTTTATCCCTGCACAATCTGAATAATCCCCAATCACCACACAACAATGTCACACAAACAAAATATGTACACCATGTCTCATGTTCCACTAATGTTCATTTTTTATATGAGAATGTGTTACACTTTCAATGATATAATGTTACACTTTCAATGCTACACTTTGACATGGTCTCCATTATTCAACAAGGAATAAACAACTTGTATCCCTGCACAATCTGGATAATCCCCAATCACCACACAATAATGTCACACTATAGAATATGTACACCCATGTCTCATGTTCCACTAATGTTTATTTTTTGTGTGAGAAAGTGTAAATGTGTTACACTTTCAATGATACAATGTTACACTTTGGTATAGTTTCCATTATTCAACAAGGAATAAACAACATGTATCCCTGCACAATCTGGATAATCCCCAATCACCACACAACAATGTCACACAAACAGATGTCTCATCTTATATTAATAATCAACTATAAAATACATGGGCAATGAAAAATTTGTCACTTGTGTGCAAAATTTTTTTAGATCTTCTTCATTCCAAGAATTTGGATAGTTGAGAAAAAATGATATCATTTCAGTTCGGAACTCGGTCAGCTGTCTTGTTGTTAACCTCTCCTCAATATCTTTTTCTTTGGTAAGTTTTTTCATTATGTAACATATATGCAAACCGCCTGCAATCCTGCATTAACTCCAATGGTTAATATGTTTTGATGTTTTTTAAAAACAACAATTGCATTTGGAGAACGAGTACTTACGAATTTGACTTTTGTTGTGGACATGTCTTACATGATATGATTGGTAACTCCTTATCCTGTGTGTCTATGACGATCCCCTTCGAATGATTGAACTCCGTAATCTTTTTTTCGACCTATTTTTTTTGCAATTATATAAAAAGCTTTAAAATTATGGATTGACATCAAACTAATATGGGCTTTTAACATTAATGTTTTAGCAAAATCAAACTAATAAAATTGCATCCTTTAGGTACATATTCCGGCTGCCTTTCGTCCTTGGCCTTAATGAGTTGTAATGTGTCCAAACACTTTCTTCAGTCTTCAATACCAGTAAAGTCCAATGGTCATGAGAACAATGTTCTTTTCAACCATTTGAATTCATTGGGAAAACAACATATTTTGAATCTCCAAAGTATGATATGTGTTTGTCTATTTCTACTTGACATGCATACTTTAAATTTGGAAGAGTTACAAAAGACTACACATTCAAAATATCTATATAATAAAGTAGAACGATTTTGAATTTAAGGGACAAATAGCGGCTCAGATCATTTCGAGATCAACAAAGGCATCATCTAACGACCGACGATATTTCAAATTGTCTCAAGCTATTGATGTCTCAGATCGTTTCGATTCGACGTACCATATTAGCTCTAAAGAAAATTTTGCCGCCCAAAACTTTTAGTTTCTAAAACTAACATCCCTAAATTTAATTTCCCAACCCAATCAAATCTGGCAATTAAGCGATCTCTCATTCCTCAACTCTGTCTCTCTCTCTCTCTAAAATATAAATTACAACTCTTATCATTATTTTCCTGATTTTATTTCCTATGTTAAGGGATCACTTTCTATACTGAGATATTGATTGTCTCTCACACTTATCTTTCATGATTCTCTTTTCAAACTGAGACACATGTCTCTCCAAAATTCTATTGTAATGCAGTTGCTCTCTATCTTTACTGTTCATATCATACACATCTTTACTGTACATATATATAGTACAAAGATCGAGAACATACTATATCTACATATTATATATAGGGAAAGTTTCATCTAAGCACCATGTAGTTAAGTCTAAATTCAATGACAACCTCTATAACAATAACTTTTATCTCTATCAATAGATAAAATAATGATTTAACTAAATATTTTGTGAAAATACTAAAATTATCTTTTATTATGTAAATAGACTAATATGTCATTAATTCTTTCCCCATTATATATGCGCTAGTCAGCCAACAAACGTAATTACAATCATTATATTATTTCAATGAATTTTTTATTTTAAAACATTGTATTATAACTTTGTTATAATATTAGTCGTCATATTATCACTCATTTGGTTACATAATCAAGTTTTTATAATTTTTATATTTTTTTATCATAACAATTTTTATAGTTAAAAATAAATTTTCTATAATAAAAATTACAATCGATAAAGTCAATGCCAAAATCTCATCCATTTCTAATTTCTTTGATATCATATATCCTCCACAATGTCGCCCAACCGCTCCTCACACATCATACTTCATATATAAAATTTAAAATTATTTGATAAAGTTTAATATTAATTTAATATTAATTTGATTGAATTTAATATTAATTGAATAAATTTGAATGTTGTTTTAATAAAATTGAACGTTCATTTGGTGTTAAATTAAAGATATGACATTAATTTGATAAGGTTAAATTTTAAATTAATAAAATTTAATATTCTATTTAATAAATTAAATAGTTTAATTTAATAAATTTGAATGTCAATTTGATGTTGATTTGATAAAAATAAATAATAACTTAATATTAAATTAAAGAAATAATATTAATTTGATGAAATGAAATATTAAATTAATATAACTTAATGCTAATTTGGTAAAATTAAATATCAATTTTATGTTGATTTGATGAGATGAAATGTTAATTTCATTTAAATTAAATAAAGAAAATTAATTTGATAAAATTGAATATTAAATTGATCAAAATAAAGGCTAATATAATAGAAATAAAAAAGAGTGTATTGAAATTTCAGAATGAAGAGAGGGTGTTGTTAAAGTTAGGTCTATTTACAAAGGATGTTGTTAAGGTTAGGTCTATTTCTAAAGGGAGTGGATAAAATTTACCCTGTAAAATACTTGAGGATATTTATATAAATCAACAATCGCCATTAATGGTGTAACTCGACAATCACTAATAGAGAGTGATAGTGAAATTTGAAAATATGAAGGAGGTGTCATTAAATTTAGACCTAACTAAAGGGATCTGGATGAAAGTTTCCCTTATAAAACTTAGATATTATCTCTTAACATAATTTTTATTTCAGATATTATCCATACACGATAATATAGATCTGTTAAAAAAATTTATCGAATTACATATTTTGAGAAAATTTTGTCAATATCTTTAAGAAAATAATGAGTAAAAATAAATTTTGAATGATTTAATCAAATAAATGCAAAAAAAAAAAAAATTATTATTTAATATAGTGATATCGATTTTTTAGGACTCGAATTTTTTGTTTTATCGTGCCTTCAGGTACGAGTTATGACTAGTGTAAAATATAATGTGTTAAACAACTCACAAATAATTTAATTGAACAACTATTTGTATATTGTGTTTTTTATTAATCTTACCCAACAAAGACTGTTGATGAAGTAACGTTTGTTAAGTGGAGACATCTCATTGTAATCATCAATTCCTTTAGCATATTAGCCCAAAGTCAATGATCTGTGAAAAAAAAATATCATGTTCCATTATTCAGGACATGTTACACTGGCAAATAATACTTTTCTATCTAAAAAATGCAGTTCTATGTTACACTTTAAGATTACATACGCTGTTGTATAGTTTGCAAGAAATTTTCATTATTTTCAACGCATCCTCCACATATATTACACTTCCAAGTTCAACCCCAGACCATGTTTAAGCACTACAATGTCATAAAAATGGGAAGCGAACTTTTTATATATTTTATTATATAAGGAAGTAGGTAAGAACCATAATTTTTAATGAACACATTTATAATTGGACAATGACACTTACTCGTAACTCTCTTCATCGTATATCGTCTTCAATTTGTTGAAATCAATCGCATCTAATGCTTCACACTCACGCCACAATTTTTTTATCTCTTTGTGTATGAGCCCTTGAATAGTAGTGATTTTTTCCTTGCTGTCACCATCTTCAACAATCTCAACTGTTCTCCCAGATTTGTTTTCACTCAAATTGTTCTTATAGCTGATCGCATCTGATGTCACAATTTGATTTTTTCATCTTTTTTCTCACTGTATTCAAATTCTACATCTCTGTTCTGTTTCCTATCTCTTTTCTTGATGTTTCAGACCATTGATGTTTGTCCTATTTTTGGCTTTTCCCCATGATATTGAGTTGCAATGTTTTCTTGCTGATATTTTTGAGTTACGACATGGACAGATAATTTCTAAAGTTGATCAATCAACTCTGCATTTTCACTCTCTCGATTTTTGATTGTTTCCTTGCAAGCTTGTATTTCTGCTTTAAACATTTGTTCACACTTTTTCATATTTTCAACAACTTCAGTCAAATCCTTTATTTTGAGTATTCACATTCATTTTGAATCCTTTATTGTCTCTGTTTCATACATTTTTAATGAGAATGCAGATTATTGTTTGTCTAACTCATCACCACTAGAAATAGAATGTGAATACTCAAAATAACATTTATCTGTGCCTATGTTCTTTATAATAATTTTCAAGACGTCATACTCTTTCAATAGCTCTTGAAGCCTTTGTCTGTTTGTGTCTTCTTCTTCTCTTACATCACTGTCATTTTGTACTAGAATATCAAGATTGTGCGTCACTTTATTGACAACAACATCAATGAGAGATTCAAATTCCATATTCTTGTTATGATCACCACCAATGACATCCAACATATCATCGTTATCGCCAAGAAATGTGTCATGTTCTCCCTCTTCATTCCCACTGCACTCAAATGCTTCTTCATCCACCTGGGCATGTGTTTTTTTTAACTTTTTCAGTTTTGGTCTTTCCCTCCAATTTAGTTTGACCCCCTTCTTGTTCTTTCCATCCCATATATTTCAGAATAAATTTATCTTATACTACTGTATTCAATCTATATCTCAACACCTTTGAAACATTTAGAAAATATACAAGTGTAACATGGAAATGTATCATTACAGTGTAACATTAAAAGTGTTTTATGATGTAAGTATATTATATGATAACATAAAAAGATTAAAAATTCTGTAACATGGACATATTAAACTAACTTTGTTATATTTAACCAACTTACATATTTTGACTTCAACTTTGCAAGCGTACTTTGTTTCATAGCTCTTTGAAGATTCAGAAGATTCCATTTAACAATCCTTGATATTACATTTGGCCTATCAAATTTGATAATTGTTGTATGTTCACAAAACCAATATTGCACATACATACAAATTTAATATAAACAAATGAGTTATATTATTTGATTAAACAACATGAAACAATATTGGAAATGGAACGGAGTTATTAGAATCTTACCAATAATAACATTACGTATTCAGTAACACTAAATAGATTGCTACTCTTTCTCTAAAGTGAAGATATAAGAGATTCATGGATTGCACTTGACCAATCATAATTCTTCATTGCATCTAAATCCTCAACGGATGAAATAAATCCCCATCCTATAGATGTCCCAATGTGTGTGAAAAATAGTGTTATCATTAAGAATAGACATAGTAGCCTTACAACGTCATTTTTTGTTGTACCACTTGCTGCTTCAACCAATCTAGTCTTTATCAAGGTTGATGTCAACCTGCTATCCTTCTTGAATCTCTTTTTAACAAATTTTATATTTTCCTTATCATGAGATAATGAATCCATTAGATCGCGTCCATCATCAATGTCAAATATAATTTTCACATCACTTCTTCTCAATTTAATCTCCTTCCCACCAATATGAAATTTGGATGTATTAACATCGAGGTACATTATTACATCCGGTATGCTACTATTGCTCTTCCTACACCATGTCCTGTCTATTTTTTTTATCACTGATGCATTCAAATAGTAACCAAAATGGTGTTTTTTTCAAAACATCCTTGTGTGCTTCACTTATATTAATGTCATTTATTGCTCTAATTATGGCGAACAAACACGATTTGTATTTAGGCTCCTGCTTCGATTCCACCATTTATTTTTTCTCCATCATAGCTCTGAGTTGGGAAGAGACAAAGTACAAAGTGTATAAAGTATAACAAAAGGTTAACTGAAACTATAATAGTATAACGAAATAAGTGAACCAAAAATAGTGTATAACACATTCAAATTAGTGAAACAAAAAATAGAGTATAACACAGTCAAATATGTGAACCAAAAAATAGAGTATAACACAGTCAAATAAGTGAACCAGTAATAGTGTTACCTTTTTTATGTTACACTTTTTTATATTACAATATGAGAGTAACACAGTCAACATTTAGGATTTACACACGGGGTTATTCAACAAGGAATAAACATTTTGCATTCCTGCACAACGTTTTATTACCCAACAACAACACTTTATAAACAAAATATACAGTTCCGTGTCTAATGGTCCACTTTTCTTCACTTTGTTGGGTAACTAGTATGTTGTTACATTATATTGGTAACTTTGTTACACTTTTATGTGTTACCTTTTCTATGTTATACTTTCTATATTACATTGTGATAGTAACATATTCAACATTTAGGATTTACACCTAGTGTAATCTGACATAATTACACAAAAAAGAATAAACAATTGTGTCACTTAATAACTTGGATAATTAACATTCACAGCACAATAATGTTTTAAAACAAAACAAAAGATTTAGTATAACAAAATAAAAGTGTATCAAAACAAGTGTAACAACAAAAGTGTAGCATTAATTGTGTAATAAAACACAACACAAACACCAGTTAAATTGCATTCAAACAAACGTATATATGCATATGTATTCAATCAACCCAATTCAGAACTATATTCAAGCAATTGAAAAAAGAAACGGTTACAACATCCAACAATTCATTGGTTTTTTATAATATGAACACTCTTATGGTATAAAAAATACATAATTTAAAGGCTTTTGACAAAAAACAACAAAGATGAACATTATTCATCTTTCAATCTTCAAACAAACAGAATAGGGTTCTAGTACATGAATTTAAACAAGAAAAAAAAAATGTAATGTAAACCATGATGATAATGCCCAATTAAATAAACAAGAAAAAAAAGTGTAATGTACTGAATTTTTGATTGGGTAACCCATTATGATAATACACACAAATATATATATATATATATATATATATATACACACACACACACACACATATACATACATACATTACCTCTTGCGAAGATCAACAAACTCAACGAACTCAACGAACACAGTGGAAACAACAACAAATGAACATAGTGCAAACAACGAGCAACAATCATAGTAACAATGCCGAAAACACCCTCTTCAAATCTCCAAGAAAACCCTCTTCAATCGATGATAACGTAACCCGAATCCCTTAGTGAATCAATGAACAATGCACATTCAACACCTTTTGGATGAATACACAGATAATCGACTGAAGAGGAATATGAATCGGTTTCTTTGGATGAATATACAGAGAGGAAAAAGTTGAATAGATTTTGAATTAATTGAAAGGCAGTGAGATACAATTCGGTTTTTGAGGAAGATGAATAAATTTTGAATTAATTGAGCCTACATTTTAGTGGTTATGATAAATTTATTGTTACATTTTTAAGAGAACAAAATTATCAAGATGGGCATTTACGTCTTTGTATCTAAGTAGTGTACCTTTTTCCAAATCATTTTTTTATGTGTAGTTTTTGCCATACACCTTCCAAAGAACCCTATATGAAAATTTGGAGGCCGGTTCTCCTACATGGACTTATTTGGAGATAAGTCCATCAATGAAACTTATTTGATTTTAAATCTATTTGTTTTTATCAATTTTACTATTGTAACCCTTCTTTTTAGGAAAGTTATAAACGACGTTTATGGATACAATAACCAACCATATACATCTCCTTTATAATTGCCTTCAAATTTGACTACAATCTTCTAAGCCACAACGTTTCCTTATCCGAAAAACAAGAAACTGACATTTACCAAAAATCGTTCATATTCAAATTTCAAATTCATTACATCCATAAAATACAATTTCAATTTACTATTTTAATTTACTTTGGACTCCATCAATAAAATATTAATATTTAATATTAATATTTAAAAAATAAAAATAGTAACATACTCAACAATGACAATAACATGGTCACTAAAAAAATAGTAACATACTCACAAAAAAATAGTAACATGGTAAAAAGTAATAACAATTAGGGATTTAATTTTGTCAAAGTGGACATTAACCTTGTAACCAAATATTCAAGAGAACTCATACATTAGTACTATATTAAAGTGTTATAGATTTTTATTTTGTTAATTTTTTTATTGCACAAGACAATCGAATATTCCTTAGTTGTGTTATTGTAGAAAAAATTCATGTTACTGTACGTGAACTGAAAAATAGAGTTCAGAATTTCAATATCTTGATGTTTACAATTAGTGTTAAGTGTCGTAATTCAACTGTCAATTGTATGTTAATATTCGTCATTTTGTAAATTTTTAATTTATAGATCGTATTTTTACTAAAATCATTCGAAAATTGATGTTACTGTAGAAAAACTATTGTCTTGTATTTTGTAAAATTAGATGTGTTACTGAGCACAAAGTTTTGATGGTACTGTGAATATTAAAGTGTATGTTCCATAATATATGTCTCAAAGTTTGCAATTTTATGTTAAAATTCACTATAGTAACATAAGTGTCAGTATAGTAACACAGTTGTACTGGCAACACGACCCTAATTGTAACTTCAATCATATAGTAACATGAATATTACTATATATTAATATTCGTGTTACTGAATTCTGTTGGTATTGTTCAGCTTCTCTATATTATGCATTACTGTTGTTAAGGAAATTTTGTGATTTGATTTTGACTTAATAAACCAACAATTTTTTCGTACATTAAGTTTCCTATATATAACTTCCATATAAAACTTTCGTTAATTATCATAATATTTAATAAAAAATTTCCATATATAACTCAATCAAGGATTTTCATATATATTTCAATAATCTAACCTATGTGACTTTTTTTAATTGGACAAAACTAACACCGTTAGAAGTAAGTTTGAGATTTAAAAAATAAGCAGACTTAAATATCTATATAATAAAGTAGCTTACAATTCAAATTTCAAAAGATAAATAAAATGACTTTTGTTATTCGTGGTTGAGATCGTTTTAAATTTTACTTTAAAATTAATCTAACGACTAATACTAATACCCTAAATTTAATAGAAAAGATAGGTCCCTAAGGGTGTGTTTGGAGTAACTTTTTAAAAGTACTTTTAGAAATTATTTCTCATAAATACTTTAAAAAAAAATGTTTGAAACCGTCTCACCATTATCTCTATCACCTCTACCACCACCACTGCCACCGTCGCCGCCGCCTTCGTCACCACCTCTACAGCCACCGCCACCATCACCAAGGTCATTGCTACCTATCACAACCATCACCACTATCGCCCACCACCTCTCATCCCCACTACAATCGATGTTTAAATTCCTTTATCTCTTTTCTATGTTTGTGATTCAATTTTGGATATGAATACAAATATGTTTATTGTTTATTATTTTTTATTACTCTGTGTCTTCAGACACACTTAATAACTAGTCTACATATAAGTTAAAACATGGACTTACCTTCAAATAAGTTTCATTCTAGGACTCAAGTCATTATAAGTTTATCTAGGGAGATTCACCCTCAATTTTTACTTAAAAAAAAACTCAAAAGTCAACTCATATTTACTCCCACCCACTTTTCTCTCTCTCTCTCTCTCTCTCTCTCGGGTAAAAAAAAAAAAAAAAAAAAAAAAAAATTGAAATTAAACACTCTCTCTCCCTCTCTGTGGTAAAAAATAAAAATAAAAGTTAAAATTTCTTTCTCGACAATATTAACACGTCCTTCTTTTGTCTTCCTCTCATGTAGAAAATTAAAAATAAGTTAATTTTTTTAAAAAATAATATTAAAAATAAAAAAGCCTCAATTTAATATTTTCACTTTAGACCTCAAATTATCTTAAGCCGCCCCTGAAAAAGGTGAACCTAACTCGGATAATATGTTACCCAAAACACAAAAATATTTGTAGAAATATAATTGTGCATGTGCAAAACAAGTGAGAGGGTTTTGATGGCCAGAAAATATAATGGCAAAAAGTTTTAACAAAAAAAGTTAGAAAGACAAAAGTTAACAAGAAAAGAACTACACATTGAATGCAAAGAAGCGCAGAGGTTGCCCTCTAGTAGCATGCTTATATAACTATTATGATTTAAAACAACCAATTTATTAAAAACATATTTTTAATACATGAAGTCAGTAGTCAAAAAAATCTACAACTCAATCGGCCTTGTAATCGAAAACTTAAATTGAAAGTTTTAAAAACTTTTTTATAATTCTAACAATCCCCCATAAGTAGCATTGGAGCGTGATAGTGAGCTCGATAATTTTTTTTTAAATTCATATGTTTCTTAACAATAAGCAAGTATGTACTAATTTTTAGCCATTCAATAAATTATATATACAAGTTGATTTTTGTTCTATTCTATTTTTAAAGAAACTTTGTTGATTTATTTTTTTAAATAGATGTTGCACATGTTTTCTCCATTTAAAAAAACAATAGTTTACGTGATTTACTATTTCATATAATGGGCTCGGATATTTGGGGTGTTCAATTTTTTATGTTAAACTATATATTCAAATATGATTCATTGCTAATCATAATATATGTTGGGTGAAAATATCTTTCCACTCCACCCAATATTGTACCTTCATGAAGCCGTGTGCCAGAGGTAAACAAATCCCTCCCTAAATGATTTTCTCAAGTTGAAAGATGAGCTTCAGCGCAGAGTAAATCAAGAAAAAAAATCCAGTATTTCTCAAGTTGAAATTGGTTATAAACACCATATTTCAATTAACTAGTTGTAGGGTATAACTCGGGCAGATTGAGGGGTCAATTTTAATCCAATTCTAGATATATAATTCTCACTCTAATCTTAACTCTAACCTATCCTTAACCTGAGGTACTCAACTCAAGTATTTTTCAAATTTAATTTGAGCGGCTTGGGTTGAATTCGGGTTACGTAATTCAGACAAATTTCAGATTGAGTTCAAATTGCGTAATTAAGGTTGAATTCGAGTTGAGTTCATTCAAGCCTAATCAAATATTTACCTAAAGTAACAATAAAAGACTTCAATCAAATATTTAACATAAAAATCATAATATTTAAAACATAAAAATCAATGTTTAACATAAAGATATAATAGTCAAATGTTTAACATAAGATTGAACCAGATGTCTGATCCCTAGTATTTTAACTTGTAAGTTATATAATTATACTAACTAATGGGCCTTTGGTCTAATAGTACTCATTACCTTGTGAAAATTTTGTCTTCTTGAAGTCAATGGTTCAAGCCCCTTCCCCCTTCTCCCTCCCCCTCTCCTCACAAAAAAAAGTTATATTACTATACTAATTTATATATTTATTTCTAAATATATTCGAGTTGAGCTGGATTTATATATTTGGGTTGAACCCGATTTAAAATTCAGGTTGAGTCTGATTTATTTATTTAAGTTGAAACAAGTAACCCGAATATTTCCCGAATTGAATTTAGATTCACCCGCCCAAAAAACACCCCTAATTAGTTGAGATAATTTGATTTAATCCGAAAGAGCAATGTAATTTATATTTACTAATAGAGATGTTTACGTGATCACATTTCAAAAAGGGCAGTTAGTTATTGTCAAAAAAAGAAGAAGAAGAAGGCAGTTAGCATTTACTAGCAAAGTACTTTAAAATTGAGAGGTTACAAATTTAAGGACCAACCTTTAAGTGTGGTCACGTGAATATCTTCGTTAATCAAGGGAGAGTTGCATGTATTTCCTTGACTCATTATCTCTGCTAGACTGCTTCCATATATTGATGGCTGAAAGTGCTTTCGATCGCCTATTGGGGGCGTTGGACCTGATAATTTATTGCGGCGATCAGCTCAAATCTCTACTGAACGTGCTAAAACTCATGAGGACCTTCGTCAACCAATTGATTCTGACATTCGATGAGCGTAGTGAAGTTCAAATTCTGGAGGAAAAATGTTCTGTTGCGGCAAGCATTGCACACCAGGAACGATTCACAAAATCTATTGACAAGGAAAAGCTTGCCAGTCTCAAAGAAGACCTTAAGGTTGTCATCACAAAGGCATCGGAGATTTGGGGGCAAGATGTGTGATAAAGAAGTCCAGCAAGTGCAACAATCTGGTGGACGTTCGTCGAGAGCAGATACTGTGATCAGCTTGCAATTTGAAAAAATCCTCCAGTATTGGCAGTTCAGCGACAACAGATCCCTTCATGGTAGAAGCAGAAACGTTGGTGGGCTCTGATAAGGAGGAGGCGAGTATAGTGCGTCGGCTTATTGATGGACAAAATCAATTACAAGTGTTGTCAATTGTCGGTATGGTCGGAAGTGGTAAGACAACTCTGGCTGGAAAAGTGTACAATCATCCTTCCATTACCCATCACTTCAATGATCGTGCATGTATTAATCTTTCTGAACCATACTCATTGTTGGATTTGCTATATAAAAAATGAAATCACCAAAAAATTGTTGGATTTGCTACCTGCCACTTTCGATTCCGTTGCCCTGATCACTCATCGAATCTGTAGAATGAGTCACAAAGAATTATGTAAAAGACTTTACAGATCCTTGAAGCGCCAGAGATATCTTGTTGTCATCGAGGATATATGGAATGTATGTGTCTGGGACTATTTGAAGAGATGTTTTCCAGATGACAACAATGGAAGTAAAATTATACTCACTACTCGGCACAAGGATGTGGCCTTGCATATTGAACCTCTTAGCCTTCCTCATTTTCATCGTCGTTTAACTCCAAATGAAGGTTGGGTTTTATTGCAGAAAATGGTATTTGGGGAAGAAAGATGCCCTGAAGAGTTGCAGGAAATCGGGCAGAAAATAGCAGCAAAATGTGAAGGACTACCTCTCAGTATTGTAGTCACAGCACTACTTCTTGCAAAGGTTGAGAAGACCCAGTATTTATGGGTGCATGTTGCCGAAAATATAAGTTCAAAGATGGCTAAGATAATTGACTTTGGGGTTGATTATCTGCTAAAACCTGCTTGCATCGAATATATTGATAACATCCTGGAGTTTGGATGTATCATTGAGTATGTTAAAATGACTTTAAATAAACAGGTCAAGAAGCACTATGACATGAAAATGTGCAACAGAATGGCAGGAGTTGAAGACATAGGTTCATTGACTGCGAGTACTCCCAATTTGGTGAAAATCACGTCCAGTGGAATTTCTTCAGCACCAATGCTTCCGAATGCAGGGCAAGCATTCAAAAAGAGTCCACCAACAGCTGCTATTCCTAGTGTAGATGAGGAAATTGTGGTTGGCTTTGATGATGAAGCAAACATCATAAAAGAGCGACTTTTTGGAACGAAAAAGCTAGAGGTTGTCTCGATTGTGGGAATGCCTGGAGTTGGTAAGACAACTGTAGCCAGAAAAGTGTACAATGATCCTTTGATTAAGTATCACTTCTATATTCGGGGTTGGGCCTATGTGTCTCAAGTATATACAAAGAGAGATTTGTTCCTTGGCATTTTACATTCTGCTTTTCGGCTTAGAGATGAAGTTCGTGAAATGAATAATGAAAAATTAGCAGATGAGCTGCGCAAACGCCTGAAGGGTCAGCCGTATTTGGTCGTGTTGGACGACATTTGGGATATTGGGGTCTGGTATGATTTGGAAAGATCTTTTCCAGACGACCATAATGGAAGTAGAATCATGTTCACAGGTCGGATCACCAATATTGTTTTGCTTGCTAAATTTAATAGCCCTCATCATCTGCGTTTTTTAACTGAAGACGAAAGCTGGGAACTGCTGCAACAGAAAATATTTAAGAGAGTAAACTGCCCTCCAGAGCTGGTGGAAATTGGAAAGCAAATCGCGACCAATTGTCGGGGACTACCGCTTACAATAGTTGTAATCGCTGGACTTCTTGCAAATACAGAGAAAACGCCAGAGTGGTGGAACGAAGTTGCTGATAGGTTAAGTTTATACATTGCTAGAGACCCAATTCAGTGCATGGACATACTAGCATTAAGTTACAACCACTTACCTTATCACTTGAAAGGATGCTTTCTTTATTGTGGAGCATTTCCCAAAAACTATGATATTCCTGTGTGGAAGTTGGTTTGGCTATGGATAGCAGAGGGATTTATACCAGAAAGTGGACAGAAGGGCAAGGAAGACATAGCGCACGGTTACTTGATGGACCTAATTGATAGAAGTCTGGTTTTAGTTGCCAAAAAGGGGTCTGATGGTGGAGTGAGAGCATGTCGTCTCCATGATCTGTTGCACGATTTGTGCCAGAGGAAAGCTGAAGAAGAGAATTTTATGTTGCAGATTAATAAGTACGAACAAGTTCTATCTTTTTTAGATCTGGCAAAGAGACATCATCGCCTGTGCATCCATTCTCAAGTTTTTCATTTTATTGAGCCTGCTACCGCACATATCTGCTCTCTTTTGCATAGGTCCTGAATCTGATACATTAATTGGGAGCCATGCATCACACATTTACCAGGCCTTAAGCAATGTTCAGGTTTTGGATTTCTCATCCATCCGATCCTCTGCTTTTCTGAGGAGATATTGCAGCTAGGTTATTTGAAGTATTTAGCTCTTCAGATTAGAGACGGTAGGTTACCGATATCAATATCCAACCTCTGCAACCTGGAGACCCTTATCATATCATCAAGGATGAATATTACCATACCGCAAAGCATTTGGAAGATGGTAAAGTTGAGGCATATGATTAGTACATCAGGAGAATATAATATCGAAAAACCTTGTTTAGAAATAGCATCGACTAGTGAAGGCTATTCCCCGTTGAAGAACCTCCAAACCCTCTCGCAAGTGTGTCTTGCTAGTTGTTCTCGGGATATTTTGGAAAGGACTCCCAGTCTTAGAAAGTTGGGATTTTGCGGGCCATGATGTCGGAGGCTGGTAACGTAACATTCCCTGATCTAGACTTTCTAAACTATCTTGTTGCATTAAAGTTTATGGACACAAACACCCATTTCCGCCTGTCACGCTATCTACGATGGGAAAAGCTTCCCCCAAAGCTTAAAAGGTTAACTCTATCAAATACTGATCTGAAGTGGGAGGAGATGAAAATCCTAGGGTTGCGGCCCAGCCTGGAGGTTCTCAAGTTAAAATTCCACGCTTGCATGGGAGAGGAGTGGAAAACAGTTGAGGGGGGATTTTGGCGACTTAGAGTGTTGAAATTTTTTCACTCGAATATTGCAAAATGGGAAACCTCTAGTGCTCACTTTCCAAGGCTTCAACAACTGATGCTACAAGGATGTTCTCAACTCAAGGAAATCCCTTTGGAATTGGGGGATATACACGCACTAGAGATTACTGAGTTGATTGATTGTAGTTCCACTGCCATAAAATCTGCAAGACAAATTGAGAAAGAGCAAGAGAGCAAGGCAAACGATTTGCTGCATATCCGTATCAGCCCTCCAGATTGGGACCTGACTACACATTCTTGCCTTTGCTGAGCATTGGTGAATGTTGGCATAACTAAAGATCAGGAGCATATGGTTTTTTTTTTTCTAACTGTCTTCTTTTGAGCATTGAGACATGCTTTTTTTTCATTATTTTCAGCTTTTGAGCGTTGAGACATGCTTTATTTATTTGGTTATTTGCTTCATGTCATCTAAACATTGCTTTGGAATTTGTTTGCATAATTTGCTTCGTAATTTTAAGTTTATGTCCCCCTCGGGCTGACGTCATCTAGTGGATCATTGTGATTTTTTTAGCCCAATTGTATTGTATTGGCAATTTCTCCTGCTTATCAAGATATTTCAACTTCTGATGCTATAAGCTTGCCAAAGAAGTTTGTCCTACTGGTATTGTGAAGTTAATGCATTGATTTGGCCATTGCACAAGCGTCAGTTTCTTTGTCATTCCAATCTGATTTCTTTCTGCTGGATTTCTTGTTTACTAGGCCAAAGTTTTTTACTAATTATATTTCTTTTCGGGTGAAGAATGTTGTCAGTGCTAACGAAACATGATCTGATGGACAGAGGATATAAGGTTAGGTAATTACAACCACCTAAACAATAAAACCTTCTTATGATTCTAATATTGGAATACCAACATCTTCTCTAAATCACAACATAGTTGCTCTCGTCTTTTTTTGTTTTTATACATTATCACACTTATTCCCTAGTGATTTCTTACGTATCCTCAATTTTATCACGTTTAAGGTGCTTATGGGAAGAACATACAAGTTCCAATATATCTGGGTTGGAAAGTTGGTATTGTGAATGACTTTGAATTGATTTTTGATTGGAAACGTGAAAACTTTATTAATTTAAAAATAAATAAATGATACACAAAAGAAAATATGAATGAATAAGATATCCATCGATGAAAAGAAAAAAACAAATTATCAGCTCATAAAAACTATATATCACATGAGGCTCTCCAATCTCCCAAGATACAAAAAGGTGGAATGCAATCAAACTCCTTGGAAATAGAAGCCCACAACGCCAAAAAGTAGATGTGATCCCACAGACCTTTCTTCCACTCTCGTTTATCCTCAAATATTCTTAAATTTCTTTCCATCCATCTTACCCATATATTGACTAAAATTGCACAATGTCATAGAATCACCCATTTCTTATGCTTTTCTAGTTCCTCAAATTCCTCCACTATTATAGAGAAAAATGACCTAGGAATGACCTAATTCTCACTTGCTAATTGAAACAATTTGGTCCACAAAAACAAAGCAGTAGGGCAATGCAAAAATAAACGATCAATAGTCTCACTTGCACATACACACATGACACACCATTAGGGAGAAATGCAAAGAAATGACCTTCTTCTCTGCAGCACATCATTGGTATTTATCCTACAATGAGCTATAGTTCATGCACAAACCTGTACCTTTATGGGCACCTTAGCCTTTCAAATCATTACTGAGAGAGAAAACACAGAGTGTGAAGGATCATCAATCATTTTATCAAAAAATGATTTATATGAGAATACTCCCAAAGACTCAAGAATCCACTTTCTCTTATCGCTTAATTCATGACAAAACCTGAACTCATCTATCAAGTATAGAACTGACACTAACTACATAAAATCTCTATCATCAAGATTTCTACAGAACCCAAAGTCCCAAGAAACAGATTGATTAGAAAACTGATACAATGAGACAATAGAAGAGCCATGAAACTGAGAAAAATTATAAAGACGTGGGATCATACATGAAAATGACGATGGCACAACCCAAATATCCTCCCAAAAATGAACTTTCTCCCCATTTCCCAACATGAATGTAACATATTGAGAGAACAGTGAAAGCCCCTAAGAAATAAATTTCCATGTGCATCGATAAGTTCCCCTATCAACCCTCACAACATTCCATTCATTAGCTTGTAATCGATATTTGTTCCTAATAACCGAATACCATGGAGAATTTTGTTCCAGTAGAAATCTCTGCAGCCACTTACCAACTAAGGCTACATTCCTTATCCTCAAGTTTCCCACTCAAGTTTACCAACTCAATTGTTTCGAGTTGATAATTACAAAAACCTTGAAATGATGGTTGTTTGTCAAAAAGACTCTATCCCTGAATTTAGATATTTGGTGCGTAAAATGGGCTTATAGTATCTTACAACACTTATGTCTTATGTCATTTTTTCATCCATAGATATTTGCTTATGGTTATTCTTTATACATTATGGATTACAATATTTTTCCAGAAAACAATTGATTACAATGTGTTAGGACTACCCTTATAGTGATTTTTCCTTTCCTGATATAAGAGACTGTTACCAGGAAGAAAATACCAAGCATTATTGTGTGAACAAATAAGACAAGAAATATAGCATTATTGAGTAAGTGGCCTTGGATGTTTCCATTGGAAATAAGTTCCTTATGGCATTTAGTTGTCAAGAGCAAATATGAGTTACATACCAATAGATGGGACACTAATGTGGTTGAGAGGGAGAGTTTTCGAGTTCCATAGAAATTTATTTTTCAAGGATTGACAAGGTTTTCCCAAGGTGGTAGG
Organism: Ilex paraguariensis; assembly: GCA_963454935.2. Lineage (NCBI taxonomy): Eukaryota > Viridiplantae > Streptophyta > Magnoliopsida > Aquifoliales > Aquifoliaceae > Ilex > Ilex paraguariensis. The sequence continues at coordinate 56,081 of CAUOFW020001472.1, read as the reverse complement.
CTAACGGTGGATAATGGGGAGAGAATACGTTTTTGGGAGGATGTTTGGGTGGGAGAGTCTTCTCTTTCCTACTTGTTTCCATGACTCTATCATCTATCTAATTCTCAAGTTCATCTATTGCATCTATGATTGCTCATACAATTACCCATATTTATGGGACTTTGGTTTTCATAGGAATTTAAATGATAATGACAGCATCAATTTGATTTTCATTCTTGATATTCTTAATAATGTTTTTTGAATTTCGAATCTTGGAATAAAAGAAGATGGATGTTTGATTCTTCTGGAGTTTTCTCGTGTAAGTCATTCTTGATTCTTTGTTGGAATAATTATCCTTTGTTCACTCCGGCATTTGATGATATGGAAAGCTAAAGTTCCAAGTAAAATACAAATATTTGAATGGACGGTTGTGCATGGTAAGATTAATACTAATGACATGCTTCAGAAAAGGGGACCTCGTTCTTGTTTTTCCCCCCAATGGTGTGTAATGTGTAAAGGTGATTTGTAGAGTATTGATCATCTATTTTTAGACTGTCCTGACATTGTTGTATCATTTCGTGTTGTGGGTATGAGCTGGGTGATTCCCGCAACATCAAATTCTTTGTTTATTGAAGATATGAAAGGATTGGGAAGACTTGATAAAGGTGTTACTCTTTGGAATTATGCTATAATGGCTATGTTTTGGTTTATTTGGAAAGAACGAATGCAAGAATTTTTTATGACTGGAGTGAATGGTAGAAGGAATGTAGAACCGTATTCATTTCTTAGCCTCTTTTTGGGTATTGGTTTCAAAGGAGTTCAATGGAATTCCACTTTTTACTATTTTATTGGAATGGAGAGTTTCGTTTCATGGGATCTATAAGCTTCTTTATTCATTTCTTTTGTTTGTTTGTGAAGTTGGATATCTTATCCAAATTCTTCTTATGTAATTTACATATTATTTATTAATAAATTGATTTGTTTCCTACCAAAAAAAAAAGAAGACAATTGATGGGCTTAAAGAAATCTTCCTTATAAATTAGATTGGTTGTAGCCCTATTTTAATTGATAATAGTATTTTGCTTGGTGAGATTGGTTGCAGCCCTATTTTAATTGAAAATAGCATTTTTCCTGGTGAGATTGGTTGTAGCCCTATTTTAATTGATAATAGTATTTGGTCTGAATATCCAGGCTCCATTCAGCTGTACACAAGTTTGGAAGTGTTTCAGGCATTTGATGGTATATTTAAGGAACACCTGGATGGAGGGTAATGCTAAATTCTCTGTTTATAGCACTTAGTACAAGGTTTGAACATGCAAGAATACTATGCATGCTACCAGCCAAAAAAAAAAAAAAATTCTATGCATGCCATGTGTTGTTTAATGGATAAAATTAATGATTATTTATTATCAATTGTGTATGAACCATCTGTGGTACTTGGATTTGCGAAATGAGAAAAATGATGTAGTTTGGAATCAGTATTACTCAATATCGATAAAACTTTAAATATTTTACGCTACTTGGAAAAAGACCGGGTGATTGTATTTTGGCAAGGAATACTTGTTGAATTTGATGATCCTTGAGCAATTTAGCTAGGATGATCCTTTTTAGAGTTGTGCTAATTTATCTATAGAAGTTATCTATTTCATTTGTTTTCCCTTTGTTCATTAGTAGTGAAAAGAAAAAAAATTGTATACTTTTTATTTTAGTGGCTTTCATAAAATTAATTCAAGTATTGTTTGATCCAAATGTTTGTCTCCTTATCTCTGCCCTACAATTTTGATGATAGTTGTTCAAGTGCAAAGTTATGTTGACATTTTGTAAACTTGTTGGGGACCTTCGATATAATAGCAACTGTTCAAGAAGATTAGCATGATTCCTAAGCAAGGATGACATGCACAAATCGAGAATTGGACAAATACTTACCACATTCATAACATTATATGATCTGGATTCCATTGAAAAAGATTTCTATTGATTCAGTCTAGATTTTCATTTTGTGCTTTGATTTCTTGTTGGAGATTGTCAGTGTCATAAAAAAACTTCTTCAGGTGACCAGTGGGAATTGGATATTGTTGTGATCGTGCAGCAATTATGGTGAATAATAAGAAATCAAACAATTAAGAAAGTAAGAAAAAATAACACACAGATTTATGTGGTTCGGCAATGTGTTTACATCCACAGGAGCTAGCGGCCGTTCTTTTTTATTATTCAAAGTAGGATTACATCTTAAGTATTTATATAATCCTAGTACGGACGTATTTATAAAAATACCCTTGTACCGTATCGCGGGGGCGTTGCCCCCGCACCCCCAACTAATCAGCATCCCCCCCCATACATAAAATATATCAATTCTGCAAGGCAAATGTTGTCGCAGGCTATACTCCGGCATTTGCCTCCTTGCCATTGTGCACACGGCAAATATAAGCCCACACATACTCTAACAAAATCTCCACCTTGGCAAATATTCACTCCTTAGAAGAAAAAAGAGAACATGTATTATCGGGGACGCTAAGTTGGGGCATCTCTCATCTAGCAACTAGAGACATTAATCAAGTCCAATCAGTGCTTGAACTTGTCTGTAATAATAGGTTTTGTCAACATGTCTACTGCATTCTCAGAAGTGTGAACTTTCTCAAGTAATAGTTCATCAGAAGAAATTAGTTCTCTGATCTTATGAAACCTCACATCTATGTGCTTGGTTCTCGCATGATATACCTGGTTCTTTGCTAAATAAATGACACTCTAACTGTCACAATGCAACTGAACTCCACCTTGCTGGGCACCCAGCTCCTTGACCAAACCTGTAAGCCAAAAAGCCTCCTTGGCAGCCTCAGCTACTGCCATATACTCTGACTCTGTAGTAGATAGTGCAATTATAGGCTGTACCATGGACTTCCAACAAATAGGTCATCCCACAAGAGTAAACACATAACCTGTGGTAGACCTCCTGTCATCCAAGTCCCCTACATAATCTACATCCACATATCCCACAACTAAAGGGTCACTCTGCTGTCTGATAAACATGATGCCATAGTCTAGAGTGCCCCTCAAGTATCTGAAAATCCACTTGACTGCATCCTAATGCTGTCGACCCGGATTTGAAAGAAACTTGCTAACCACGCTGATAGCTTGTGCCAAATTTGGTCTTGTACAAACCATGACATACATCAAGCACCCTATTGCACTAGCATATGAGACCTTTGACATGTGATGAACTTCATCATCTGTCTTCAGGCACTGAGTGGTAGACAATCTGAAATGATTTGCCAAAGATGTACTTACTGGTTTTGCATAACTCATGCTGAACCTGTCCAACACCTTCTCAACATAGCTATGCTGGGATAGCCATAATCTCCTGAAATTTCTGTCCCTGCGAATCTCCATCCCAAGAATCTTCTTAGCCGCACCCAAATCCTTCATGTCAAATTCTCTGCTCAACAAAGTCTTCAACTTGTTGACCTCACTCATACTCTTGGCAGGAATTAACATATCATCCACATAAAGCAACAGAAAAATAAATGAATCATCATCAAGGATTTTCACATAGACACAACAATCATACTCACACCTTTTGTAGCCAATCCGAATCATGTAAGAGTCAAATCGCTTGTACCACTGCCTCGGAGACTGCTTCAGCCCATAAAATGATTTCTTCAAATTACAAACCAAATGTTCCTCTCCAGGGAGACTGAACCCTTCTGGCTGTACCATGTAAATCTGTTCCTCTAAGTCGCCATGAAGGAAAGCTGTCTTTACATCCATCTGCTCCAACTGCATATCTGAATGTACTACTAGTGCCAACACTGTCCTGATGGAAGTGTGTCTGACTACGGGGGAGAAGATCTCATTATAGTCAACCCCTTTTCTTTGTGAGTAACCCTTTGCTACTAAACGAGCCTTGAATTTTTTCCCCTCCTTTTCTGATACTGCTTCTTTCTTCTTATACACTCATTTGCACCCTATCGCTCTCTTCCCCTCGGGAAGCTCCACCAACTCCCATGTCTGGTTCTTATGCAGAGACTCCATCTCCTCCACCATAGCACCCATCCATCTACTTTTCTCTTGGCTTTGTACTGCCTCTTGAAAAGTTGTAGGATCCCCGCTACTAGTAATAAGCGCATAAGAAACCAAATCTTTAAAACCATACCTAGTAGGCGGCTTGATATTGTGTTTGAGCCTGTCTGTGGCTACACTATGATGAGGTTGATCACCTGAGATAGAACTCTCTACATGCTGAGCATCCTCTTCTCTACCATGGTTCTCTAGCTCCACCTGCACCACATGCTCATTAGTGCTACAGTTTTTTGGCACTCATTTATCTTCTTCCTGAGTACGTTGCAACATGGCTTTTTTTTTTTTTTTTTTTATCAAAAACTACATCTCTACTGATCACCATCTTGTTTGCCTTCAGATCCCAAAGCTTGAAGCCTTTCACCCCTTTCTGATATCCCAGAAAGATATACTGTCTAGACTTCGCATCAAGCTTCGACCTCTCCTCACTAGAAATATGTACATAGGCTGGACATCCAAACACTCTCAAACCAGAGTAGTCTACCTCACTGCCTGTCCACACCTCCTCTGATACTTTCCCATCTAGTGCTGCCCTCGGTGATCTGTTAATCAAGAAACATGCCATATTCACTGCCTCTACCCAGAAATTCTTTTCAAGCCCAGCATTCAACCTGAGACACCAAGCTTTCTCGACTATCGTTTTGTTCATCCTTTCCGCTACACCATTTTGTTGTGGTGTCTTGCAGACTGTGAAGTGTCTCTTGATCCCATGCTGCTCACACAACTCCTGGAACTTTGAATCTGTGTACTCAGTACCATTATCTGACCTGAGGCATTTAATCTTCCTCCCTATCTCTACTTCAGCTTTCTACAGCTTGAACTTGGCAAACGCTTCGGACTTGTGCCGCATGAAGTACACCCAGACCTTTCGCGAGTAGTCATCAATGAAACTCACGAAATACATGTATCCTCCCTGTGATGCTACACTAAATGCTCCCCAAACATCTGTATGAACATAGTCGAGAATTTCCTCTGTCTTGTGTGTGACTGTCTTGAACTTCACCCTGTTCTGTTTTCCAAGAACACAATATTTGCAAAAATTGAGCTTACATGTCTTGACACCCTTCAATAGATTTTTCTTATGAAGCTCTATCATCCCACGCTCACTCATATGACCCAGCCGCATATGCCACAAGACTGTACTATTTGATTCAGACTCTACAACAGCAACTCCACCTATAATCGTGGTACCCAGTAGTCTGTAAATGTTTCCTGCTACTTTCTGTCCCTTCATCACTGTCAGCATGCTTTTACTCACTTTCATTACTCCACTTATAGATTTGTAACTATAACCATTACAATCTAAAGTGCCCAATGAAATCAGATTCTTCCTTAGATCCGGTACATATCTAACATCACACAACATTCTAACCACACCATCAAATATCTTAATTCTAATATTCCCTATTCCAACAACTTTATAGGATACATCGTTACCCATCAGAACAGAACCAGAATTTACTGACATGTAGGTGTCAAACCAATCTTTATTGAGTGTCATGTGATGGGAACATGCTGAATCTATAATCCAGGAATCTGTTAGACGATCTGAACCGGATGAAACAGAAAGCATATCACCGTCACCGCTCTCTAAATCTTCTTCTTCCACTACGTTTGCAAATTTTGATGGACCCTCTTTGTCCTCTGAATCCCCTTTCTTTTTCTCTGGACAGTCCCATTTAAAGTGTCCTTTTTTCCTGCACTTGTAACACGAGAGGGAGACGTCATTCTTCTTCTTCCTTGACTTGGACCGGGCTTTATTGTTACCCGATCCATTCCGAGATTTACTTCTTCCACGTTCTTGGTTACCTTTTACCACAAGTCCTTCACCTTGTGAAGCCTCATCACTGACTTTCTTTCGCTGATGAAAACCTAACAGAGCACCTGTGACATCCTCCAACTCGAGGGTTTCTTTCCCCCATATCAGAGTCGTAACCAAATTCTCGTACGTAGGAGACGCTGGTACGGAATTCAGCAACATCAATGCCTTGTCTTCGTCTTCGAACTTCACATCAACTCGCTTCAGATCACTGATGATCTGATTGAACACGTTGACGTGTTGGGTCAGATCCGAGCCCTCTGACATCTTAAGACCATATAGTTTCTACTTAAGATAGAGCTTGTTCGTCAACGACTTAGACATATACCGACTTTCCAGTTTCAACCAAACTTCCGCCGGTGATTCCTCATCCATGACGTGATACATCACGTCATCAGCCAGACAAAGCCTAATAGTCGCCACAGCCTTCGCTTCCAATTCTTTCCAATCCATGTTGTCCATTCCTGTCGGTTGTTTTCCGTATAACGGCTTCACCATGCCCTGCTGCACTTACAGGTCTTTCACCCTCCTCTGCCATAATTCGAAATTCCCAGTTCCATCAAACTTTATGATGTCGAATTTTGCAGAAGAAATCTCAGACATCGTAGCCTTTGCTCTGATACCAGTTGTTGTGATCGTGCATCAATTATGGTGAATAATAAGGAATCAAACAATTAAGAAAGCAAGAGAAAATAACACACAGATTTACGTGGTTCGGCAATGTACCTACATTCACAGGAGCTAGCGGTCATTTTTTTTCATTATTTAAAGTAGGGTTACATCTTAAGTATTTATATAACCTTAGTATGGACGTATTTACAAAAATACCCCTGTACCGTACCGCGGGGGCGTTGCCCCCGCACCCCTAACTAATCAACATCCCCCCATACATAAAATATATCAATCCCACAAAGGCAAATGCCGTCGCAGGGCTTCACTCCACTCCACTCCACCCCTCTCCAACATCTGCCTCCTTGCCATTGTGTACACAGCAAATATGAGCTACACATATTCTAACAGATATATATTGTCTTTGACAATTAACTACCACCTGTTATAGAAAAGCTCTCTATGGGTCAATCATCTTTGTTCAATACTGCAAGAAAAGAGGATACAGAGGCAGATGCTTATCGACCTCAATGATTTACAAAATGCTAATCGATGGATCTCGAGGCTTTTTTCAATGGCTCAACCGAAGCTTCTGTTGATGCTGTCATACTCAGTTCCTACTTTCTTTTTTTTTGGTTTAGCCCAGTTCCTACGTTTTTTCAATGTTCTCGACTCAAGGAAATCCCTTCTGAAATAGGAGCCGATATACACACACACTAGAGGTTTTGTAAAGTGGTTAATTGTAGCATCACTACCATAAAATCTGCAAGGCAAATTGCGAAAGAGCAAGGCAAATGATTTGTTGCAGATACATTTCAGCATAACAGCTTGCATGGTCGATATTCTTTGCACTGCTGAGCATCGTTGAATGCTGCCATGGATGAAGTTGAGGAGCCTTTGGTATTCTTTTCTTGTTCTCTAACTTATACCAATGAAACAGGTGTCATCCTTTTATCTGCTTTGATTATTTCCTACTTTGATTTCTTTATGGGGAATGTTACAGGATTATAAATTTCTTCTTCATTCGGCCAAGTGGAGATGGTGTATAAAATGGTCTATTGGTACATGTTTTTCAGTTGATTGAATGTTCTTTAACGATATTTTCATGTTCTGAATTTTTGTGTTGATTAATTTTTTTTTTCTAAATCGTTGTCTATTGCTCTGGGTTGCATGATCGCGTTTGATTGCTTTGTGTATGTTTTTTTGGTGGAATAATCTTTACACTACCATGAAGAGCTTTGTAAAGCTAGCAAATGATAAATTCTAGATTGCATAAATTTTCATTTCCTTTTCACAATTTGTTTTGTTTCCTCTTTTTTCTATTTTGGTTTTTTGGGATACTTTGATAGATGAAGTAATCTACTTCGTTTTAAATTTGGATTCTTTCATGTTTTTGTGTTTTTGTGGAGGATATGATCGATGGTATATTTTAGGTCATTTTAAAAAAAGAATTGGTATGAATGATTTCTGGCCATTCTTTTTTAATCTGAACAATTCTTATTATTTTTTTGTTTGATACATAGTACCTTCAAGTACGAGCAACGATTAATATATAGATATATGAGATAAATAATAACATTCAAACACAAAAAATAGTAACATTAAAAAAAAAATTATAACATTGAATATTAACATTTGGGTAAAATAAAACAAAAAAATAGTAACACTCAATATTAATATTTTGGAAAATAGTAACATGTAATATTAACAATAACATGATCAACAAAAAAAATAGTAACATGAAATATTGAATAAAATTGAGGATCAAAGCAATTACTAGGGTTGTTCAAATTTTCGATTGGCCGCAATTTCTTACTCTACCCTACCCTACTGAACGGTTAGCCGCAAAAATCGGGTAGGAATGCGGAAGAGATTTTGGTCTTCCGATTAAAATCGGGTAGGAATGCGGAATACCTATCAATTTCCGCATTCTTACCTTACCCTACTCGCAAAAAATATATTTAACTTTTTTATATATTTTTTAGTATTTGTATGATATAATTTATATAATAACATTATCATGATGTTTGAATTGCTAAAACATGGACTTGTTTTTTGTATACGTTACATGATTTGAGGTGAACTAGTGATCTATTGGAGCAATTATGATTTTAATGTGTTTCATATAGTTTAAACTTAAAATAATTGTTATTGTATTTGTGTAACAATTATGATGCATTGATGTTTATATTTTCTTGTATTTTATTATAATTGTTGTTGTAGTTGTAGTTGTTTTAGATGTTAGTGTTATTAATTTATTGTGTTGTTAAATTGGTACATGTTATTTGATTGAATTGTTAAAATGATCCAAAAATTAATAGCTAAGAAAGTGTTTACTCGACTTCCTACCCGATTAATCGGATAGGAAGTCGGGTAGGAATACTACATCTGAATGGGTAGGGTAGGGTAAGAAAAAATTATTCCGCAAAGTATCGGGTAGGAATGCGAAAGCCTATATTTCCTACCCGTAGGGTAGGGTGAACACCTCTACCAATTACATACCGAACATTTTTAAGACACATAAGCAGCTAAAATGCATAGGAGAGAAAACAGTAACATGCTCACAAAACAAAATTGGAGGTCAAACCAATAACACACTAAGTATTTTTTTAAGCTACATGGGCAGTTGATGATGCATTCAAACTAAAAAACAGTAACATTAAAAAAAAGGTAAAAAATAAAATACTCCGTGAACTAAGCTTTAATCTTATTTCACCCCTTATATTTTTACGGTTTCACTTGACCCCCTACAACTTGTGAACAAACCGTAAATATTAATAGAGGTAACAGTTTATACAAAAAGACTAAACTACCCCTTGATTGTAATCCAATTTTCTTTGTGATGCCATCAATGTAGTATCCTATCCTGTTAAAAATAAAGGGCAAAAAACAAAATCGACCTAGTCAGCCTTATTTTTCCATAAGGATTTCGTTGACATAGCAAACGACATTTTCTTCCTCAATTGAGGCTCGAGTTGTGTTATGGGGTCGTAGTACAGTATATTTGAGTGTTTGGAAGCCATGGTCAAGGTGTGTGTATCTGTGGTGAAGAAACCCACTAGGGTTTGAAAATTTAAATTAAAACTTTGGAAGTCTAGCTAATTTGGGATTAAGGAGTTCAAAAATGACTTTAAATTTGAGAAAGCAAGTTGTTTGATGAAATTTGCATAGAGAGAGAGAGTGCGGAGAAGATGAAGGGTAAAATTAGTAATTTAATTTAGAAAAAAAATTATTTATTTCATAACACGTGCTTTGTTAGCATGCAATTATGTTAGATTTACAGTTTGTTCACAAGTTGAAGGGGATTAAATGAAACTCAAAAAAATAGAAGGGGTGAAGTGAAATCGACACTTAATACATAAAACTTATTGTTTTTTACTCACATCACAAGTGGTGAATTATAAAAAGAGAAAACAAAGCAACTAGAGAAGTTGCGGCAATAAGGTCATGCTCAATTTTGCACGAACACTACCACCAGCCAAAAAAAAAGGTGTACAATACAGGAGGTGTCACGAGATTAAATTTCTCAACAATTTTCTGCCTCGTGATGGCACTAAGATCCAACACTTAGTCTCAGCCAAACTCACAGAATGCACATAGAGTGTATATAGAACAGAGAAGGGACAATATGTAAACACACATGCAAAGCACACAGAGTTTTTAGACAACAACCCAACCTTTCTTTCTCAACAAAGATTACAGGAACTCAAGCCTTGGTCTATTTACAAAAACGTGCACACTCCATTGTTGTACTACAGACCCTAGGCACCCTATTTATAATGTTCAGGGTGGAAGTTACAAGCCCAACTGCCTAGGCACATGCTTATAATTCAAATGCTACCAGGAACTTGCTATGATTGGCTGACAGGGAAGTTATCAACTGATGTCTGCATGCCTGTCTAAATGTGACAAAGATCCACATGCACTGCACTTGCCAGAGAAATTGCCCACAACTGTCACCATCTGCAGGTCATATGCCCAACTTCCTCACATGTTGTGCATGTGTCAGGAGCCCTCAGCATCCGAATTACCTTGCCTTCGTACCTGACCATGGGTCAGCCCATGGCTCATTATTTAAGCCAGCATCGCCCCACAATTCAAGCCACCAACTTCATTGCTTGCATGCCAACTTGTGCCCACGTGTCCATGTGCATAGACTGCCTCCCTCAGTCATGCTTGGGACTTCTGCCATTTTGGCTAAGGCATGGGTGCCTTTGGGCGAGGCTACCCAATGTCAAATGCTGCCAATTGTTAAGGGGGTAACAAACCACCCTCACCAGAAGAGCTCGACGTCCTCGCTGAGAGCTTGCCCCAATACTCCTTGAATTGTTTTTTAAATTGCCAAAGAGTCACGTCTCGTTCCCAACTTGCGTCTGCCTCGGAACCCCCATTCCAATACACCAGAAAATTAGTCCTGCGATTCTTCTTACTCATACCCATGGTGCGGTGAGACAGAATCTTATCGACCTTTCTGTCAAACTATTTTCTGATGATAGGCAGAGCTCTCTTGGCATGCTTCCTTCCAGCATTCAGTAAGTCTTCCTAAAAAGGCTTCAGAAAACTCACATGAAAAGTTAGGTGAATTTTCAATCGATCAGGAAGCTTTAAGCGATAGGCAACATTCCCGACCTTCTTCATCACCTCGAAGGGGCCATCGTATTTGGGAACCAGCCCACGGTGTACTACTTTGCTGTTGATCCTTTTCCACAACGCAGGGGTCAACTTCAGCAAAACTAGATCACCAACTTGAAATTCCAATGGTCTGCGACCTTGATCAACATACTTCTTCATGCGTTGAGCAGATTTAGCCAAACTGTCATTTGCCTCGTCAAGCAACTCTTGCTTGGAACGAGCAAACTGATATGCAACAGGGAATTTCCCTCCGGTTCTCTGTTTGACCACTTCATGGAGAGTAAGTGGCTGATGTCCCATAGCCAACTCACTAATACTCATTCCTGTTGCTGAAGATTTGTGCAAGTTGTAGCAAAACTGGGTAGTGTCCATAAGCTCTACCCAATTTTTCTGACTTGCAATGACATAGTGTCGCAGATAATCCTCCAGCAAACCATTAATCTGCTCAGTCTATTCGTCAGTCTGGGGGTGACTTGCTGTAGAGAACTTTAACTCAGAACCCATGAGATTGAACAACACAGTCCAGAATCTGCCAGTGAATCTGGTATCACGGTTACTGACTATGTCTTCAGGCAATCCAAAGTACTTCACTACGTACTTGTAAATATTTCTGCAGCGACATTCGTAGGGCAAACATGAGGTGCAGGAATGAACACCGCATATTTGAAAAAACGATCGACCACCACCATGATTGAACGCATGCCATCAACCGTTGACAAATTATAGATGAAATTCATCGAGGCTGACTGTCACGGTCTGTCAGAAATGGGCAAGGGTTGTAGCAAGCTTGCTGCCTTTTTCTTTTCAACCTTATCTAGTTGGCACACGAGACAGGTTCTGACGTAAGCCTCAACATCATCTTCCATATTGGTCCAGTAATAGGAGCGAGTCGGCAATGCAAGCATCCTTTCTACTCTTGGATGTCCAGTCCACTAAGAGTCGTGTGTCTCACACAGTAACTCCAATCATAGTTCCCCTCCCATAGGAACATAGAGTCTACCCTCTTTAGCATAGAGCAGATCATCATCAATCCAGTACCTATGCACCAGACCCTCACCAACTTGCTGCTTCAATTTTTCATAAGCATCATCAGTCTGGGCACGTTCTCTGACTCTTGCCAGCAAGTTAGTCTGCACACTGGACAGTGCAGCAACATATTCTTGGACCTCCTTTCTACTCAATGCATCAGTAACTTGATTTTGCCTTCCAGGTCTGTGTACCCACACAAAATTGAACTCAGCAAGAAATTCCTACCATCGGGCCTGCTTCGGGGTCAACTTCCTTTGGGTCTTGAAATAAGTGTTTGCCACATTATCTGTCACAACAGTGAATTTTGTTCCCAGCAAGTGGTGCCTCCAGATTTCAAGGCAATGCACCACAACAGTCATTTCCCTCTCATGGGTTAGTATCGCTGCTCAGCATCTTTCAGCTTTCGGCTTTCAAAGGCAATAAGGTGTCCCTACTAAACAAGGACTCCTCCAAATGGCTCGGTCAGACGCATCAGTGTGCACTTTGAAAGGCAGATCGAAGTCCACTAGTCTTAGTACAGGTGCAGAGGATACTGCATGCTTCAGCTTCTCAAAAGCTATCTGACAGGCATCATTCCAGTCCCATTTTTTGTCTTTCTTCAGCAAGTCGGTCAAGACATTGCACTTCTTGGAATACCCTTCAATGAACTTGCGGTAATAATTGGCTAGGCCAAGGAAAGAACTCAGTTCAGACACCTTGGTTAGTGTAGGCCAATCAACAATTGCCTTCACCTTCCTTTCATTCATTCGGATTTTTCCTTTGCTAATATAGTGTCCTAAGAACATCACTTCTTGACGACAGAATTCACACTTTTCCTTTTTGACATACAACTGGTGTTCCCTAAGTCGTGAGAACATTTCTCTTAAGTGATCTATGTGTTCTTCCAAAGTTTCACTATAGACCACAATGTCATCCAAGTAAACAACCACAAAGACATCAATGTAATCATAAAAAACGTCATTCATTAAATTACAGAAAGTTGCTGAGGCATTAGTGAGCCCAAACGGCATCATAAGGAATTCATAAGAACCATAACGCGTCACACACGTAGTCTTTGACTCATCCCCTTCTACAATTCTGACTTGCCAATACCTAGTCCTCAGATCCAGCTTTGTGTAGAAGGTGGCCTTGGACAGTCTGTCAAACAAATCTGCAACGTTCGGAACAGGGTACTTGTTCTTAATAGTCACCTTGTTTAAGGCACGATAATCGATGCACATACGCAACGATCCATCCTACTTCTTCTGGAACAAATCAGGGGCTCCGTATGACGCCTTGGATGGCTTCATGCTGCCAGAATCCAATAACTTGTTCAATTGTTTTCTCAGTTCTGCCAGTTCCATTGGCGACATTCAGTAAGGGGCACGCGCCGGAGGCTTTGCACCAGGCTCCAGTTCAATCTTGTGATAAATGGCTCGTCTGGGTGGAAGGCTCTTGGGGAGTTCATGGGGCATTACATCAGCAAATTCTCCCAGTTCATCTGCTACAGCGTCAGGTACTTCAACAAGCACATCTGGTTTGATTTTCACTAAGGTAGCGAGGTATGTCATCTCACCCTTCTTTAACCCAGCTTTTACTTGCATCGCGGACAACATTCTCATCTTCCACTTTCCATCCTTCTTGCTTTGGTCTACCATGATTGCAGATACAAAACAGGGTGCTTTTTCATCCGTGATAAGCACTCCGTTCAGATGTGGCATCAGTGCCACCTTTGCTATAATGAAGAATTCATTCCCTAGGATGACGTCAAAATCATCCAAGGGCACAACCATCAAACTCACTTGGCCTTCCCACAGACCAACCTTTAGGCGTATTTCTGTTGTACCATGCACTGGTTTGGCTTTAGAATTTACCACCTTGAGTTTTCTCGAATTCTTAGACAATTACAGGCCAAACTTTCCCACCTCTCTCTGGGCAATGAAGTTATGTGTGGCTTCAGTATCCACCATGGCCTGAACTTCTTTGCCATTCACCCAAGCCTGAACAAACATCAAGCCTTTGCGAGGTTGCTGAACTTTGCCTGCTGTAATTGCGTTCAGCAACTGGAGAGGATTGACTCGTGTAGGGCAGTCATTATCACTGTCATTCTCACTTGCAGCAACGAGGGCACTTAATTTCTCTCTTTTGGGGCAGTCGTTGACACGATGAGGGCCACCGCAGAGAAAACAGCCAGAATTAAAGGTTTTCTTCTTCTGATTGTTGTTTGGCTTGTTAGCATCAGTAACATTCTTCTTTTTCTTCCAATCCTCTTTCTTTGCGTATTTGGAAGTGTCAGCCTTGTCTTTCCTGTCGCCACCATCCTTCTTCTTTTTCTCAGAAGGGCCTTGGCTGCCACCCATTTTGAAGTCCACAAGGCCATCTACTGCAGAAATGGTAGTGGGAAGATCACGTACCCCCTACCTCCACAATTCTGCTTGTACCCAACCTTGCAGTCCGGACATAAAGTTGAAGTGTTTGTCCTTCTCTGACATGTTCTTGATGTCCAACATCAACGAACTGAACTCCTTCACATAGTCACGAACTGTTCTAGTATGCTTCAACTTTTTGAGTGAGTCCCTAGCAATCCAAGTCGTATTGCTAGGGAGGAATTGATCCTTCAATTCCTTTTTCAGGGTCTCCCATGTCTCGATCTTTGGACGACCAGCAGAGGCATCGTCCACATTTCGGATCCGCCACTATAGTTTAGCATCACCAAATAAATACATACTAGTGATGTTCACTTTTTCTGCATCAGGCACATGGGCTGCCTTAAAGTACTGCTCCATGTCCCATAGAAAATTCTCGAGATCCTTGGTGCTTCGGGTGCCTACGAAGGCCTTTGGTTTAGGGACTTTAATCTTTGAAGACGTCTCACCCACAGTAGGACAAGAATTCATGGCCCTCTTCATTAGGGACACTTCATCTTCAAGATCCTTCAAATTCTTTTTGACAGCGTCTGTGAGGGACATAATATCCTCCATCATCGTCACAATTTTTGCATCAGTGTCAGTCACGTAACTATCAAAAGCATTCTGTAGTCCCGCAATTTGAACAACGTGTTGTTTCATCTACACAGACACACTGGTTGCACCATCACTTTGTGGGGCGCCCAGAAAATCTTCGAGATGGGCAATCCGTTCTTGCAATTCAGCAACGTTTCCACTAGTCATGATCGCAAACTGTTGTTTTGATACCAATTGTCATGGGGTTAAATTTCTCAACAATTTTCTGCTTCGTGATGGCACTAAGATTCAACATTTAGTCTTAGCCAAACTCACAGAATACACACAGAGTGTATATAGAACAGAGAATGGACAGTATGTAAACACACAGACAAAGCACACAGAGTTTACAGGCAACAACCCAACCTTTCTTTCTCAACAAAGGTTACAGGAACTCAAGTCTTAGTCTGTTTACAAAAACGTGCACACTCCATTGTTGCGCTACAGACCCTAGGCACCCTATTTATAATGTTCAGGGTGGCAGTTACAAACCCAACTACCTAGGCACATGCTTATAATTCAAATGCTACCAAGGACTTGCTGTGATTGGCTGACAGGGAAGTTATCAATTGATGTCTGCATGCCTGTCTGAATCTAACAAAGATCCACATGCACTACACTTGCCAGAGAAACTGTCCACAACTGTCACTATCTGTAGGTCACATGCCTAACTTTCTCACATGTTGTGCATGTGTCAAGAGCCCTCAGCATCAGAATTACCTTGCCTTCATGCCTGACCATGGCCCAACCCATGGCTCATAATTCAATCCAGCATCGCCCCACAATTCAAGCCACCCGCTTCCTTGCTTACATGCCAGCTTGTGCCCACGTGCTCATGTGCATAGACTGCCTCCCTCAGTCATGCATGAGACTTTTGCCATTTTGGCTAAGGCATGGGTGCCTTTGGGCGAGGCTACCCAATGCCAAATGCTGTCAATGGCTAAGGGGGTAACAGGAGGCGACTACTTTTGAGGTACCAAATGGACTTTAAGTAGCTTGTCGGCCCAAACTGAGAGGGTTCAAATGTAATTTCCCTTTTAAAATCAGCCTGTCTCTCTTCAACACTCTACTCCAAGCAGATAGCTCAACTCTGATTCATCTTCTTATTGTGCCTATCCATCACGATGTAGATTGATACGACACTGTCTCACTCTGCAAATCGCGCCAACCAAATCTAGGTTTCAACCATCGAGTCTCGATTTCAATAGTACAAATTCGTACAACTAATGCAATACATGTTCACTTGTATGACAAAATTTAGGTAGGTAGCAATCGTTAGAGAAGAAAGAGAAGTAGAGAATCGGTGAGAGAGAGAGGAGTAATTTATGGAAAAAAAAAGCTTACTAAATTTGAATTTTAAATTTTATGAAAAAAATTAGGGTCAGGCTACAATACCGATTTTTTTTTCGGTACGCTACCGACATTCTATTTGGGTCATTTATGTAATTTTTCTGTTTTTCTAACCGTTGATCTGGGAAATCGGTTACCTACTACACTGGTAATGAAAAACAGTAGTGGAAAATAATTGGATTTAACAAATAACCTTCCCAAAAAAGTTTGAATCTCTAACCAAAAAAGTTGAAACCCTCCCCCTAAGAGTTAGAACCCTTACCCAAAAAAGTTGGAACTCCTATCCAAAAAAGTTAGAACCTCTACCCAAAAAAGTTATAACCCCTCCCCCAAAAGTTGGAACCTCTACCCAAAAAAGTTGGAATCTAAACCCAAAATAGTTGGAACCCCTGGAACTACCAAAAAAAGTTGAAATCCTCCCCCCAAGAGTTGGAACTCCTATCCAAAAAAGTTAGAACCCCTACTCCAAAAAAGTTGGAACCTCTACCCAAAAAAATTGGAACCTCTACCAAAAAAAGTTGGAACCCCTCCCCCAAGAGTTGGAACCCCTACCAAAAAAGTTGAAACCCCTCCCCCTCAAGAGTTGGAACTACTCAAAAAAGTTGGAACCCCTACCCTGGAAAAAAAAGTTGGAACCCCTACCTCCCCAAAAAAGTTGGAATCCCTACCCAAAAAAGTTGGAACCCCTTCCTAAAAAGTTGGAACCCCTTCCTAACTGTTAGAACTCACCCCCAAGAGTTGAAACCTTCAAAAAAGTTGAAACTCATACCCAAAAAAGTTAGAACACACTCCCAAGAGTTGGAACTTTCAAAAAAGTTGGAACCCGCCCCAAAAAAGTTGAAATCTCTACCTAAAAAAGTTGAAACCCACCCAAAAAAAATGGAGCCCCTCCCCCAACTATTAGAACCAACCCCAACTGCTAGAACCCACGCCCAAAAGTTGGAATCCCTCCCCTCAAGAGTTGGAACCTTTACCCAAAAGTTAGAACCCTTATCTAAAAAAGTTGGAACCTACCCCCTATCCAAAAAAATTGAAACCAACCCAAAATAGTTGGAACCCCTACCAAAAAATTTGGAACCATTCCAAAAAAGTTGCAACCCCTAGCAAAAAAGTTAGAACCCCTACCGAAAAATATTGAATATTTTTGGACAGTAGAATTTTTTTTGATCTAGCTAATCGGAGTCACCAAAAAATTGAAACTCAATCCAAAAAATGCTATAACCTGACCCAAATAGTTGGAAGCATCATTTACAATTATTTTAATTATTTTATTTTATTCATTATTTATTTGTTGTTAATAAAAAATGAGACTATTTATAAAATATTGAATATTTTTGGACAACAGAATTTTTTTGATCTAGCTTATCGGAGTCACCCCAAAAAATTGAAACCCAATCCAAAAAAAGTTATAACCTTGACCCAAATAGTTGGAAGCATTATTTACAATTCTTTTAATTATATGATTTTATTCATTATTTATTTGTTAATAAAAAATGGGACTATTTATAAAATATTTAATATTTTTGGATAGTAGGATTTTTTGATCTAGCGAATCGGAGTCACCCCAAAAAACTAACATATGCAAAAAAAGTTATAACCTTGATCCAAATAGTTGGAAGCATTATTTACAATTTTTTTATTTATAATTCTTTTAATTATTTGATTTTATTCATTATTTATTTGTTGTTAATAAAAAATGGAATTATTTAAAAAATATTGAATATTTTTGGACAGTAGAATTTTTTTGATCTAGCGAATCGGAGTCACCCAAGAAATTGGAACCCAATCCAAAAAAATTATATTTGGAAGCATAATTTACAATTATTTTAATTATTTTATTTTATTCATTATTTAATTTGTTAATAAAAAATGGGACTATTTATAAAATATTGAATATTTTTGGGGATTGTTTTGATTATTTAAGGGATAAAAGTGTGATAGTTAAGGAATAAAAGTGTGATATTTACCTAGGATCAATCTTCCATTTCTTGGACCGGTCCTAATTCTTCACATGTAAATTACATTTACACCCCACATATTATACAGTATATTATTTTTTTATTTTCTAAGCGAATATTGTGGTTCACAAATCATAAAAACCTTATCTTCTCCTTTCGCCCACTTTCCCGTCTAAACGATTGTTACTGCTCTTGCCTTCCCTCCATCTCTTTCACCGTACAAAAAATATTTGTTTGTTTGGTTTAGGTTTTGTTGAGTCTGTGAGAACGAGTACTATGAAACTCCATTGCTTTTTTTTTTTGGGTCAACATTGTCTTTGATAATCCTACATTGGTGATCTAAGTCTTGACTCGTTCAGATAAAATGTAAGTGAACATTTTTTTTAGTTAATAGCGTAATTTATACGATGAAACCATTTTTGTGGTTAATGGTTTATTTTATGTTTAGGGTGAAGAAGGAACATGAAGCTGAAGCTGAAGATATTAAGTCATCTCATCCAACAACCTCTTGATTTTTTTACTAGTGAAATATTTTTTTTAATCTAAATGTTAAACTATTTGTCTTGATCTTATTTTTATTCTAATGATTTTATCAATTCTAATGATTTTTTTTGCTTCTTACCTTGTGATTCTTTGCATTCTTCATTGGTTGAATGATTGAGCCATTATTCAGGAACTTCATTACTTATTTGTTATAAGGGTTTTCTAATCATGCCGTCTCTGCAAAGAGCGCTGCCACCTGAACTTGCCAACAATGCCATCAGAGTGAGTTTCATTCATTCTTTCTCCTTTTTTATTTTTATTTTGAAGAAATAATTCTGCAATTATGTGCATACATTGATTGTAATGCGAAATGTACTTGTGTTTTGTTATTCAAATCTTTGAAGTGAGTACAATTTAAGTTACTATGATTATGTTATATTTTTTTTGTTAATTCATATATTGGTGTTTTAGCTCTATCGGGAATGCCTCAAAATAGCTAAATATGTCGGTCATCAGGTACGCAATATTTCTCTCTTTCTATCACCCTTCATCTTTTGTATTATCTTGTATATATCAATGTTTCAAGCTTGGTTTTGAATTGATTCTTGAGAAACTTAGATCAAGGGTGCCAATGAGAATTGGTTTTGAAAGAATTCGTCTTTTGACTTTCTTTTGGATTTGGGTTTTCCTAATTTTGGGAGAATTCATTTTTTTTAAGGATGAATTAGAAATTTGTTTGTGAGATATATTTTTCTTTTGATTTTAATCTTTACTTTGTGTAAAAAAATTTGGAATCTTGTCCTTCTTGTGTTTTCTATTCAGTTCTACTAAAATCTCTTTGTTGCTGATCAAAAAAGGAAAAAAAAAAGATGAATATTTTTTTCCCCTAACCTTAACAGATTTTTAGTTTTGAAAAGACAACACTAAATGCCAATTTATTCTATTTTCTTGGTAGTTCAATTTAGTGTATGACAATTTGACTTAAGTAAATGAGTAGGTATACTTTACATAAGACTCATAGTTGAGGCTTTGTTGGGGTTTTAGAATGAATTGCTACCCAAACACCTAGAAGGGAAGGAATATTAACATGGTTCTTCTACTATAATTAATTTGCAGCAACATAACACGAAACTTGTTGTTGATATGATGAGGCAGCAGTTCAAAAAACACATTCGTGAGACAGATCCAAACAAATTTCAGAAGCTGAAGGATGAGTGGGTTTCATTTCACATTGTTATTCACTTGGTCTCATTGGCTACTTATATCATTAGAGTTGATCACAATTCACTGTCATTCCCCAGACTAGCTCCTTCAATGATTTAGTCGGTATTTTCTTCATTTCTTTGTGCTTATCTGTATTGAACCCTCCCCTAACCCCCACCCCCACACCCACAACATTCATATAATGGTGCTCATGATTTGGTCAATAAAGCAAATAGGAATTGAGCACAAGTTAACTCATATGATTCAAACACATTGATTTTATTGATGTTCTTAGCACAACCTTTTTAATCCTTCTTAATCATGATAGATTGGGACAGTGAATATTGCTAGTAATGACTTTGATTAGGTTTACCCTCATGTTGCTACCAGATTCTCATATACATCTGCATTTCTTTGGGAATTGATGCTTAAATTCATGTTTGTTCTAGCTCCTAAGGTACATGCACCTTATTCTTTTGCTTGAAGGACCTTTTCTTCATGGTGTTTAGAACACACAATTTAAGATGAAGAGAATACCTGTCAAAATTTATGAGAATTATGTGTTGTAGCAGGTAAACTAAGAATATGATAGTGGTTACTTCTTGTTAGCATATTACTTCCTTTTTGTGATCAAAAATTAATATGTTTTATTAATGATAGGAAAGACCAAGGACATCCTCGAAGTAAAAAAGTAATCACTTTAGCTCTTATTCGATTGATTAGAAGTCTTGTTTAATCATGTTTAATAAAATTTATTAAACATGAGCCCACTTGTGGGTTGACTTTCGAGCAGATTTTATGCTAAATTTAACCACAAAAGTTCCAAAGAACTGATGCAGTTCTTAGATTTCATCGCAAATATGCACATTTATGAACACTTTACTTAGCATGCTCTTTTGTATACTCCAGCACCATCCATTACTTGAGCATGGGATAAACAGTTGAGAGTTGTAGTTAAATTTTTAACTATCTATGTCGATTCATGCAGGGATGAATCCTTGACTGTTCAGTTCCCAGGAACACAAACTCGGAGCTTTTGTTATGTCTCTGACATGGTATGAAGAACATTGTGTATTTGGCCTTTCAAATTGAATCTCAAGTGTGTTAGAACTACAGAATCCTATGTTTCCTTACTCTTCTTTACAAATGTTGAAGGTTGATGGTCTGATCCGACTTATGGAAGGAGATAATACTGGGCCAATCAACATTGGGAACCCAGGTTATTTTGATTGACTTGATGCACAATAATATTTGTGCTTAAATACAATTTTTCAGTCTTTTTCCTTTTCTTTCTTAGCAGAAATTGTGATCTTGTAGCTATTACTAATTCAATTTTTTTTAATTATCAAGTGAATTTACAATGCTTGAACTGTGGAGAACACACCAGATCATCCCCGCCAGAGAAAATCAGACATCACAAAGGCGAAGGAGTTGCTAGGTTGGGAACCAAAGATCAAGTCTTGATGATCTGATGAAGTTCTTGAGGAGATGTTTGGATCCGGTTTTATATGCTTCCATAGCTTTACTTTTTTCATTAATGTTCTTTTATCTTATATATGGTGATGTTGAATAAATGATACAAGTATGTTTTCATTATATCATACTATAGTTACATGAAAAATAGAGGGATATGTAACAGAATTATCCCTGATCCAACAATGAATCAATAAATAGAGAGAGAAGAAAGTGGTAATGAAAACTAAATCAGTTACAGATTATACATGAAGAGGGTGAAAAATGCACGATTCCAAGCCAAAAATCCATAGCTCCGAGTGTTTATTTGTGTGGCTAAGCGTTGTTAATGTTCTTATTGCATTGTTTCACTGGAAAATTCAACAGTGTAAATCACTTGGCCACAAATCAGTGTATTTATTTGATTTATATGTAGACGATAATTACACGAACGTGTTGAGTTCAAAATTTTGCAGCGAATTTCAGAGTTTGATTTATACCACTGATCTGTTGGTAGGGTGAAATCATATAATAAATCTCCATTGTAACGAACACATCATATTTGTTCATTATCACCTTGTACAATCTACAATCATAAAAAAGAAAAAAACCTCGTACACTGATGATAATGTCACGGCCCAAATTTCATAAAAGCGTAATTAAAACCAATACTTTGTTTATTAAAAAAAAATACATGCTGGTATGTTGTAAAAACATCAAGAAAGTATCTCTTTAGTTGAAATAAATCAATTTTTTTTAAAAAAATTCGGCAGAGTTTCCTTTGAAAATTGGGCTTCCAACCAGTTAGTAAGAGCATCCCTGTGACAACATAACATAATTTAAACTATCTAAACATCCACAACATGCCTCCATTCAAAAATATAATCCAACTAAATCTGGGGTGACAATTAGAGGCCCACGAAGTCCTCCCAAATCTGGATATATCCAGCACCAATATATATCACAACTTAGTATCCAAAGTCATAACTTTACATTACAATACCCAAAATAATAATTCCTATATGGGATGATCAAGTATACACCAAAAATGCCTCAAGACAAAATTTTCAAATACAATACTTGAGTGCTAATATTTCTACATAAGTTCCAAAGGTAAATACAAAAAAAAACTTCAAAAGAGATTCTTTCTAGTCCAAGCTCCCACAAGCATTCCATCACTTATGCCCCAGGATGCATGCTAGTATCTGAAAATATTAGTAAGGGATGAGCAACCATACGCTCAGTAGAATAATCATTTTCCCAAGCATTTACAAAGTTTTAAAAATAAACATTCCACAAATCATACGAATAAGTAAAAGTTTTCTATAATTAAATACAGGTATAAGATAATAAGTAAAACATTTTTAAAAATCTCTCAATACCTCAACATTAGAAAGATACAAGGTATAAATAAAAGCAAAATCATGCATGCCTCGCATACGGACAATATAATCAATCACACCGGTTCATGCATAAACCATCCCTGGGGAACCTTTTGGGTCTTGCACCCTAGGGTCTCATCGCCCTTCTTGCTTTTTAAAGGGAATGTGTAGGGCACAACTTGTGACGCCACATAGGCCATCACCGAAAATTACTACCATAACCAATCTCCCTTAGGACTAGTAACCGCCTTGGCAACCCACTCAATATGCCACAATCGTCCACTAACCCTCCACTTGTCAATATCGAGCATACATTTTCCAAAAATTATTATTTTTTATATCCATAAATTCTTTTGAAAACACATGTCATAACTTTGACATTTTATCAAATATATAATATACTCAAATCTCAAAATTTACATTTTCAAAGCAACACAACCATTTCCAAGAGAAAATAAGTCATAAATATTATATACAAAATAATAGCATACTTCAAAACGCCCAAATCATAGGTTTAATCAAATACCCATTACCAAAATCAAACTAGGGCATTTTTATTTCCAAGAAAATAAGTCATATTATGTACAAGATCATAACATATTTCAAAACCCCCATATCATTAGTTTTATCAAATATTCATAACTAAAATCAAACAAGGGTTTCAAACCCATAACACTAAAATCATTTTCATTTCCAAGAGAATAAGTCATATTATGTACAAGATCATAATATACTTCAAAACCTCTCAAATCATAAGTTTAATCAAATATCTATAATTAA
This sequence comes from Ilex paraguariensis, assembly GCA_963454935.2. Taxonomy (NCBI): domain Eukaryota; kingdom Viridiplantae; phylum Streptophyta; class Magnoliopsida; order Aquifoliales; family Aquifoliaceae; genus Ilex; species Ilex paraguariensis. Next base: position 32,350 of record CAUOFW020001472.1, on the reverse strand, counting down.
AATCAAACAAGGGTTTGAAACCCACTACACTAAAATTATTTTTATGCATGTAGGTTCACAAATCCATGACATATTCAACACTAAATCAAAGTTTATAACAAGAATTTTGTCATCAACTACATAGTAACTTTTAACTAAAGAAAATACATGAGATGCACAATATAAAAAAGAGAAAGGAAAACCCTACCTAGAACTCAAGAATTCCAAGCTAAGTTCCAGCATTCTCAAGCCAAGTCCAAGCCCTAGAGCACTTCTTCTCTTTTCTGCTTTCTTTCTCTCTCTAGTTCTACGATGGGTGAAGTAGTATTGAGTGAGGGATGTGACAAAAAAAAGGAAAGGGGCTGAAATCTGGGTTTATAACCCAGCAGTCCCGAATTTCACTGTTCATGGGCTGAAAAATATCATTTTTCTCCGAAATTACAGTTTTGCCACTAAACATTTTAATTTGATCTATATAACTACCCTAAGGTTTTTCGATGTTCCAGATTCATTTTTAATGTTATTTTAACCTAAAAATATTTATTTTTATGATTTATCTCAAAAATAAAGTAAATTTACAGTTGAAACACTAAAATTACTATTTTACCCATCCGAAACTAAATGGCTATTCCAAATTTTTCGAACCTCCCGGATTCAATGATAATATTATTTTGATCTAAAAAAATTAATATATTTACTTATTTACCCTTATCAATCTTAAACACCTCCAAAAAATAAATTTGACATAAAAGTTAATACGTTCGTACTTCAAGCTTATGCGACTATTCTGTTAACAACGATTCAAAATTTCTCTCATCATTTTAATTATTTTAAAAATACTAGCAAGTTAATATCATTTATATTTATATAACACACGGGATCTCACAGATAGTTGTAGGAATTTCAAATAATTACATAAGAAATATAGTTTAAATTTCCCCTCTATAACCCCCTAATCCAAAATAATCTCGTCTTGAACTTGAAATTTGTATTTTTTTTTATGCTCTAACTTGGGAAAATCACGGATACAATCATGGACAATCTCGTCTTCAAATTATACTTACACCCCTAAAATATGACAATGTTTATTTATTAAGTTATTTATTTATTCATTTATTTTGGATGGTCCACAATAACCTTATCTCTCTACTTTGTTCTTGCCATTTTTTTGTCTTTCCTGCAGTTTTCTTTTTTTTTTTTCCGTCCAAATCATTTCTCTTACCTTCCCTTCATCCCTTTACTGGTACATATAACTTGTTTGAGAATAAATTTTTTTTTTGTGATGCAAAGTATTTTTTTGAAAAAAAATTTAGACGGGATGTTTCCTTAGGAAACAATTGAATTTTTGAAAAAATTTAGTTCCTACTTTTATTGGATCCATCATCCACATCCGTCGCAACTCCAAAAAAAGTGTAACCCAACACAAAATACTATCAAAGTAACATCAAAGGAATATTCAATTCATTAAATTAACATTCAATTTCATCAAATTAATACCACTTGTATAATCTAATTCATCCAATTAACATTCAATTCATCAAATTAACACTCAATTTATCAAAATTAACATCCAAAATCATCAAATAAAAATTCAATTTATCAAATCAACACCAAAGTAATATGAAAATTAATCAAATAAATATTAATTCATTAACTCAACGCTAAATTAACATTAGATTTCATCTAATAAACATTCAATTAATAAAATTAACATTTAAATTCAACTATTAACATTAAATTGACCCAATACATATTCATTCGTCAAATTAACACCAAATTTATGTTCAATTGATAAAAATCAATACCAAATATATATTCAATTCATACAATTTATATTAATTTGGTGTTAGTTTGATGAATTGAATGTCAATTTGATATTGATTTGATGAATTGAATGTTAATTTGGTGTTAATTTAATGAATTGAATGTTTATTATACGAAACAAAATGTTAATTTGTTGAATTAAATGTTAATTTGGTGTTGATTTGATGAATTAAATGTTTATTGGATAAATTTCTATATTACCTTGGTGTTGGTTTGATAAATTGAATTTTATTAGATGATTTTAGATGTTAATTTAATGAATTGAGTGTTAATTGGATGATTTTGAATATAAATTGGATGAATTGAATGTTAATTTAGTATTAATTTGATGAAATTGAATATTAAGTTAATTTGATGAATTAATTATTTATTACATGGAATTGAATGTGAATTTGATGAATTGAATATTCATTTTGTGTTAATTTGATGAATTGAAAGTTAATTTAGTGTTAATTTGAAGAATTGAATATTAATTTGGTGTTAATTTGATGAATTGAATATTAATTGGATGAAATTGAATCTTAATTTGATGAATTTAATTTTAAATAGTTAATTTAAATGTTAATTTAATGAATTAAATATTTATTATACGAAATGGAATGTTAATTTGTTGAATTGAATGTTAATTTGATGTTAATTCGACGAATTACATATTTACTCAATGAATTTTTAAATTACATTAGTGTTGGTTTGATAAATTAAATTTTTATTAGATGATTTTGGATGTTAATTTGATGAATTCAGCGTAAATTGGATGAATTTGAATATATATTGGATGAATTGAATGTTAATTTAGTGTTAATTTGATAAATTAAAATTTTATTGGATGGAATTGATTGTTAGGTGAATTTGATGAATTAAATGTTTATTAGATAGAATTGAATGCAAATTTAATGAATTGAATATTATATTTGTGTTAATTTGATGATTTGAATGTTAGTTTGGTGTTGATTTGAAGAATTTCATGTTAATTTGGTGTTAATTTAATGAATTGAATGTTTATTATTCGAAATAAAATTTTAATTTGTTAAATTGAATATTAATTTGGTGTTGATTTGATGAATTAAATATTTATTAGATGATTTTTTTATTTTAATTTGATGAATTCAATGTTAATTTAATGAATTAAATATTAATTGGATGAATTGAATTTTAATTTGGTGTTAATATGATGAATTAAATGTTTATTTGATGAAATTGAATGTTTATTTGGTATAAATTTGATGAATTGAATATTAAATGTTATTAGATGAAATTGAATGTTAATTTGTTGAATTGAATATTAATTTGGTGTTGATTTGATAAATTAAATGTTTATTAGATAATTTTTTTATTTTAATTTGATGAATTGAATGTTAATTTAATGAATTAAATATTAATTGGATGAATTGAATTTTAATTTGGTGTTAATATGATGAATTGAATGTTTATTTGGTATAAATTTGATGAATTGAATATTAATTTGTTATTGATTTGAAGAATTAAATGTTTATTGAATGAAATTGTATGTTACTTTGATGTTGATTTGTTAAATTGAACCTTTATTAGATGATTTTCGATTCTAATTTGACAAATTGAGTGTTAATTTAATGAATTTGAATATAAATTTGATGAATTGAATGTTAATTTTGTGTTAATTTTATGAATTGAATATTAATTGGATCTGACTGAATGTTAAGTTGATAAATTAAATGTTTATTAGATGAAATTGAATGTTGATTTGAAGAATTGAATGTTAATTTGTTATTTATATAATGTTTATTGGATGAAATTGCATGTTACTTTGGTATTTGTTAAATTGAATTTTTTTGGGAGAATTTTCGATGTTAATTTTGTGAATTGAATGTTAATTGAATGAATTTGAATATAAATTGGATGAGATTGAATGTTACGTTGGTAAATTAAATGTTTATTAGTTGAGTTTTAATGTTAATTTAATGAATTGAATGTTTATTATGTAAAATTAAATGTTGATTTGAAGAATTGAATGTTAATTTGGTGTAAATTTGATGAATTGAGTATTAATTGGATGAAATTGCATATTACTTTGATGTTGATTTGATAAATTGAATATTTATTGGATGATTTTGGATGTTAATTTTATAATTTAAGTGTTAATTAAATGAATTTGAATATAAATTGGAATAATTGAATCTTAATTTAGTGTTAATTTGATGAATTAAATATTAATTAGATAAGATTAAATGTTAAGTTGATGAACCAATTGTTTATTAGTTGAATTTTAATGTTAATTTGATGAATTAATTGTTTATTAGATAAAATTGAATATTGATTTGAAGTATTCAATGTTAATTTAGTGTAAATTTGATGAATATAACATTAATTGGATTAAATTACATGATTTGAATGTTTAATCATTTATTAGATGATTTTGGATCTTAAAGGTCATCTCGGACTATTTAAACACAAAATTGAATATTTTAGGGATAAAATTAATAAATTAATATTTTAGGAACCATAAATATATATAACTTTAAGGATAAAGTGTAATTAACTTACACTTTCATCCCTAAAATTATACATATTTATTAATTTGGTCTTTAAAAATATTAATTTTTTAATTTAACCCTTAAAATATTTAATTTTGTGTTCAAATAGTCCTAGACAAACATTTAACATGTACATGCAAAATCATCCAATAAAATAATCCAATTAATATTCAACTCATTAAATTTACACTAGATTAACATTCAACTTTTCAAATCAAATTCAACTTTATCAAATAAACATTTAATTCATCAAATAAACATTCAAATTCAACAAATTACCATTCAATTCATCCAATTTATATTCAAATTTATTCAATTAACACTCAATTAATCTAACTAATATTCATTTATCAAATTAACATAAATTAATATTTAATTCATCAAATTATTTGGTAGGTTATATGGTTAGAGGTGGGTAACGTTGGTGTTACAATTTTTTTTTTTAAGTTGTATTACAACTTTTATGAATTGAGTTTCAAATTTTTGGGATATGTTATTATTTTTGGGATTGTGTTTCGTATGTTACAATTTTTGGGGTTAGGTTAAAATATTTTGAGATTGTGGTCCAACCTTTTTGAGTGAGGTTTCAACTTCTTTGGTGGAGTTCTAACTTTTTGGAGTTGATTACAACTTTAATGGTGTGAAACTCGGAAAAAATTTTAACTTTTTCTGAAAAAAGGGCAAAATGGTAATTTGTCATTATAGTGCGGGTTAAAAATTGGTATTTTTATAGACCTCAGATGATGAAACGGACCTCATCGTTGGATTCGTCTTATGAAATCTAGTTACCCAGATAAATTTCGTTGAATTCTGAAATAGTCAGATTTTTCACGTTTTTCGAGGTGACGGGTGTTCGATGACCCTAAAAACAAAATTTTTATAAAAATTTTAAAAGTTAAAAAATATTTTAAATAAAGTTCATATAAAATATTTTGAGCTTAAACCGGTACGAAATTTAATCGTTTCGGGGTGAAAACGGATCTGGACAAAAGACGACACTTGGCGCGACGAGGGCCAAGTGTTTAGAAAGTGTAAAAGTGGGCAAATATCTGAAAAATCAGATGTTTTCTCTTCATTTGGCCGGTTGGATCAGACCCAAGAGCAAAGAAGAAAAAAAAAATAATTCTTCAAGCTTTCTTTCGCCGATTCTCGGAGTTTCGTCGGTCGGAATTCGTCAGGCCAAGAATTAAAGTCGATCTACGCGATGAGAGCTACGCGTGGGTACCGAAAACAAAGATTTTTACCGAAGATTCAAAGGGAGGATTTTGGAGAAATCTAAGCTTTGGGTGTCAATCTTGTTCTTGAGGCTTTCTACAAATTCTTTACGCTTCAAGAGATAGGGTTCCTCCTACTCGGACCTATTTCTAACCTAAGGTGTCCATAGGGTTCATGTGGGCTGTTTTGGGTATTTCTAATATTTTTTCATTATGATTGGTGCTATGGAAATGGGTAGGATCAATTCTAGTGTGATTTGGTAGTTAGAAAGTACTAGTTTGTGATTTCTTGAATGTTTAGATAATTGGTTATATAAAAATTATATATTCTGATTTTTATTTTGTTTGAATGATCCATATAAAATCTTAGCTTGATTTTGGTATATGAAAATATTTATGCAATCCCTTGGAAATTGGGATCATGTGGGCATGCTTTGTGTTTTATATTATGCCTTGTGAATGAAATGTAATATTAGCATGTATTATGTGTTATCATGTTGATAGAGTGTTGATATATGCTCTTGGATATATTGAACTTGAAATAGTTATGTGATTATATGCAAATGATATTAATTGCCATGGTATACAATGATATGTAAAAATTGTCATTTGGCATGCATTGCAATATGAACATGAAATTAACATCACATTTATGGGTTACATGCATGAGTGTGGGTGTAGGGTTGCATGGGGTGATCAACACCAACATTGGTGCTTGATGATAGGCTCGGGAAAGTGGGATGGAACGTCCTACGGAGTCGCATGGTGACATGCATAAGAAAACTTGTGTCGGGTATAACAAGTAGGGCTAGACACTCTCTCGGGTGAAAAACCCGGCCACTTAGTTCATACACTTACCGGCGGTGAAATTCCAGAAAAGTGTAACGACGTACGGAGCCGGAGGTGCGATTCCTGAATCCGATACTCCATAAAGGCACATGATTTTGATATATAAATTATTCATTTGATGGGAAACATCCAAGAATGAATTAGTTTTATGACATATGGTTGATTTCAAAATGATCTTTGGATGTGTTTCATCAAAGACGTTTGTTTTACACGTAAGTGTCGCATTGTGTTGTGGGAATCGGTGTGGGCTCGGGATAGCATGCATGAGTGAATTTTATCTCATTACTTGGCATGATATCATGATTTTCCAACATTGTATTATATGTTATTGTTGGAGGGAATACTTGTTGTGAAATGTTGCATGTATACATTGCATATACATTTTAGGTGATGAGTAGCCTCTGTAGGGATTATTCTACTGGGCATTGGCTCATCCTATACGGGGAAACATTTCAAGTGTGGGTCATGCACCAAATGACGGCTCACAATCAGGGTCACATGGTTGAAGAAAAGCCGACTTGTGGCTTCCAATCCATTTTTTTTGTAAAAGTAGATTTGTAATTAAATTTTGGCATGTAAATGTTGATTGCACAGATTGTGTTTTGGGGTAGAGCTTCCCGTACAAAGGAGACTCTGCTCGAATTTCGTTAAATTATAGATCCCGGTAAATGGGACACAACGGTGCGATATCGAGTTATACGGTATCCACGGGCATTCCGTGGGTTGATGAAAAATTAACGGACCCCATGAATTTGGGGTGTCACAAATGGTGTGGGTTACAACTTTTTGGAGTGAGTTATAACTTTTATGAATTGAGTTTCAACCTTTTGGGTATGTTACAATTTTTGGGGTTGAGTTTCAAACTTTTTGGGGGTATGTTACAATATTTAGGATTGAGTTATAATCTTTTTTAGTCTTTCGTATATTACACTTACACCCCTTAAATATAGTAATATTTATTTATCCAGTTATTTATTTATTCATTTATTTTGGACATATGTGGTCCACAATAACCTTCTCTCTCTTCCTTGTTCCCGCCTTTTTTTGTCATCCTAACTTTTTTCTCCTTTCCCGCCCAAATTACTTCTCTTACCTTCCCTCCATCCCTTTACTGGTACACATAACTTGTTTGACGATAAAATTTAATTCAATTCATTAAATTAACATTTAATTTCATCAAATTAATATTTAATTTATCAAATTAATACCACTTGTACATTCTAATTCATCCAATTAATATTCAATTTATCAAATTAACAATATTCAATTCATCCAATTAACACTCAATTTATCAAAATTAATATCCAAAATCATCCAATAAAAATTTAATTTATCAAATCAACACCAAAGTAATATGAAAATTAATCAAATAAACATTTAATTCATTAACTCAATGCTAAATTAACATTACATTTTATCTAATAAAAATTAAATTAATAAAATTAACATTTAAATTCAACTATTAACATTAAATTCATCCAATACATATTCATTCATCAAATTAACTCCAAATTTATGTTCAATTGATGAAATCAATACCAAATATATATTCAATTCATATAATTTATACTAATTTGGTGTTAGTTTGATGAATTGAATGTTAATTTGGTATTGATTTGATGAATTGAATGTTAATTTGATGTTAATTTAATGAATTAAATATTTATTATACGAAACAAAATGTTAATTTGTTGAATTGAATGTTAATTTGGTGTTGATTTGATGAATTAAATGTTTATTGGATAAATTTCAATATTACATTGGTGTTGGTTTGATAAATTCAATTTTATTAGATGATTTTGGATGTTAATTGATGAATTGAGTGTTAATTAGATGATTTTGAATTTAAATTGGATGAATTGAATGTTAATTTAGTACTAGTTTGATGAATTGAATATTTATTTGATGAAATTGAATGTTAAATTAATTTGATGAATTAATTATTTATTAGATGAAATTGAATGTGAATTTGATGAATTGAATATTAATTTTGTGTTAATTTGATGAATTGAAAGTTAATTTAGTGTTAATTTGAAGAATTGAATATTAATTTGGAGTTAATTTGATGAATTGGATATTAATTGGATGAAATTGAATCTTAATTTGATGAATTTAATTTTAAATAGTTAATTTAAATGTTAATTTAATAAATTTAATGTTTATTATACGAAATGGAATGTTAATTTGTTGAATTGAATGTTAATTTGGTTTTGATTTGATGAATTAAATATTTATTCAATGAATTTTTATATTACATTGGTGTTGATTTGATAAATTAAATTTTTATTAGATGATTTTGGATGTTCATTTGATAAATTGAGTGTAAATTAGATGAATTTGAATATATATTGGATGAACTGAATGTTAATTTAGTGTTAATTTGATAAATTAAAATTTAGTATTGATTTGAAGAATTGAAAGTTAATTTGGTGTTAATTTGATGTATTGAATGTTAAATAGTTAATTTAATGAATTGAATGTTTATTATTCGAAATGAAATTTTAATTTGTGAAATTGAATGTTAATTTGATGAATTAAATCTTTATCAGATGATTTTTTGTTTTAATTTGATGAATTGAATATTAATTTAATGAATTAAATATTAATTGGATGAATTGAATTTTAATTTGGTGTTAATATGATAAATTGAATGTTTATTTGATAAAATAGGATTTTTATTTGGTATAAATTAGATGAATTGAATATTAAATATTTATTAAATAAAATTGAATGTTGATTTGAAGAATTGAATGTTAAATTTTTATTTATATAATGTTTATTGGATGAAATCGTGTGTTATTTTGGTGTTAATTTGTTAAATTCAATCTTTTTTGGAGGATTTTCGATGTTAATTTTATGAATTTAATGTTAATTAAATGAATTTGAATATAAATTGGATGAGATTGAATGTTACGAATTTATTAGTTGAATTTTAATGTTAATTTAATGAATTATATGTTTACTAGGTAAAATTAAATGTTAATTTGAAGAATTGAATGTTAATTTGGTGTAAAATTTGATGAATTGAGTTTTAATTGGATGAAATTGCATGTTTGATGTTGATTTGATAAACTGAATATTTATTGAATGATTTTAGATTTTAATTTGATGAATTATAATATCAAAAGGTTAAAAGTGTAATATCAAAAAGTTAAAAGTATAATATTAAAGGATAAAAGTGTAATTTCAATAGGATTAAAGTGTAATATTACACTAGAATTGGTCCCCATTCCCACCGGTCTTAATTCATCATAACTAAATTACACTTACACCCATGAAGTATAACAATATTTTTATTTTGTTCCTTATATTTCACCTTCAAGTAATATTTTTATTCTACATTAGCTTAGAAGCGTCTATTATTTTTTTGAAGATAAAATACATAGGGCAAAGTAAAATAATTTTTCCTTAAATATATAAGTGATATTAATAATTGGGTTACAACTGGGGTACAACTCTGGTACAACTTTAATAGATGGTAACAATTTTTTGGATGTGAGTACAACTCTATTGGATATGGTACAATTGTTTTGGATGAGGTACAATTTTTTTGTTAGGTACAACTCTTTTGGCTACGTACAACTCTATTGGATGTCTTACAACTACTAAAAACAACTGGTTTCACCGGTTTTAAAGAGTTACGTGTCATATATACAGGCCAACGTACTTTTCGATACCATACACAAATTTTCATTGACTGATAATCAAAGGGGTAGCTGGTTTCTCGATTTAAAAATTGCTTTCACATTGAAATTTGTTTTGAACCTAAAAATCATACTAAAAGGATAATAATAGAACTTAACACAAAATATATTTAAGTGATGGACTTAACACATTATAACTTTCCTAAAGAGGATTGTCCACCAATTATCACTAATTTTAGAAAAAATAGGTCCCGATACACAATATGAGACTTATTAAGAACAAAAAATACACTTTTTAAAAATATTTGTAAAGAAGTCCATTTACTGTAGTTAAAGTCTAATATAACCCTTTTTGAAGTTAAGAAGTTTCTTTCCTTGACTAAGGAAACCAGAGTAAAGATAGCCAAGAGTCAAAAAATGTTGTCTTCTTCATCATTGGCATTGGAGTTTGCACGATTTGAGGATACATTTTTGAAATTTAAACGATGGTCACATTATCTACCCTGAACTCCATTCTCTAATCACTATCACATTACAAAGAAGGATGTCAAAGAAATCCATTATTCTTGAGGCTTTCATTGTGAAGAACACACATCGTCAGCGTCATTGAACTCGTTGTGAAGAAAACTAGGGTTTCATCTCTCTATGAAGAAATTGAATGATTTTCACCGTGAAGACCACACACATCCACCTTTAATTTTTAACATATATTTTTCATCATGTCCATAGCTAACCAATTGCTAATAATGATAAAATATATATATATATATATATATATATATATATATATATGTAGAAGCAGTGCAATGTTATCACTTTTGCTAGTGTTAATGTCTCACTAATAATGTCACATGCAATAGTGATAATGTCACACTGCAAAGTTATAATGTCACATTACATAGTTACAATGTCACATTGAAATAGTAATAATCTCACACTGCATGGTGATAATGTCTAACTATATCATAGAATGATATGTGTGATGTCTACAGAAAAATAGGAAATTGAATCTCAAGTGATATTTGTGGGATAAATGCAAGAAGAAGTAGTTCAAAATTCAAACTTCTTGTTCCAAAAAAATAAAACTGATCCCATAATTCAATGCCTAAAAAATTGTCCATGATTAATGAAAAAAATCAATTATGTAAATGAAATATTTAGAAAACAGCCAATGTGTATCTACTCGCAACACATTCCTGAGAAAAAAAAAGGACTTATACACAAAAAAGAATCCGCATGATACTTTTCCACAAATAAGTAGTATATAATATATCTATCCACAATTTTCTCGTAATTTTTTTAGATCCAAAATTACTCTCTTTTTGGTTCAACTCAAATTTTAGAGGCCTCCCAAAAATTTACTCCTTCACTAATGTAGGCCTATTTTTTTTTTTTTTAGTATTTTAGATATGATCCAAGTTGTTAGAGCCTAAATTTTAAGAGGTAAAATTAGCATCTAATTTTGTTAGGTACAAAATTACTCTTTACTTGGTTAAGCCCAAATTTTAGAGGGCCCAAAAAATTTACCCTTTCGTATAGTAGGCTTATTTTTTTTATTTTAAACATGATTCAAATTTTAAAAATTCAAATCAATATTTAATTTTGTTAGGTCAAATTATTTTTATACTTGATTGAATTCAAATTTTAGAGGGCCCTCATTAAATTGCTTTTTCAAAACTTAAATTGATAATATCTTATTTACGATCAATTAAAATTGAATAAATTAATCATATTATCTATTGAGAAATATTTATTGTTAAAACTTAAATATAAGAACTTGATCAATATTTTGTATCTAAAAAAATTAAAAATAATTTTTAAATAAATAAAAAATTAAATTATGATAATTAAAAATAATAGGGAGAATTATACTAAAACCCCTGAAGTTTGTCAGTTAATTACTAAGACCTCTTGACATTTGAATTATTACACACTGATCTTATGAAGTTTGTACGCGCGTAACAATTAGACCCTTGTCGTAAATGTCCGTTAGTAAATTATATCCAGACTCTCTGAAGTTTGTAGGAATGTAATACTCAGACCCCTCAAGTTTAAAATGTTATATTTAGATAAAAAAAATACTCCAATAAAAGATAGAATATCAAATATTTTATTATGATATTTATTGAAATAAAATTAAAAATAAAAATCTATTTTTTTCTTAAACAATAATAATTGCTATATAATTATACTATCTATTAGAATTTAATTTGGTCGTTTAAATGACCAAATTAAACTACTAGATTTCTTCAATTAAAGTTAGAATACATTGTTTCCATTACACTTTGACCACTTATTTAATTTTTTAGTTTTATTTTAATAGATAGTATCATTATACACTAAATACGATTTTTTAATAAAAAATTAAAATTTTATTTTTGATTTTATTTCAATAAATGACGTAATGAAACATAAATTTTGATTGTAAAATTCATATTTTATTATGAATGACTTAGACCCCTTGTTTGATTTTTTAATTTTATTCCAACAGATAGTATAATTGTATATTAATTAAGATTTTTGTTTAAAAAAATTGACTTTTTATTTTTGATTTTATTTTAATAAATGATACAATAGATCAAGAATTTTGGTCGTAATATTTAAAATATTTAATAATTTATCTTTAATTAAAGTATTTTTTTTTATCCAAATATAACATTTTAAATTTGAATGATCTAAGTATTATACGTCTATAAATTTAAGAGAGTCTAAGTGTAACGTGTATATAAATTTCAAGGGATTTGTATATAATATTTTAAACATCAAACGATTTATGTATTTAAGTGACAAATTTCAAAGAATCGAAATAAAATTCTTTCAAATTAATCGGGTCATATGAAGTTTTCGCATGGGCCTCCATTAACCTTGGGCCGCCTCTTAGAGGAAGAAACTAAGAAAGGGAATAGTCAAGATGGAAAAGATTGGGGGAGAAAGACCAAAGATACAGACAAAGAGGAAGGAAAAGGTAGCCGTTGCAACTTGCAAGAAAATGAGGCAAAATGCTAACAAGTAACAACTGAAGTAATTGAGGGGTTTGAGAGTAAGTTTCTCAATATGTTACAAGAAACTTCCATGTCCTCATAACAACCAAAATAATCAGTTTTTTTCATCAAAAAACATTTGAACTGCAACATTGAACTTTATAGCATCTAAACTTTTAGCCTCACTTATTACAATTCCACCAATCCCTTTGCTTGATGCTTCATAAACAACGCATTTTTCTTCTTGGCCAATCGATTGTATTAGAGATATAATAGGATTCATATAGATCTATTAATATCCCCAATTGGGATAAAATGATGATAGATAGAGTGATATATTTTAGTTTTATCTAATTTATTTCTCACCCTATAAATAAGGTTGAATCTTATGTAAACAGTTACCTTCAATAATACATCGATGTAACCCATAGGACGTTAGGTCCGTGGATGTAAGTAATTTGTCGAACCAAGTAATCCTTTGTGGTTCGTTTTCCTTTAATTTTATTTATCTCCAATCTCTTTTAATCATAAACTTCTTCAGATTGACAATGTTGACCCGCATTCAAATTTTCGTCTTGAAAGATTTTCTGAAGTCTATTGAAGGCTTCTTGCATGTGTTGATTTAACTCAATCAATCCTTTGAACATTGTTTGAAAATTTTCATGCATCAATTTCAAAATTTCCAATGAGATAGTCATCAATAGGATCATCAGCTCTCATATAAATTGTTACATGCACACTTTAAAAATTTAGAAAATAAAAGAAGAATAGGGCAAGAAAACCCGCTTCGAGGAGAGTTGAAAACCTCCATTTGTTTAATTCAAGAAGAACTTATCTCCAATACTTCCACAAGAAAGTTTATCATAATATTCAATTTATCCATTTCATTGATAGTAAAACCTTTAAATACAAGATGACTAACATAACTTATGACTCTACTATCTTAGTAACTACTTAAAAAACTATCCACAAAATATTCTATCAATAATTCATTTACTAAAATAACTTCCTAATAATTACTTCTAATACTATATAAAAAAATATTAAAAATGTGCACATTGCGATGATTAGAGATAACATGATGTGAAATAAACAAAATATTAAGAGAGTAAAACACAAAATTATATAAAAAAATAAAGCATTTAGAAACTTAATATATCAATGTGTTAGATCTTTACAATGACAATTTTCTTTTTGTCACTTTTCTATCGCACTTTGTGATTCATTTCGTATGCCTTTTATAGGCAAATATACACAATGTCTTAAAACTTAAAAGCCTCGTAAGACTGTCGGTGGAGATTGGACAATGAATTTAATGATGTAATGGATGTGGGGGTGTGTGGTCATCCACTCCTACATCAATAATATAAAATATGACGAATTTTAATAAATTTATCTAGTGGTGTCAAATAGACTAATCCAATGACTACTAACTTCTGTATCAAAATTATTCACATTATACCGTACCTTTAGATACGGATTATTCTTAGTTTATAATATAAAATAAGGTCAATAAATCCATCTAATGATTTCAAATAGACTCATCTAACGACCACTAATATTCCTTTCAAAATTATTCACATTGCACTGTATTTTCAGGCACGAAATATTGCGTTTGATACGCAGTAATACTTTTCAAAAGGAATGGAATGAGTTTGAAAATGAAATGAACTTGAAAATGAAATAGAATGCGCATTATCATTCCAATGTTTGACAACTGTTTAGGATAAGTGCTGGAATGGAATGTTCATTCCATTCTTATGTTTGAATAAAACAATTTTTCATTAGAATGAAATCAACTTTAACCAAAATATCTATAGTGACTAAAAATAATTAATAACAATTTTTTTTTATGATTGTGATTGCCTTAAAAAGTTGTGTAAAAAAATTTATAATTAGAAAAAATGAGAATCCATTGAAAAAATTAAACACCTATAAATTTAAAAAAATTAGAAAATAAATTCCTTCAAAAATAGGATAAATCCTTCAAATTTATAATTATAAATTTCAAACGAACAACTATAGTTTTTTGTGAATTTAATAAAGCACGTATGCAAACCCAAAAAGAAAACTATTAAGACAACTAGGAATCTCATCTGAACATGTAAGTTGAATCAAAAAATAAATCGATAAAAAACAAGTCCAAAAAATAATCAACAGTATATAGAAAACAAAAATAAGTTGAATAAAATAGAAATTCTTAAATTCCATTCATTTCATTTCAATAGCTTTGGAGGTAAAATTCCAAGAAACAAAATCATTCTCAAATATAGGTACAAAAAATTACACTCTTTGTCTACTTGCTCTCCACTCATCAAACATTTTATTTGCCAAATTTAATCTAAATATTGACCACTCGTTAGATGTTTCAACCGTGATAATACGATCATCATGTGCATCATTTTCCACTACGAGACCTGCTACATCTATCCTTGCTTCGATTGGGTATATTGGCATCTAATCCCTGATGTAGTTGTGAAAAGATTATATGAACTACTAAATTCAAGTGCAGTAAATGATCAAACAAGCATGAAAAGAGGTGTTAATGTCAAAGTGAAGACTATAAACCTGGTAATTGTCATGGAAGTCAGCAAGTGAATTTTTTTTTAAAAAAGAAGAAATTTATTGATAAATCCAAGAATTACAAGAAACAAAGAAGCCAACTCATGGCTTTAATCCTTCAAAATTGTAGAGGCTTCCCATTTCCTGTGAATTAATGGCCTGCTCATAAAGAGCTAGGGATCTACCTTAACTACCTACATTCTAACCTCCTCATCTTGGAATTTAAAGAAGAAGAAACCCTTGTCATTAGCCAGGACTTCCAGCAAGCCCATACTGTCCCAAATCTTATGAGCTATGTATTTGACTGAGAAGAAAAGGAGTTTCTTCTCTATAAAATAGCCCACAAGAAATTGTTTCCATTCCACACAACCCCTTTCAACAACGTCCTTAGGGGGCTGAACAATAACTCCATCATTAATTCTTTTGGGTACATAGTACTTCAGTTCAAACCATCCTGCTTGCTCAGATCGTGGCCACAACCACAGCCTTAGATCCCACTTTCCCCAATTTTAAGACTTGAAACCATGGGACATTGGGTTTTGGAAGGTTTTGACATCTTAATGCACCATCCCCTGTTTTATGCTGAGTTGGTTGCTTTTGGAGTAGTCTGGAACTAAACTGATTCACATATATATAAATTAAATTAGTAATACAAGGCCAAGACAGCAAGTATCAAGCTTTGATCAAAAAATTAAATTAGCAATTCTTTTTCTCCGTGAGAGTGAGTTTTACGGTAGTAACTCAATCACATCATATTTGTGCGTTTTGTCTTGTCTTTCATTTGACAAAATACCCAACACCTAAACTGTAGGAATTCTTTGATCAGCAGGTCGCTTAAAAACTATAATGCTAACCCTTTTCCTGAAAAGTTGCAACAGGGAAAAGGCAAGCCAACATTTGCCGTCCTCAATGTTAGAGCCTTCCCAAATAAGGAATTTTCTTTCAGAAACCCTAAGAATGAGATACTTCAAATCATAGATGCCCAAAAAGAATCATGCTCTTCTTCACATCTTCCAATCATCTCCTGAAAAAAGCTTCATACATGTCCAGTAAGGGTTGATACCTTAATCTCCACTCTTTTGTAAAATAAACATCACGCAGGCTAATAGCAATATATTCAAGCAACCCAATTTTTTGTTCCATGACACAAGCCCTTTCATCATCACCACAAAAACGATGAACCAAGTTTGAAACTTTTCTTTATTTTATCTCCCTATTATGTATATGCCTTCTTTCAAGAGGACAGTTAGTGGGCATCGTCTACCATTGGAATTCGAACAGAACAATGCTGGTAAGCACCAAATCAACATCAAAACTTAAGCATCTTCTACAGCTAGCGATAATCCGACTACAAAAAGGTGCTTCCATGCATATTGTAAAGAAACTTACAACGATAGGCTAGCTAAAAATTACTCATAAAGCAAATTTTTCCGAAGAAAATTACAAAATTCTACAATTCTAGGTTAGATCTAAAAATTACCTGAAATTGTGTTAGATTTGAGCTCGTCTTAGATGTTCTTTGTAAACAATCTTATCCTTGTTTCGTTGAGACTGAAGCTCCGAGATTGAAAGCAGCGGGCCTCCACAGAGATGGAGTCCAGACGCAGATTTGATGAGAGAGAGACGAGACCAGAGAGGCAGATGAGAGATCAGCAAACCAAACATTAGATTTGGGCGATCGGGTTTTCTTATTTCAGATGGATTGGGCTATTACCGAGCGGATTGGGAACGGAAAATACCATGTTGGATTTGATAATGCCTAATCCCATAATTTGTGGGATTAGATATTCCTTTGGAATGAGAATGGATTTTAAATCCTGCAAACCAAACATTAGAATAGACATTCTCATGAAATGTTCATTTCATTCCTAAAGTCTAATACCATGTATCAAACGTAGTAGTGTTTTCAACAAATGCTAATTTATAGGCATATGAAGTCCATAGCGCTGTTGTAGTTATTGTGCAAATGAGCAAAAGTACAAAGATGAATTTGCTGGCCAAATGAAGTGGTGGGTCAAGCACTTTACAATTCATTAGTACTAAAGCATTCAATAAAGCTACTCTCCACTTGATTTTGTCTTCCGAGCAGAAAATTTCATAATCAAGGATTGCATAAAGGCTGTCAAAGGATTGGGTTCGGCTCGGATAAAGCTACTCTCCATTAGTACTAAAGGATTGCATAAAGGCTATCAACAGCCATAGTTGCACTCAGATGTTTCCTTTACTTTTATGAAACCAGCTCCTTCTTCCAGAGGTTCACAGTTCTTCCTGCAGAAAACTTGAGAAGGAGATGGCTGAAACTGCTTTTTTGGATATTCTATTTAAAGAGTTGGACCTGCTACTTGAGGGGTATGATTGTTTGAAGAGTTGGAGCTCCCACAATGAGCTGAGACTCATGAGGACCATCATCAAGAAACTGGCTGCCAAACACAATGACCATAGTGAAGTGAAAGTTCTGGGGATCAAAAAACATGCCAATATCGTCAAATTATTGGGCTTCATCACTAATGATACCAAGGCAATACTCATCCGTGTCATACAATATCTTAAGGCTCTCGTTACAGCTGCGCAAGTGCAAGAATTTGGCGGTCGGGATACCCCAATAGTTGAGGAAAAAGCTATGGTGCGCTTGGAATTGGGAAACTGTTCTCATATTGGCAATTCATCGAGAGCGGATGACTTCATGATAGAGGAAGAAACCAAGGTGCCAGTGGAGCCACTTGTTGAGGGACAAAAGAATCCACAAGTGTCATCGATTGTTGGCATGCCTGGAATTAGTAAGACATAACACTGGCTCGAAAAGTGTACAATTATGCTTCCACTACAGATCACTTCAATCGTTTTTGCATTTATTGATGTTTCTTTACAAGAGCAACAGTAGGATTTGTGTTTGTGTATGTTCTTCGTGCGTGCTTGTTCGAGCACATGTTTTATTTGTTTGTCTGTTTATTTTATTGTGTGTTCTGCATGCGTGCAATGGTGTGCGTAAGAGAGGGAAGGTAGGATAAGGGTTAGGATGCTTAGGTACAACTCTGTATATTGCAGCAAATTAACATATTTTTGGAGGCAACCCCTTGTTAGGTGGGTCTACTTATCTGATCATTTGGTGTCAATTTCGTGGTGGTTTGACAGATAGAATTATGGGTTGTCATATTAAAGTGTCCAAAGGGGTGTCATATCAGATGAAAATTAGATCAACTATTCATAATCATGAATTGGATGGTAATTATGCATATCAAAATACAGGAACTCTCCATATTGTTTTTCAGTTAAAGTATAATAACATTTTGCAAATATTTCCTTGACTTACTTAACCAATTTCTGCTTCCATAGGTTCAGGGTTTCTGCCAAAACTTGTGGAAGAGACGCTGGCTGAAAGTTACTTGGATATACTATTGTGGACATTAGACGAGCTACGTGTTTTGATTTCTGATCAGCAGTACCAGATCCAACCTCTGTACAAAGAGCTGAAACTCCTGATGACTTTTGTAAAGGGATTGGCTGAGAAACACTTTGAGTATAATGAAGTGAAAACTGTGGTGAAAAACATTTATGATGTCAAAGACAAGGCAAGCGATGTCATCACATCATTTGTACCGGGAGTATATGATTCAAGGGAAAAGCTCATATGTGTCAAAGATGTTATCTCACATTCAGAAGATGTCTGTGATGTGAGGAAAAAACTTATGACTCTCATAGAAGATCTTAAAGCTTTCAAGGAAGAGGCGCTTCAAATTTGTATCGAGACGTATGGTATCAAATTCCAGCAAGTGCCACAATCTGGTGAATGTTCATCAAGAGCAGATCCACTAGTGGCAGAGGAAACAACTGTGGTGAACTTGCATTTTGGAAGGTCTTGTAGTGTTGGAAATTCAGAGAGATCATACCCCATAATGATAGAGGAAGAAATGGTGGTAGGCTTTGATGAGGAGATGGTAGGAATAGTGGAGCGGCTTACTGAAGGACAAAAGCAGTTACAAGTAGTGTCCATTGTCGGTATGGCTGGAATTGGTAAGACAACTCTGGCCAACAAATTGTACAATGATCTTCTCATTACATATCACTTCAATGTTCGTGCATGGATCCATGTTTCTACACCAGATCAATCGCGAGATTTTTCGCCTGGAATTCTAAATTCTGCTGTCCTGATCACTGATCAAATTTCTAAGATGAATCATGAAGACCTATGTGAAGTGCTTCACAGATATTTGAAAGGCCATAGGTATCTTGTTATCATTGATGATATATGGGATGTCAGTGTCTGGAGCTATTTGAAGAAATCCTTTCCAGATGACAACAATGGAAGTAAAATAATGCTCGCTACTCGACACAAGGATGTGGCTTGGGCAATTCAACCTCTTAGTCCTCCTTATTTGCTGCCTCTTTTAACTCTAGATGATAGTTGGGTTCTTTTGCAGAAGAAGGTATTTGGGGAAGAGAGATGCCCTCAAGAGTTGAGTGATATAGGAAAGCAAATAGCAGCAAAATCTCATGGACTGCCCCTCACAATTATAGTCATAGGAGGACTTCTTGCGAAGGAAGAGAAGACCCAATATTTATGGGAGCAAGTTGCCCAAAGTATAAGTTCATACGTGATTGTGACACTTGTTTTTTCCTTTAAGTTTGAAGCTTCTCTAGAACTTGCTTACATCAAAGATATTGAGAAGTGTCCAGAAATGGGTTATTTTAATGAAGATATGAAAATGACTATAAAAAAAGAAGTCAGGAATCATTATTACCCAAAAATTTGCATCAAAATCCCACGAGTTGAGGTTACTCCCCATGGAAGTTCTTTTATCACAAATACTTCCAATGTATTGAAAATCGTGGCTGGTGGAAGTTTGTCAACGTGGAGAAATTGTAAAGAAAAGCAGACAACCAAAAGAGGTCCATCAACGGTCAGTATTTGTGACGTAGATAAGGAAATTGTGGTTGGCTTTGACCATGAAGCAGAGACCATCAAAGAGCAACTAACAGGGCAGGAAAAGCTAAATGTTGTCTCCATTGTGGGAATGCCTGGACTGGGGAAGACAACACTGGCCAGAAAAGTCTACACTGATCCTTTTGTGGTGTATCACTTCTACATTCGGGGTTGGGCCCATGTGTCTCAAGCATATACAAAGAGAGATGTGCTCCTCGACATTTTATATTGTGCTTTTCAGCTTAGAGATGAAATTGCAGAAATGAGTGATGACAAATTAGGTGATGAGCTGCGCAAACGCCTAAAGGGTAAGAGGTATCTAGTCGTGTTGGATGACATTTGGCATAATAGGGTCTGGTATGATTTTGGACAATCTTTTCCAAATGACAATAATGGCAGTAGAATAATGTTCACTAGTCGAATGAAAAATATTGCTCTCGGTGCTAAATCTAATAGCTCTCATCATCTGCGATTCTTAACCCACGAAGAAAGTTGGGAACTATTGCGACAGAAGATATATCAGAGTTTATATTGCCCTCCAGAGCTGGTGGACATTGGAAAGCGAATTGCAACAAATTGTCTTGGACTACCTCTTACAATAGTTGTAATAGCCGGACACCTTTCAAAGATGAGAAAAACACCAGAGCAGTGGAACGAAGTTGCTGACCTTGTAAGTTCATACATTGTTACAGAATCAAATCAGTGCATGGACATACTAGCAGTCAGTTACGACCACTTGCCCAATTACTTGAAAGTATGCTTTCTCTATTGTGGAGCATTCCCAGAAAACTATGATATTCCTGTGTGGAAGTTGGTCTGGTTATGGATAGCTATGGGATTTATTCCGAAAAGTGAGCAAAAGAGCTCGGAAGACATTGCACACGGTTACTTGATGGATCTAATTGACAGAAGTCTAGTATTAGTAGCCAAAAAAAGGTCTGATGGTGGAGTTAAAGCATGTTGTCTCCATGATCTGCTGCGTGTTTTATGCTTGAAAAAAGCTGACGAAGAGAAATTTTTTCTGCATGTTGAAGGTAACGAACAAGTTTTTGCTTTTCCAGGTTTGGCAAAGAGTTTAAGAAATCTAAGGGTTCTAGATTTCTCATCCATCCCTATAATCTGTTTTCCAGAGGGAATATTACAACTTGTTCATTTGAAGTATTTAGCGCTTCATATTAGAGATGGTGGTCCTCCAGCTTCAATATCCAACCTTTGGAACCTAGAAACATTAATAATATCATCAAGGACCAATGTTACTGTACCGCAAACTATTTGGAAGATTGTAAAGTTGAGGCATCTGCTTATTACGTCAGGAGAAAATAATTTCGAAAAGCCTTGTCTGAATGCACCATCGACTATTGATGACTATCATTCTTCATTGAATAACCTCCAAACCATCTCACAAGTAAGTCTTTCTAGTTCTCGGCACAGTGTATTTGAAAGAACTCCCAGTCTTAGAAAGCTGGTATTTTGTGGACCTATGAAGTCAGAGTACGGTTGTGTAACATTCCCTGATCTAGACTTTCTAAACCACCTCGAAACACTGAAGTTTTTGGACACGAATGCCCACATCCGCCGGTCACGCAATCTGCAATGGGAGAGGTTTCCCCCAAATCTCAAAAGGCTAACTTTGTCAAATACTGATATCAAGTGGGAGGAAATGACATTTCTTGGGATGTTGCCTAACCTGGAGGTTCTAAAATTAAAATTTCATGCCTGCATAGGAGGCAAGTGGGAAACTACTGATGGGGGGTTTCGGCGACTCAAACTGTTGAAAATTTTCCACTCGAATATTGTGCAATGGAAAGCCTCTAGTACACACTTTCCATGCCTTCGGCATTTGATGCTGCAAAGATGTTCTCGACTCAAGGAAATCCCTTCTGAAATGGGGGATATACACACACTAGAGATTATTGAGCTGATTGGTTGTAGCCCCTCTGCTACAGAATCTGCAAGACAAATTGAGGAACAGCAACAAATCAAGGCAAATGATTTGCTGCGGATACTTATCAGCCCTCCAGACTGGGAAGTCACCACATAATGTTTTCACTGTTGAGCATTGTTGAATGCTGGCATGGCTGAAGTTGAGGAGCTCTAGGTATTCTTTTCTTATTGTCTCATTTAAGCAATGAAACCGATGTTATCCTTTTATCTGCTTTGGTCATTTCCTACTTTGCTTTCTTTCTGGGGAATGTTATAAGGTCATAAATTTATTTTTCAGGTGGCCAGGTGGAGATCGTATATGTTGTGTCTTTGACAATCAACTACCAGCAGCTTTATACAGGCTCATGGTGGATCATTAATTTTCTTCAAAATAATGCCAGAAAAGAAGTTGCTGCAGAGGCAGATGGTTGTCAATCCCATTTGATTGCTCCTGGAAAAGGATACAAAAGACAAATTGAAAGTCGTCATTCCCTTTTGATTGCTTTTTACGGGCACAGCAAAAGATTCTGGTTTAAGGTCCCGACCGAAGCTTTTATACTGCAATATTCTCAGTCATTACTTGATATGCAGTACGTTGGATTTTAGTAGTCGATGGGTTTACTAATATTGGATAGACCCTCGGGTTTTTATCATGCTTCAAGGTCAGATATATGCATACTTACAATAAGCCTGACGTCTCAATGGTTTGTCAATTTCTATGCCCAACAGAGAGATTCTTTATGTTCTTTAATCCATTTTTACCTAAATTTGATTAGCTTTTCCAACGTCATTGTAGATTTACAAGTTTATTGCATATTGGATATAAATTTTCACCCTGCTGTCAGAGTAGTTCTATAAAAATTGAGCATCATAACTGTTATTCTATGGAATCTTTTGGAAGTGGATTGGAGATTAATGGGTTAGAATTTCAGCCTCCAGTTGTACATGGTATGGTGCTGTCTCCTGGAGACATCACAGAAGGCCAGACGTTTCTTCAGTCTACCATTCAATACATGGTCTTCAACCATTCACCCTTTGTAAATTTGTAATTTCATGGACATCATCATTAATATCTTAGTGAGAAGTAAATCTCTAGCAGCAATCTTATGTTCTGTAACCATAATGGTGTGCTGGGAGTCGAGAAGGAAAATTTTCCCCCCAATGCCCTCATAGGATGGAGTGATCATTACTGCTGCTAAACTTTGAACGCCATTTTGCAGGAAGATGGATGTAGTGTTTGAGATCAGATTTTAGAATCTGGGCAAAGAGGAGACGTCTTATTGTATAAGAAATGAATGACAGTATCACTACACTAGTCCTTATAACCATTCCTACCTTTTCTAATCAAATCCATCTCCAAAATCATAATATGCATCTAATACATCGTGCTCCTGTGTTGATACAATGCATGCTAGTAAATTCGAATATTGGTTTATCTAAATATTTGGCTCATTATTTTGTGGTACATTGTGAACCTGTTGGACAAAAAATTGCCATGTCCATAACGTCCTATGATTTCGATGCCATTGGGACAGATATCTTTGTTTGCATTAGGTTTTCAATTTGCCTCGTTGATTTTTTTCTAGAGAATCTTGTATGGTGTCTTTGACAATCAACTACCAACTGCTCTAAAAAAGCTTCCATTGGATCATCATCTTTCTTGAAATAACGTCAGAAATTTTTTTGCCGAGGCAGATGGTTATCGACCCTATTTGACTACGGATGAAAAAGGATACAGGTGACCAGTTGATGGATCTATAAGCTTTTTTAAGGGCCTACCCAAAGCATCTGTTGATATTGGATTACTGGAATATTCTTAGTTCTACTTGATATACTCGAATTTTACAGTTTTTTCATTGGCAACATGTGGATTTCTTGAAGTTGAGTTTTTTGTACAAATTATGTTGGATTATATTAGTTGATGTGTTTATTAACTCTTGGATAGAGCTTCGTTTTTTTCGAGATCTTCAAGGTCAGAGATATGTATACTTATGATCAGCATGATGTCTCAATGATTTTTTTTTTCAACTTGTATATCAAATGACTTTGGAGTTCGATAAGTGTTATTATACAGAATCTTTTGGCTGTGGGTTGGAGATTATTGAGTTAGATTTTCAGCCTCAATGAACAATGGAATGTCCAACCAAAAAACAAAAAGAACAATGGAATGGTGGTGTCCTCTGGAGGTAGTGGCAGGGGAAGTCAATTAAACTGGCCAGAAAGAGCCTTATCGTTTCTTGCTGTTCTGGATGATCTACTTACGCTGGTGAAACATAAATAAAGAATCGACTTGGGCATTTTTATAGAAGACTCCGTATCCACCATTGAGAAAGAGTGATCTGGTGAAACATACCATTAGTAGGGGGTTTCGGCATGTTTACCATCAAGTAGGAATTCCTTTTTGGAACCCATCTTTTGTTTTCTTTCTTATCAATATTTGAAGGGTTTGTATTGTGGAGTTACACGTTGCTGGTATAAATTCCAATTCTGCAATGCATGTGGTTCAAAATTGAGTGACACTAGTGGTGGTTGTGAGATAATGATTGTCATCCCGAGAAATTATTGGTTCATGGAAATAAAATAACTCTTAGGATAGTTGCAAGGCATCTTCTGAGCAACTCTGTTGACACTGTCAACTTGTGTAGCCATGGACGTGCTACGATATGTATTTGCCATTTTTGTGGAATTGAAAAATGGGATTTATTAGTATGTTTAATGCTTTAAGGATTTTCTACTATTTTGTTTTGTATCTTATTTGATTAGTTGATGGATATATTGGGATAAAGAATTTTGATGTGTTTTTTTAATAGGGAATTAATATAAAATTACTAAATAGGACAAAAATTTAAGTAGTTATCAAACATGTTTTTTGTTTTAGTTTTTTAAAATTTATTAAACAGAAGTTGTAAGTAAACAAGTTTTTTATTCAAATTTTTTACCACAAAAAAAAAAAAAAAAAAAGCAATACCATATGCACCCTTAATTCCCTTAGTCATTCGTATATGTTTTTCTCAGAAGTCTAGTTTAGATATTTGTTTTATGACTTATAATTTATTAAATTATTACTATTTAAAGTTAATAGTACAAATATTTTTATTGTTATAAGGGCTAAAACATGACCTGAAGTAGATTATGTATCTATTTATAATCATTTATTATAAACAAGTAAGACTTATTGGTACTAATGAAGATTCATAAGACTTCATGGAAATTTGATATATAAAAAAAGACTTATTGGTTATTTTTTCTTGATTTTATAAGACTTATAGTTTCCATTGTTGTGACTAATCTACTTATGTTGGAGGAAATAGAGGAAGGGGCGAAAGAGAACAAGGGAGAGAGAAGAAAAATAGAGAGATTCGTTTTGACAAGAAGATCAAACGATGAAACTACATCCAATCTTGACAATTTTTGGGTGTTATTGAAATTGTGATCGTTTGAATATCCATATGAGCGTATATATTAAGTCATATATATTGAGTCATGTGTTTTAATGGTATACATTGATCAATGCTTTGTATGTTTGCTAAGTACGAATTTGGAGCCAAAAATTTATGATAATGGGGGCATATTTTAACAACAAAATATTACATGTACTTAATTTGAGAACTTAATTTAGATACCTATGCATTCCTATTGTTGGTTTAGCAAATAGGTTACATTTAATGGTGAGACTCACTACAATTCAATGACGACAAAACATTAAAACATCAAATTAGATTTCCATTAAGCTCATTGCTATTTTAATATTAGTAAAATTAAAATAACTGAACAAATCTATATCTATATAATAAAGTAGTTAGATGATTTGACTTTAGTTTTCACAACTCAGATTGTTTAAGGATTATTAATCTAACGATCCTAATTGAATTTTTATTCTTTTTATAACTCTAAGACTCACATCTCTCATATAACTCTCTCTCTCACTTTATCTCATACACCCAACTCTCATACGTATATAACTCTTTCTCTCTTTCAGACATTTTAAACACACTCTCACATCTCTCATACTCTCTTCTCTCTCTCTCTCTCTCTTAACACTGTTTGTCTTGACGATTCTAATTAGACTTGTTTGCTCAAAAAAATTCAAAATCAAGTTAATCATCAATAAAAAAAAATAACAAGTGATACTAATTACAAAAAAAAAAAAAAATTCAGAATCAAGTTAATCATCAATAAAAAAATAATTAATACTAATTACACAAAAAAAAATCAGAATCAAGCTAATCACCAATAAAAAAAAATAAGTGATGCTAATTGCACCAAAAAAATAAAAAAATCAAAGTCAAGCTAATCTCCAATAAAAAAATAATAAGTAATATCAATTATACAAAAAAAACTAAAAAATTCAAAGTCAAGCTAATTACTAATATAAAAAATAAGTAAAACCAATTGCAAAAAAAAAAAATCAAAACCAACTATAACATTTTTTTCCCTTTATTAGCATCACTTTTTCTTTGCTAATGTTCATATTTTTTTGAATACTTGAATAGTGCAAAATAGATACCGAAACGATAAAAAGTTAGTTAAATCAATCTTTTTTTTAAGTGGTAAAAATTTTATTTTTTTGATTTAATTTAATTGTAGCGTGAGAATATTTCTATAGAATCCGAGAAGTCACAACAACAAGGAATTCAAATCAATTATCCTCGCAACTACTAACAGATTCGCTAGGCAATGTTAGTTCGATTAAGCTTTTTTCTATTTTTTGGAAATTTAATTTGTAGTTCAATGTGGTTAATTTGTTTTCATTGAATTCAATAATTTAATTGTGTGTTCTTAATGATATTCTTATTAAAACTAGACAGTCTATTTATTAGATTTAGTCAGAAGTTAAAAAAATGAACACTCATTTGGTGAAAAGAAGAGCTGCCATAAAACATTTATAGTATGATAATTTTGTAATGATGTTAATTTAAATTCATGGGGATTCTCGGATTGTATTAATGTGATATGATTCTTCTTCATTTCAACCCTTGAATTTCTTTTATTTAAAACATTCTTAGATGCTTTATTTGCTTGACAATTTTTTTATGTGTTAAGAGTGTCTTTAGGCACGGGTAATTACTAGTCTATCTATATTACTTATAAATGTCGGCATCTATGAAAAATTTTTGATTTTTTAGTTTACCTCAATTATTATCGTGATGTCCCAATTTCTGGTGGTCCCATTTAACCCGTTGATCACCCATCAGCCTGCGAAATACCTGTGAATATCATGTAACTCAATACCACGTCATTACGTCTCATTTATTAAGATCCATAATTTAACAAAATTTGGGCAGAATCTCCTTTGTACAGGGAGCTCTATTCAAAACATAACATGTGCAATCATTCAACATTGACCACACCGGGTGCATTCATCCATACTCAATCGCATATTATTGAATACGACCATAATTATCATCTCTACATACAGTCATTCATAAAAATATAAATGTCCCAAAAGAATCTCATAGACATGTCTTTTTAATAAAAAATAAGTTTTTGTTTATAAAAATTATACGAGACCAAAAGTAAACATATACAAGGAACTACAATATCAAAATAAGAGCCACAATCCAACTTTGTCGTCAATGCGGACCTGTATGAGGTCCTTCGATGGAAGTCCGTGCGATACTGAAAAATGTTCCCATAAAAGATAAGTCAACTCTCAATAGGAAACTCTTATAAAGAATACCTCCCAATTCAAATTCATATAAAATATCACACACAACAATCATTTCGAACATTCATTCAAATATATCTATCATGAACAAATGTCATAAATCGTGTTATACAATGAGATGAGAATCACGAATGCATTATCAACATTGAGCCCCATCTCGATGATCCCATTTTGCAAGGGTGTACCAATGCAACTGCGCTGGTGAAGGATGTCATTTTCACGGAGTATATTTTGGACTTCATGAAAAGAGTAATACTATTTGGACCTAAAAATCTGACTTAATTTGATGACATAATGATGTGGTTTCAACAGAAAAAGAAATTCAAATCCATTATCTAAACGAACACATTTAACAACTTTATTAAATTATGCGCTAATGGTGGCAAGAAAATCACAAATAAAATGTTTTGCATCAATTTTAGCACGCATTAAGTACACCGATGTGGACCGACTAAAATCATCTACCACAATTAAAATAAAATGAGCTTCAATCAATGAATGTGTTTTATATCCACCACACAAATCAAAATAAATAAGATCAAAAGAAGCAATAGAAGTAAAAGTACAAGAAAAAGAGAGACGAGTTTGTTTGACTAGTGGACAAACATGACAAACAATCTTTAAAAGAAATTAAAGAATGTGAACTAGCTAACTTTTAAGACGGGTTATAGATGGGTGACCAAGACACCAATGCTAGAGATCAAATAAGGGTCTTTGAACGATATTTGATGAAGTGGAATCAGCTTAAGGTTCAAAGATGTACAACTAGCCATGCACTCTACTAGTTCCAATCGTTGTCCTCGTGCGTCAATCCTGAAAAGTATAGTGGGTAGAGGAAAAAACAAGATCACTGTCAAGTGGGTAGAGGAAAAAATAACATCACAGTCAAGTGAAGCTGAGAGTTTACTTATTGAGAGCAAATTATGTGTAAAAGCAGGGACAAATAGAACATCATTAAGAGTGAGATTTGGAGCAAGATGCACGACTCCAATATGTGAAACCGGAGTGGTGGCACCATTTGGCAAACACACTGGGTTAGATGTACATGTTAAGAAATATAGGGTTATTTTGTTTATTAAGGGTAGAATAGTCATTTACTTTCACTGCCTTGTTTAGTTTATATATAGTCTCTTTGTATTTAGGTTAAATTACTTCCTGTATTCAATTAAATTATGCAGTATCAATAAAACCCTAGCCTCC
Source organism: Ilex paraguariensis (assembly GCA_963454935.2). NCBI lineage: Eukaryota > Viridiplantae > Streptophyta > Magnoliopsida > Aquifoliales > Aquifoliaceae > Ilex > Ilex paraguariensis. Next base: position 3,075 of record CAUOFW020001472.1, on the reverse strand, counting down.
TCTTTTCTTAGCTCTTGTATTTCTTTATATTGTTCAACATGGAATCAGAGCAAAGTTTCATGGGACAAGGCTTAATCTCAAACACAGTTTACACAAAATTTTTGAGAAGGTATTTGTTCTATTTTTTGCAATCTGGTATTTGTTCCTTTTTTGTAATTTGGTATTTGTTCCATTTTTGTAATCTGGTATTTGTTCTGTTCTTGCAATCTGGTATTTGTTTCGTTTTTCCAATCTGGTTTTCTTTGTTTGTTGATTATGGCTACTGCAAGAGACAATTCGCTTCAGTCTGTGAGTGTGAGGTTGAATGGAAAGAATTATTCGTATTGGAGTTATGTGATGAGAAATTTTCTTAAGGGTAAAAAACTATGGGGATATGTTAGTGGAACTTCTGTGAAACCTAAGAATATTGATGCGGGTTATGCTGATTCGATAGATGCCTGGGAAGCAGACAATACAAAAATTATTACTTGGATCAACAATTCTGTTGAGCATTCTATAGCTACGTAGTTGGCAAAGTATGAGACAACAAAGAAGGTTTGGGATCATCTGCAAAGGTTATTCACTCAATCAAATTTTGCAAAATAGTATCAATTGGAGCATGACATACGAGCTCTTCAGCAGAAGAATATGAGTATTCATGAGTTTTATTCTACTATGACAGATCTTTGGGATCAATTGACTCTTACAGAATCAGTTGAATTAAAGGCATGTGGTGCCTATATTGCTCGTAGAGAGCAGCAATGGTTGGTACAGTTTTTAATGGCACTTCGTAGTGATTTTGAAGGACTTAGAGGTTCAATTTTGCATCGTTCTCCACTTCCTTCTGTTGACTCAGTTGTCAGTGAATTATTGGCTGAAGAGATACGTCTTAAGTCTTATTCTGACAAGGGAATTCTTTCTACTTTTGATCCTTCTGTGCTAGCAGTACCTTCTAAACCATTCTCTCATAATCAGAATAAGCCTTACACAAGGCCTACCTTCGACGAGTGCAGTTTCTGTAAGCAGAAAGGTCATTGGAAGGCTCAATGTCCTAAGTTAAGACAACAACATCAATCTCAAGCTTGGAAGTCTAGCAACTAGTCACAATCTAATTCTCCTAGGCCACCTCAGGGTTACAAACCACCACAGTCTAATACTACAACAGTAGTTTCATCAGATCCTTTCATCGATTCTAGTACCTTAACTGAGCAATTTCTGAAGTTTCTCTCCTTACAGTCACAACCTATGTCTGCTTCTTCATCAGGAGGTTAGTTGCCTCATAGTTCTCTAGGTATGTCACATTCTGTATGGGTCTTGGATTCTGGTGCTTTACATTATATGTCTCTAGATTTTTTATCTTTTGCTTCTATATCTCCTTCATCTTCTATTCTTGTTATGACTGCTGATGGCACTCCTATGCCTTTAACAAGTGTTGGTTTTGTTGTCACACCTCACTTATCTCTCCCTAATGTTTACCATATTCCAAAACTCACATTAAATCTTACTTCTGTTGGTCAGTTATGTGATTCTGAAAATTTATTCCATTTTTCCTCTTCTTCTTGTTATGTGCAGGATCTGCAGTCTCAGAAGCTGATTGGAACAGTCTGTAAGAAGGGTGGACTATATATTTTGAATGAGTTAAAAGTGTCAGTTGTTGCTGCTGCTACTAGTGTTAATTTATCTTCTTTTCGTTTGAGTCCTTCTTCTTCTAGTTTTTATTTATGGCATTCTCGTTTAGGTCATGTTTCGTCTTCTCGTTTGAGATTTTTGGCATCCACAGGGGCTTTAGAAAATTTGCAAACTTGTGATATTTTTTATTGTAGTGGATGTAAACTGGCAAAATTTTTAACTTTACATTTTAATCGAAGTATTTATGTTTCTTTTTCTCCATTTGATTTGATTTATTCTGATGTATGAGGACTTTCTCCTGTAGTCACAAAAGGAGGGTCTCGATATTATGTTTCTTTTATTGATGATCATACTCGTTATTGTTGGATTTATTTAATGAAACATCATTCTGAATTCTTTGAGATATATACAGCCTTTCGAGCTCTTGTCAAAACTCAACATTCTGTTGTTATCAAATATTTTAGATGTGATTTAGGTGGGGAATACACTTCTAATAAATTTGATGAGTTGCTTGCCTTAGATGGAACTATTCACCAAACTTCGTGTACAGATACTCCTGAGCAAAATGGTATTGCTGAAAGAAAACATAGGCACATTGTTGAAGCTGCTCGTTCTTTCTTGTTGTCTTTTTCTGTTCCTAGTGAGTTTTGGGGTGAAGCTGTTCTTACTATTGTACGTTTGATTAATACAATTCTATCTTCTCATATTTCGGGTGTTTCTCCTTTCAAAAAGTTGTATGAGTATGCCCCTGATTATTCTTCATTTAGAGTTTTTTGGTTGTACTTGTTTCGTTCTTCGTCCTCATGTTGAACGCAACAAGTTGTCCTCTCGATCTGCTATTTGTGTTTTTCTTGTTATGGTGAAGGTAAAAAGGGGTATCGTTATTTTGATCCAATAACTCAAAAATTTTATGTGTCTCGTCATGTTATTTTTCTTGAGCATATACCTTTCTTTTCTATTTCATCCACTACTTATAGCTTGACTAAATCTGATCTTATTCTTATAAATCATTTTTTTGAGGATTCTGATAGTTTGTCATCTCAGGTTTCTAGTACTTGAATTGCCAGCACTGATCATTCTACAGGTACTGACACTTTACTCTCTAGCACACTTGAAACTACCTCTTCTCCTATGGTCTCTCAAGCTCCGTCTGAGATTGTGGATCCACCTCTATGTCAATCCACACGCAATCATAAGTCCACAAAGTTACCAGATTTTACTTATTCTTATTATTCTTCATCTTTTACTTTCTTTTTAGCTTCTATTCATTGTCTCTCTGAGCCCTCTTCCTATAAAGAGGCAATTCTTGACCCTCTTTAGCAGCAAGGTATGGATGAGGAATTTCTGCTTTGCATAAGACAGATACTTGGGATTTGGTTCCTCTACTTCCTGGTAAGAGTGTTGTTGGTTGTCATTGGGTGTATAAGATTAAGACCAATTCTGATGGATCTGTTGAGCGATACAAAA